>CM035839.1:141222748-141757891 GCA_020510985.1 Pholidichthys leucotaenia | reverse complement strand
TATGTGGATTATTGTCACATTTCTATTTTAACAAGTTTTTTTTTTTTTTTTTTTATTACAAAGACTTATTTGTTTCAAATAATATGATTGTTCCATGAAATATTTTACCACGTGCTGAATATGCATCTCCTTTAATGTTTGTTACCTTGTATGAGGGGGGTTGGATGTGCGGATTGATTCAAGAGAAAAGAAAAAAAAAAAAGAAAAAAAAAAAAAGGTCGCTATTCCAACCTGAAAACGGATAGTTTATCCGCGACGCTCTGGTGCTGGGTTTCCCGCTGCTGGTCCGTGGATTTTGAAGGTCTTTGTGTTGTCCATGTTTGCGCTTTGATCTTCTGACTCGGGTCTGCTGCGGGTTTAAATACCGTTACCGGGAGCCCTCTTTTCGCCATGTCAGCTGTTGCTTCTTCCGCCGAATTATAGAGACACGTTTCATCGCCGTAGAAGACCCTTAACTTCGCAGGAAATGGTGTCTGAAAGCGCAATTTCTTCTCTCTTAACACCTTTTTCGCGTCATTGTATTCCCTGCGCTTTTTAAGGACCTCCGGGGCGTAATCGTGTTCCACGTAGACTTTTCTCTCCTGGTGCATAAATCCTTTTTTCTGCCAGGCCAGTCTTACAACCTCTTGTTTTATTTTGAAATTGGAAAATCTTACCAACACCGAACGTGGGGGCGCTTCCGCCCCCGGCCTAGCGGCTAATGAACGATGTGCCTTTTCTATCTTCAAGTCGGTGGTTTGTGGAATATCCAATTTCTCTCTTAGTAAGGATTCCACGCATTCTGCCATTGAGTTAAAACCATTTTCGGTTCCTTCTATCAGACCATGAATTCTTATGTTGTCTCTTCTTTGTTTTCCTTCTTGGTCGGTTAGCTTAGCCTCTATAGCTGCTTGTCTTTTGCGTAGGTCTAGCACAGAATCTTCGAGCACTTTTATTCGATCCTCTGTTTCCAAGATTCGGTTCTCGGCCTGGTCCACTCTGCTGTTTGTCCTTTTCAATTCTTCTCTGAATTCCCGAAATTCGGCCGTAACATCTCGGCGAAATCGTCGTAGCTCCTCAAATAGTGATTTCAGGCTAACCCTTTTGTTAGCTATCACCAGTTCCTCGTCTTCTGAACGGAGATCTTCCAGTTCGGATTCTCCGGCCGATAAGTGTCCTGGCCTGGAGAATTTCAGTTTCTTCTGTTTTCCTTTAGACATGATGATTTTGTCTTTTGATTTTCACTCCTCCAAAAATCCGTTAAGTTTGATTTTCAAGGTGTTATCCTGGATTGGGTCTGAGAACTTCAGTGTTAAGCTGCAGTCGCCATGGCGTCCATAAAGGGCAAATTTTAAGAAGTTTTGAAGATTAGAAAAAAACAAGGTCTAATAAATCAAGACCTTTACAGGTTCTTTCAGCTTAGACACCACATAAACAATATACTTAAAAAGGAGGATTTGGAAAGGGCCCAGTCAGGTGTTCTGAAGGTCTTCTTAATGGCATATAAAGGGATCCCAAGGATCAGATACATTTCTAAAATATACCAAGGTCTTCAAGACTTAAAAGGAGACAACACAACTTATATAAAAGAGAGATGGGAAAAAGAGGGGAATTTCACTTTACAACTGGAAATATGGGAAAAGCTAAATAAACAGCAATGGAAAAGTACCTCATCCCTGCAGTGGAGAGAATTTGGATGGAAAAATTTGGTAAGATTTTTCAGAACACCTGCACAAAACAAATTTACTCGTAAGGGGTTGAATTGTTGGCGCTTGTGTGGTGATGAGACTGCAAATCATTTTCATGTGTTTTGGTCATGCCCAGTTATCCACCAATATGGGACTAATGTACAAACAATATTGGGGAAAATATTCAAAATAACAGTTCCCTTTTCTTTTGTAACTTTGTATTTGGGTTTACTACCGGAATCACTGGAAAGACGAGGAGAAAAATACTTATTCACTGTTTTAATATTGGCAAGTAAAAAAGCCCTAACTAAAAAAATGGATGTTGAAGGACTGTCCTACACCTGAAGATTGGATTAACGTGATCCAAGACATTTACTCGATGAAAAAGTTGACATTCGCACTGAGACAGGACATGGATGGGTTCTTGAACTTTTGGCAACCCTGGATCGCATATGTGTCTTCCATTAGATCTAATCTTTGACAAATACCATTTCAATATTGGCACCGCTCTTTATTCCAACCCTACTCGGATGCTCTTTTATTTTTTTTAATTTTTTTTTAATTTATTTTTTTTTATTATTTTGTTTTGTTTTTTGCTCTTTTATTTTGTTTTTGTTACCTCCGCCAAGGAGGTAATGTTTTTGCCGGGGTTTGTCTGTCTGTCTGTCTGTCTGTTGGTTAGCAAGATAACTCAAAAAGTTTTGGACGGATTTCGATGAACCTTTCAGGCATTGTTGGAAATGGTACAAGGAAGAACTGATTAAATTTTGGTGGTGATCCGGATCACCAACCAGAAGAAAAACGCCATTACGGAAAATGCCATTTTTATGAATAACTACTGAACCACTAATCCTATCATTGTCAATCCAATTGCTAGTCACATGTTCTCATGGTCAAGGAATCTGAAAACGTACACACAAACACTGTATGGGGGGAACTGTGGCCGCCATTACGGAAAATGCCATTTTCCTGAATAACTACTGAAACACTAATCCTATCATTGTCAATCCAATTGCTAGTCATATGTTTTCGTGGTCAAGGAATCCGAAAATGTACACACAAACACTGTATGGGGGGAACTGTGGCCGCCATTACGGAAAATGTCATTTTCGCGAATAACTACTGAACCACTAATCATATCATTGTCAATCAAATTGCTAGTCATATGTTTTCGTGGTCAAGGAATCTGAAAACGTACACACAAACACTGTATGGGGGGGAACTGTGGCGCTTGGCGGAGGTCTGCGCTCTCCGAGTGCTTTTCTAGTTCTTTTTTGTATTTTCTTGTTTTGTTTTGTTTTTTGTTCTCTCTTTAATTTCTCTTTTTCTTTCACTTAAAAAAGGGGTGTTGTGACTTCCGGTTATGGATGCCACGTAGGACGGACGTGTCTCGCTCTGCTCTGCTCCTGGAGAAAAAAAATCGGCAAATAACTCTCTCATTTGGGACAGAACGTATCTCAGCATTTGGGCGAGGATATGTCGGCGAAGCCTAAGGCTGGAAAACCAGGAAAAGGAAAAAGCGAGCCGCCGAAACAGTCCAAATTAACGGACTTTCAGGTCTGTGACGCAGCAAACAAAACTCCATATATGGCGGAGGAGGCTGGCAACGGTGCGATATCTGCGGGGAATGGAGCAGATGCGCTGATGGCTGCCATGAGTTCAATGAGAGCGGACTTTTCCTCTAGATTTGATGGGATTATGACAGCGTTGGAAGGAATAAGAAAGGAATTGGGTGACTGTGTAGAACGAACGGCGCAGATGGAGCTCCGTCTCGCTAGTGCTGAAGATGACGTCACCCGTCTTCAATTAAAGGTGCGCACTTTGGAAAAAAAAAAAAATCTCTGGAAGATAATATTTTGGATTTGGAATCTCGGTCGAGACAGAATAATTTGAGGCTGGTGGGTCTTCCAGAGGAATCAGAAGGTCGGGACGTATGTTCCTTTCTGGAAAAGTGGATTCCGGAGGTGCTGGGCAGCGAGGAGTTGCAATCAGCAGTGGTTCTGGAAAAAGCACATCGTATTGGCCCACGGAGAGATAAGGGACCGCCGAGGACCTTAATTATGAAGTTTCTTAGCAACAGAGACAGGATGAAGATCTTCAACGCTGCACGTGCTAAAGGAGAGATTAAACACCAGGACCAGCAGGTGCGGTTCTACCCAGATTTGGCCACAGGAATCCAGCAATTGAGGAAGCAGTTTGATCCCATACGTAAGGAGCTGCGCAACCTTGGGATTCGTCATGGTGTAATCTATCCTGCGAGACTGTTGACCACGTATGAGGGCAGAACCCACATCTTCAAGACCCCAGAGGAGGCGCAGGAGTTCATCAAGAAGATCAAAGAAGAAGAAGAGACTGGTGGGAGCTAAGTATGAACAAAATATAAGGTAGAATAATTAAGCATTTGCACAGGCATCTGACTGACTTGAAGTAAATAGTAAGTTTACAAAATATAGATTGTATTATATATTAAAAAAACAAAACAAAAACAAAACAAACAAAAAAAAAAACTATGATGTACAAAGTTGTTAAAAATTTTGGAGTTAAGTTGGAAAACTACAGAGGAGAGTTAATGTTACGTCATTAAAAGCAGTAGAGTTAGGGTGATTGGGAGGATGAAGAAGGAGTGGCTTAGGCTGTTCCCCGTGGGTGTGGAACGGTCGATGGCTATATCGGGAGACAGAATTTTTCTTTTGATTTTGGGGGGTTTGCCACAAGTGTGGGAAGGGGAAATTTGTTTGTGTGTAGTTTGTAGGATGAATGTTCAACCACTCATGTTTTTGCTTCTCTGTATGAGCATGTTTACACTGCAAGGTAATCCCAAACTCTCTATTGATCATGGACCAAAGTGTTAATCTTAATTTAACTTCATGGAATTGCAGAGGTCTACAAAATTTAAAAAAACTTAAACAAGTTATGAATAAAATAAAGGACATGGGTTCAAGAATTGTGTTTTTACAAGAAACTCATCTGATAGAGGAGGATGTTAAAAGAATTAGGAGTAGATGGCAGGGAAGTGTATTCACCTCTTCATTTTCATCCCGAGCCAGGGGAGTTATGACTCTCATACATAAATCAGTTCCTTTTCAAGTGAAAAATGTAATTGGAGACAAATTTGGAAGATATGTAATCATTCAAGGTTCTTTGCTATTAGAAAATATAAATATTGTGAACTTATATGGTCCCAATATAGATGATCAGAAGTTCTTTGCTAATTTATTTCTCATCTTATCATCACTTACAGGGCAACATATAATAGCAGGGGATTTTAATTGTACATTGAATCCAGGTGTGGATAGATCAACAGGACTGGATTGTACGCACATTGGATGTAGGATGACTATTAATCATTTTATGAAAGAATTGAGATTGTTAGATATATGGAGAGAAATGAAACCACAAGTTAAAGCCTATTCTTGTTATTCCAGTACCTACAAGACATTCTCACGTATTGATTATTTTTTGATTTCCACAGAATTAAGGTCCAAGATTCAAAACTGCTTTTATGATAACATCGTGATCTCTGATCATGCACCCTGTTGTCTAATATATGTAGATAAAAAATTGACAAAGGAATCAGGTAGATGGCAATTTCAGCATAAATGGCTTCAGGATGAGGAATTTGTCAAGTATATAGAAAAACAGATAGACGAGTTCTTTCACATCAATACTACACAAACATCAGCATGTGTAAAGTGGGAGGCTTTCAAAGCTTTTATTAGGGGACATATTATTAGTTATACAGGATCAAAATCTAAGAAGACTCGAGAGGAGAGAGCTAAATTGGAACATAAAATAAAAAGTCTTCAGGAAAAAGTGTATGCAGGAAGAGATCCAAGGTTGGAGAATGAATTACTGATTTTGAGAGCTGAATACGACAAAAAAATCAGCGAATAGAGCTGCCTCGAGTCTTCTAAGATTGAAACAATCTTTTTATGAACAAGGTGAAAAATCAGGAAAATTATTAGCATGGCAGATTAAACAATTGGAAATTAAAACACCAATTACCAGTATTATAAGTAAGGGACAGGTAGTTATAGATCCTTTAGAAATTAATAGAGCCTTTAGAGATTACTATGAAAAATTATATGATACCAAAAATGAACCTGATTTAACAAAACTAAATGGGTTTTTGAACGAACTATCTATACCGTGTATTCCAAATGAAAACAGGGAGATATTGGAGTCTAAAATTAGTCAAGAAGAAGTTGGGCTAGCCATTGATAATATGAAATCAGGAAAAAGTGCAGGACCAGATGGTCTTCCAGTTGACCTTTATAAAAAATTTAAGAATAAATTAATAAAACCTTTTTTGGAAATGGTTTTAGAAGCATTTCAAAATAATAATTTACCATCATACATAAATAATGCCTTAATTATACTGCTGCCAAAACCAGGTAAGCCCTCTAATAAATGTGAAAATATGAGACCAATAAGCCTATTAAACGCCGACCTTAAGATAATCTGTAAAATTTTAGCAAGACGAATACAAGAAATTTTACCAAATATTATTAATCGAGATCAGAATGGCTTTATAAAGGGTAGACAAGGCTTCCATAATGTAAGAAGACTATTTAATATTATTTATTTTAATAAAGAAGCACCGGATACAGCTCTCCTATCATTGGACGCCGAAAAGGCCTTTGATAGAGTTGAATGGCCCTTTCTTTTTGAAGTCCTACAAAGGTTTGGACTTGGAAATAATTTCATAAAATGGGTTCAAATAATATACAATAATGCTACAGCAGAAATCCTAACAAATAACAATATTTCAAAACCAATAAAAATCAATAGAGGATGTCGACAAGGCTGTCCACTTTCACCTTTACTGTTTACTATGGCAATTGAACCTTTAGCGATAGCGATACGTTTACATTCACAAATATATGGAATTAAAGTTGGACCAACAGAACATAAAATCTCCCTGTACGCCGATGATATAATTTTGTTTATGTCGAATCTAAAAAAATCAATTCCAACCTTGTTGAATTTAATAAAGAATTTTGGGGAAATATCAGGATATAAAATAAATAAAACTAAATCTTCAATATTAATGCTAAATGAGACCCAGAGAAATTACCCAGCCCCTGAGGTAAATCAATTCAATGTTGTAAATCAGTTTAAATATTTAGGAATCCAAATTGTGCCTAAGCTAGAATCAGTCGCCAGTGTCAACTATGAAGCCTTAATGTCAGATATCAATGAGTTAACTCAGAGATGGATGTCACTACCAATGTCGATGATCGGGAGAATCAATATACTTAAAAGTAATATTTTACCTAAAATACTTTATTTATTTCAATACATTCCCTTATCACCACCTTTAGATCTATTCTCAAGAATAAAAAAAAAGTTAGTGGAATTTATATGGAACAACAGGAGGGCTAGATTACGTTTGTCTTTATTATATTTACCATTTGATCGTGGAGGTCTGAAATGTCCAAATTTTATGTTGTATTATTGGTCGGCACAACTGAGGTCTATGACATATTATTTTTCATCAAATGATCTCCCTCACTGGACTGAAATGGAATCATACAATTTACCTTTACCTCTTCCCATATTCATATACTCAGATTCGGCAAAAAAATTACAAAAACAAGTTAAAAATCCATTTGTAAAGCATATGATCAAAATATGGTGTGAAGCTAAAAACTATTTAAAAGAACCACAGTTATTGTCACAATTTAGTCCAATATGGGGTAATCAATATTTTAAACCAGGGAGAGCGGACGCTGTATTTAAAGTATGGAATTTAAAAGGGATACAAAAGATTCAGGATTTATATTTGCCATGTGCAGACAACATAATGTCTTTTGAAGAGCTGAGGATCAAATTTAATCTCAATAGAACACATTTTTTTAAATATCTTCAACTTAGAAACTTTATTCGATCAAATCAAAATAAAGCTCTCACTCGACCTAGTTATTCATCCTTGGAAAAAATGATGATGAAAGATAGTAAAAGAAAGGGTATTATTTCAGAGTTTTATAACTCATTGACACTATCTTCAAGTGAAAATTCACTGAAAAGATTAAACTACTGGAAAGAAGATCTGCAAATTGAAATTTCAGAGGAACAATGGGAATTGGCTTGTACAGAAGCTCAAACCAAATCAATAAATGCACGCCTTAAATTGATACATTTCAAATGGTTAATGCGGATGTATGTTACACCGGAGGAGTTAAATAGATATAACAAAAATATACCAGATACATGCACAAAATGCATGGAAAGTAAAGGAACCCTATTTCATTGTTTATGGGAATGTAGATTAATAAGAATGTTTTGGGAAGAGGTGAGGGTAACAATTGAAAAAATAATCTCAAAACAAATCATATTGAATCCTAAACTGTTTTTGTTGGGTCTGTACCCAGAAAAGCATAATTTTAATAAAAGTGAAAGAACATTCATAGACCTCAGTTTGCTTAATGCCAAAAAATGTATTGCACTATTATGGAAAAAGACTCATAGACCAGATGTGACTCAGTGGTTAAGACAGATGTTAACAAACCTTCCATTAGAAAGAATAACATATATACTGAAATCAAAGGAAATTGTGTTTGAGAATATATGGAGACCTTTTATTGATTATGTAAAAAATTTAAACATAACTCTTGAAGAAGAAGGTGAATGATGTGTGTGGACCTTGTAAATTCCAAACTGGTGAACATAATATGTATACTTATGTATTGGATTGTCTGGACTAAACAGAGGAGCATTGTTGAAGACTTGATTTTGTTGGTGGTTGTTGGTGTTTTTAGTGCATTTTTTTTTTTTTGTAGTACTTTAGTGTTAGTGTTTGATTGTTTGTATCATGTTTGTTAAAAAAAAAAAAAAAAGGTTCAATAAAGATATTGTGGAAAAAAAAAAAGGGATTTTGCCTCACAGTGGTCCCCACTCACCCGCCACGGTGATCCTAGACCAGGGATGTCCAATCATGTGCCATGGAGGGCCAAGACCCTGCAGGCTTTACCTCCAACCAGTGTCTTCAACAGCAGATTCCACTGAATTTTTTTCCACTGACTGCTGATCAGTGAAAACACCTGCTGAGGTAGAAGAGAAAACCTACAGGGTTTTGGCCCTCCATGGCACATGATTGGACACCCCTGTCCTAGACCCTGCAGGTTTTCCCTTCCACCCAGTCTGTTCAGCAGGCATTTGTACGGATCAGCAATCAGTGGGGGAAAAAAATTTTGTGAAATTACTTGTTGAAGGTGCTTGGGCCACCACTGTACATCCTTCAGAGGAGGCCTCTTCCCACCCCTGTTTCTTTCCAAATACAGCTGACGTCCAGAAAGATGTGAAACTTGAATGCTTTTTAGATAGTCATTTCTTGGTTTAAAATACCTTGAAAAGGGAAAGTAACACACTGCGGCGGCAAAGAAATAATAAACTGTGAACTGAGAGTTTTAAGTAGAGTTTATTAAATCACACCGCCGTCACAGGATCCCCGCTCCAGTGCAAGTGTGTGCAGGCTGGAGCGGGATCCTCAGGCTCTCAGAGAAGAGACACAAAGTGCGTGTCTGCAGCAGCAGTTGCAGGAGTGAGAGAGTGAGTTACAGAACTTGTGCAGTATTTATACCCAGTTACAGACAGTACATGAAAGGGCATTCTCAGCAGTTGGTATGATCAAAGAGACTGCAGACAGGCATGAGACATTTGCATCTGAGAGACACAGTAAGAACAGGATGCATGAACACAATGCATGAATGGCGCATTAACATCACAGTACAAAACCGGAAAAAACCAGAAGAAGTGAGGCTGCCTGTAGACATCAATACACACATTTCACTGTTAAGTTAATTCCTCTCGTCGAGCGCTGTGTCTGTCTCAGTCTGTGGGGGTCACGCCACACACACCTCCATTTTATGTCGAAGCTTTTGGCATGCTCCACTGTTGGAGCCCTCACCTTTATGGAAACAATAGTGTAAAACTCGTCTTTTGAATATTTGTCAAACTACTTTTCCATTCAAATAGTGTAATTTCCAAGGTTAGAATTTCTTAAGATAATCTTCAAAATTCACGCAAGTGAATTTGAAAGCAAGTTTTGTAGGTATGTGTTCTCTGGAGTTTATTTTTAGTAAAAGTAGCTTTAACTGAAGCATCTTAACGAATGGAGAGGTGCATCAGGTTTTCCAAACTCGGGAGCAACTTTTTTTCCCGAACCAGAACTTCAGATGTACATGAAGACTTAGTTTTTCACATTCGTCAGGTTACTTGTTTGGTTTGTCAGCAATCACAGACATCCCACACTGCACACTCCAAAAATATCCAGGCCTTGATGTTTAAACCCTTCAGTGGGGTTTTAGTAGCTCCGTTATGGCTGTCATCGTTGGGGTTAATTTTAGTCTTAAGTGTAATGTGTCAAATATTTTTTTTTTTTTTTTTTTTTTTTTTTTTTTTGGTTACTTATTTGTACCCGTAGGTAGATTTGGTTTGCAGTCTGGTGACAAGCCACCGGCTGCCGGTCGCTGCGTGCACAAGCGCCCTAAACCTACATGTTTTTGGTATGCGGGAGGAAACCGGAGAAATCCTGGAGTAAACCCACACAACACGGGGAGAACATGCAAACTCCACACAGCTCACTGTTGGTCGGGGGCTGGGATCGAACCCACAATCTCATGATCCCGCGATCCCCTGGCCGAGGGTAAAACTGTGCTGCCACAGTGCTAAACCACTGCACCACCGGCTGTAGTCTTAAACACTCACGTGTAATGAATCCGATAAATGTGGTTATTTGTGATTTTAATGTTTGTTTGCATTGGACCAGTTTTGAACCACATGTTGAACACGTCTGGCTTGGTAGGAAGTTTCACAGCAAATTAATACAAAACTTCTGTATGTAAAACGGCCACCATTGTCACTGATGTTTCCCCTGTTTTATTGGGCCTAGTGCAGGGGTCTCAAACTCATTCCATGGAGGGCCAAGACCCTGCAGGTTTTACCTCCACCCAGTGTCTTCAACAGGTGATTTCACTGAATTTCTTCCCACTGATTGCTGATCAAGGAAAACACCTGCTGAAGACACTGGGTGGAGGTAAATCCTGCAGGGTTTTGGCCCTCCATGGAATGAGACCCCTGGCCTAGTGGGTGACTGAAGGGTTTCATGAACAGAGCATGAATCCTATGGATTTTATGAATTTGAAATTGTTGTGGCAAATGGTAGATGCATTACCGTTACACCTAATTTTGAACTCCTTTATTTCATGACTTTATTTGCTCACTTATACTGCTGTGTGTTGACTCATTTAATCAGTTTGATATTTTTACAAGTAAACAAGCTACAGAATTTTTTTTCTTGGTTCCCTCCAATCTGCTGTACACAGGGGCCATTTTCTTTCAATTTCATAGTGAATTGTTCCCTCAGTTTTTTGGATTGTGCGTCACTTGTTGGCACAAGGCAAGGTCTGACCTTGTGCACGTTTTTATTATGGAATATAGCGTGCTTTGGGACTGTGGGGGAAGTTTTAAATTGATGCTCAGAAGCATTGTTATTGCCCTTGTGATTCTCACAATAATTCCCCAATGAATCAATGAATAATGGAGGATAATGATTGTAGTTTTCTCTAAATGGCACCTCCGCAGAATGCCTGGCCATCTAAGTATTTATGAGAATTAAAGTGTGCATTTGAATAATCTATAGAGACTTTTGTTTCATTGGATTACCTCAGCAATGTGTAAGCGATTAGTATATAAAGCCACCAGAAAAAACTTTGCTGTCCTTTGGTTTAGTCAGCATAACACAGCAGCTCAAGGCAGGAAAAGTGTATTGTGGGCCTTCTGTGTGACTACAGGCTACCCCTGGATGTTTGAAACGAGGCCCATTATTCATTCCATATGTTCAGTGTCTGCTGAGAGCCCCCATTGTAGTCCAACAATTGAGTTGTGAGGGGCGTTTAACCCCAGCTCTTCAGGAGGAGGGCACCATCTATTCTGTGACATCACATGCAGTGCTAATACTTCCAGCAAATCGCCTCTCGCTTATCTCGAATCTGTTGTATTCAACTGATTACAGTAATGCCAGCATGGACACGCAGTCGCATATTTTACAGGAATAAAAAGTTTCCAGGAACATCTTGTATCATTTTGTTCCATCCTTTGATTTTTAGTTAGTCGTCTCTGAGTACAGGTCACTAGCCACGGTTACATGTGTGAAATTTCTTCAACCTGATTACAGTTCAGATCAGAACTTTACTGTTTACATGGATCCTGAAAAAGTTGATCCGATTAGGATGTGCATTTCCATGTGTCACACGTTTGAACGGACCAAATCATTTTGTTATACGCACAATTATCCAACATTCCGGAAATAGTAGAAGAAGCAACTTCATATGTAAACAAACCCCGCTTCGTGTCTTTCTCTTTTTGAAATGAACCAGTATTGTGTTATTCAGACTGTACTTCTGCTTCTGC
Source organism: Pholidichthys leucotaenia (assembly GCA_020510985.1). Classification (NCBI taxonomy): domain Eukaryota; kingdom Metazoa; phylum Chordata; class Actinopteri; order Cichliformes; family Pholidichthyidae; genus Pholidichthys; species Pholidichthys leucotaenia. The sequence continues at coordinate 141,745,811 of CM035839.1, read as the reverse complement.
TGGTCTCCGTAATGAAGCTACAAATGCAGCAGTACATACTTCTGAATATGACAAACAGAGGGAGATGGCAGGACGATACAGACCAGTTCTGTTTTACTCCCGCCATGTCTTCCGCTAGCTGCTGTTAAGGCAAAAATACGTCACGTCGACATGTGGCTGACGTAAGGACATGTGCAGTAAATATATTTTCTACCCAAACTTTGGAATAAGTGTTCATATGCGCACCAATCGGATTAACAATTGGCATAACCCACCCGTCTCAATCAGAAGGAAATTTTGATCTGAATGAGTGTGATCGGGTCAGAATATTCAGATCAGGGTGTTTACATGAAGCATTTTTATTCCGATCAGGCTTTTAATCCGGTTACTTGTGTCCATGTAAACATGGCTATTTGTTAATATAACTCAGAATAATGTAGCAGTCTGATCATTAAAATGTCTACTTACCATCTGACTTTGAGTGTATTAAAGGGCTACATAAAAGTTTTGGAAACTGAAAGATGGCCTTATTCAGATGAAATAAAACCACATTTTGCTTATTTAGTTTAAACTAAATGAGGGCACGATGAGGGTGTTTGTCTTGTAATGGAGCGTGGTGCCTTTGCAGTAGCTCCAGACTGGCCCGACAGCTCGACTAGCCATGAAGTGTCAGGAGTTGTCATAGTGCTGCCTGAGGAATGCTGCTTTTAGTCCCAACTCTTTTGAAGAGGAGGCAGTGGACAGTTTTTTTTTTTTTTTTCCACTTCGGCTTTTCATCAAAGTTCTTTGGCAGGTCAGCCGACATAATCTGGATTCTTGGCCTTAGATGGTTGCCCAGTGAAATGGCACCATAAACACTTGGGCTTCAAGCTTTAGATTTTCAAAAGCTTTGCATAAAGCTAGAAACCCTTTGTCAGTAGTAATATATTTTTGTGTAGGTGGAGATTGCATCATTATTATTATTTGAGAAAAATGTCAAAGAATGTCCAAATTCAACGTAGTCTTTTGTCCAGTCCTAGAATTGTTGACGCTTTTCCGATTGTGGTGCCAATTTTTGTTGTATTTTTTTTTCCATTAACATATTAATTCAATCTCTCAAGTGAGATGTCAGGGTGTTCAAGCTCTTTCAATTCAAGATCCAGCAAGAGTCATGAAAATGATGTATGTTATTGCAGTACACCAGTATGATTTGCATGAAGTTGGGTTTTAACAATTCTGAAATTGATCCAGATTTTGATACACCTACAGTGCAGTCGGAGACGGTGGAGTTGGCTCCTACTGTGGTAGACCTTCAGTTTTTACAGTGTGTGGAATATCATAACAAAAATGTTATACCAACATTTTATCTACATGCCATGTGGAGCTGGAGTTGTTAACATGTGGGAGAAAGTATCAGACTAATGAAGTATGTTTTTCCTTCAGGATCCACTCGTGACTGTTATAACTTCACTCCATCTGCATTTTTTCTTGTTGAATGATTAATAAATCTGTGGAGTCACATACCGTTATTCAGACAACTTTTTCAGGTATTGCTTTGCTAATATCAATTGGACAATGTCCAAACTAGTCCTGCAACGATAAGTTAACTGGTCAATCAACAGAAAGTTGATTTGCAACAAATGTGATAGTTGGCTGTGCACCCTTTCCCGGGAAGAATACGCAAAAATATGAATGTTTTAGCTTTTCAAACATGAAAATTTGCCACTTTTCTTGATCTCACATTGTAAGCTGGATAAATTTTGGTTTTGTACTGCTGAGGTCACCTTGAGCTCTGATATATGGTGATGGACATTGTTGACCTACTAAAAAAAAAATTAAAAAAAATGACCAATTAGTTGGTGACAAAAATAGTTTGTTGCAGCCCTAGTCTAAACTACCTTTCTTAACATAATGCCATAGCACCACTGAAGAGACCACTTGACACTGAAATCATGTGGTTCTTTATGAAATTAAATGTATAACGAAGGACACTTTGACTTGCTGAGCAACTGAAATTGAATGTTAAGCAAGACTGGGAAGTTATTACTTTCAAAAGTGCTTAGTCTGTTCAGTTCCTAAATGCTCAGTGATGTTAAAGAAAAGTTGATGCAACTTGGTGGTAAACATGCCTCTGTCATAGCCCTTCTGAAACATGTTGCTTGTATTTTATTCAAAATTACATTTTTAGCTTCCTCTTGAAATTGAAATGTACAGTTTTTGTATATTTAGTGTTTTGGCAATGCTTTTCTCATATAGATATGAGAGGAAATGTAGGTTTTAACCACAACATTGTCTAGTATCAGTCCCTTTATGAACCCTTTTGACAGACGTGGTTTTTTGTGCATTCAGAAATGTATTAAAATGGTGGTTGAAAACATCGACATTTTGCCAAAAATGCAAATGAGTTGCTTCACTGAGATTTATGGTCCATAAGTTCCATGAAATATTATTGCTTTCCTATACAGAGCAACCATTTGAATGTTGTGAATTCAGGCTATGACAAGAAAAGGGGGCACTTTTCAACTGAATGCGGCAGCACAGCAACTCACCCTTGGCTGGGGATCCTGGGTTCAATCCCAGCCCCCGACCAACAGTGATCTGTGTGGAGTTTGCATGTTCTTCCCGTGTCTGCATGGGTTTACTCCGGGATTTCTCCGGTTTCCTCCCACATGCCAAAAACATGCAAGTTAGGTTAATTGGCATCAAACTGGGGATTCTAAATTGTCCTTAGGTATGACTGTGAGAGTGAATGGTTGTCTGTCTCTCTGTGTTGGCCCTGCGATGGACTGGTGATCTGTCCAGGGTGTACCCTGCCTCTCACCCAAAGATGCTGGGATAGGCTCCAGCCCCCCCTCCCCCCCGCAACCCGAAAAGGATTAAGTGGAAGAAGATGGATGGATGGATGAATGCAAATGCTTCCATCTTTTTGCCTTGCATTGATCCTGTCCACCTGTACTTTGTTTTCAGATTGTTCGACGTGTGTACAGTGTCTCGGACTGACAGAGAAACCAAACTCACTCTGGTCTTTGAGCATGTGGACCAAGACCTGACCACCTACCTGGAAAAGGCCCCGGACCCTGGAGTGCCACCTGAGACCATCAAGGTAACCGCTACCATAGTCACCTGAACGCTTCGCAAGGCAAATGGTGAACCGCAGTGAAAAATGAATGTGTCAGCAATATTCCATAACATTTTAAAGCATGAAATTAATTTGAAATATTGCTTTTGGTTTCCGTTTGAAGTCTAAAGGAAGTAGTTGGCTAATCCTCTGTGGGTTTAGCATTGGTTCAACACAGCCATATTTCTATGGTTCTGAGTGACTGCTCTTGGCCAGGTGTAGAAGAAACGAAGCATTTTCCTCCAACATCAGATGTTCTGGGGCTTTTTCTTTTTTCTAGGGGCAGCATATGTGGCAGATGGGCTCCAAATTAGAGGATCGCTTCTCTGCTTTCATGCTGCTCTCCAGCTTCACACAGCAATACAGCTGCAGACAGAAAGCCCTCTTGTAGAGATCTTCCCTTTGTGTTTTAAAACTTGGACGACTCAGTTTGATGCTAACATACTGTAGAGCTTCTTGTATCGGCCGATCTGCTGAAAATTTAATGGGCCACTATCAGTTACCTAAGACATTAAATAAATCCACCAAGTGTCCACTTACAGTTTGCCCAAAGGTCGGAAGTAAACGTGTCATCAACCCCTTCCCTCCGTAACTGGCACCTTTTTTATTTTGATCTTTCCCACACAATCACTCTTATCATGTTTCAGCCCAAGGTCTGTATGTCTACCACAAACAATATTGGGAAGGCATAACTCTTTATTTTTGGACCAAGGGGCCCTGGCGTTTGAAGTGTCATATTTAAAAATGAAGAACTTCTGGTGCTCGAGACGGTGCTCATTTTCACCCCAGGGCTGGGCTCGTGTGAAAAGGTTGGTGGGATGCTGTGCAAGCTTAAACGGGTTGGGCGGATCACACCTGAGGTCTTTCTTTAAGATTTCAGTCTGAAGACGATATAGTGTGCTGCATAAGTGATATTGTTGGAAAAATGATAAAGAAGCTGTTCGCATGGCAGGTCAAAGTTTCATTAGTTCACGGTCAGATCAACCAATCGTCTGCGTTAAGGACTGCTCATGGAAATAAGTGGTGGATAAATTTTAAAAAAGTAAACACAATCAACAGTTCTTGACTGAGCGCTTCTTAAAGTGACTAATGTATTGCAGCAAGTACTTATTATTTCTGATTATTATCTTGTATGTAAAACCCAAACCACAGTGGTTGGCAGTCTAGTTCCTGGTTAATGTCATGTTCGGGGTTGTTCAACCCCGTCCATGACCCATAGCTGTGGGTTTGATCTTTGCTTATTAATTCCAGCTGGCAGTTTGAGCCTTGCTTTCTGCCAGTCTCGCGGCTACGTCTCCTCCTCTCGCCAGACATTCACCGGCTGTGTTGTTTCACCACATACGCACACACATTCACGCATGCACTCACATTCACACATGCTTACACACATTTGGTTAATTGTCATTCACCTGCTTGCCGCACGGCTGTGACCACTTGCCTTCATTAGTGATTTGCATACTTATGGGAGGCAGTGGGATCAGTCAGTGCGGCAGCTTAAGTCAGCAATGGACAACCAGTCTCGTTACCCGTTGGTTTCCCTGGACTGCACTATGTTGTTCTTCCAAGCCTTTCCACTCTAACATGTTTGTAAGTCTCTTTTCAGTTTTGCCTTTTTTCCCTGCTCCTTTCTGCTTGGAGCGCGTTGGCAACTCATCTAATCCAACGGAGCTTGTAGCGGGTTGTCTTATCTCACTTCTGCTCAGACTGTTATTTGGCTTTTTTGCATTTTTTTCTGTTGTAAATAAACTTGTTACTTTACTGCATTTTGGGCTTGCTGTCAATTTATATGTCCACTGCGAGGTTACGCAGCGGACATGACAGTTAAGTTGCATACTTGCACTTCAGTGTTTCCTCTGGCTGAAAGACCTTGGTGTGGTGGCAACATATTTTTCTGGGGGCGGGGGGGAAGCAGAAAACACATGACACTATTGTAACCAGAATATGTTAATTTTATACTATTTCTTTTTTTTACATTTTGCACGGTAACTTTACATACGGAAATTACCATTCAAAGTATTGTACAACCGAGGTTTGAATGTTGGAATATTGGGCTAGTTAGGGTCCCACCCAGATGTCCTGTGTTTGGACTTCTTACTGGTGTCATCCTTCTCTCCTTCCTCTGCTCTCACCTCTCCTGGACCCTCTGCCTGAACACTTTCCTCTCCTTGGCTCCTCTCTTCTGTCTCATCTTTCCCTCTCTGAGCTCTGTCTAATTCAGGTTCTCTCTGTTTATGGTGGTATATAAACAGGTTAGAAAATATCAAGTGTCATGTAAATAAAAAGTAGACAACCAAAAATTTCTAGTTTAGGGTACAAAGAGCACCCACTTAAAACTTGAGTAATGACTTCAGTCTTGGAAGGTTTGAGGTTTTTCTCCAAAAATTTATAATAATTTTCTTAGTTTTCTACTTTTCTCCGTAAATTTATCTAAAGTTGAAACCATTTTCCTCAAATTTGTAATTTCCTCTTGTAAAATTGACTTTTCATGTACATTTGAGACTATATTATAAATTTGTGGATTATTTTATGGCTAATTTGTCTATTTTTTTTAAATCCTGTTTTGTTTTGTTTTTTTTTTAGTAAATTTGAAACAGACTGGGGTATTTTTTTTTTACTTTTTCCTTATAACAATTTACATTTCTGACCATAATTTTGCAGAGCCAGGACAGAACAATAATTTAACTCTGATTTCAAAGAAAAAAAATATTAATAAAATTGTATTTATGGTTGGATATGGGCCATGCCGATCCTGCACTTGCGCCTCCAGTCACGCTACATACGGCAACAACGGTTGGACAAAAAGTAGTTCTGCATGTAGGAATAGGACTTACAGTAAATCTTTTGTTTTTGTAGGACAGAGCTTCTCAAATGTTTTTGTCAGGGGTCCGCATTTGATTTTTTTCCAGTGGACCAGATATCTGGAGCAGTGAAAGCATGCTGCATGGGTCAATATCTCATTTTTATGTAGGGAGGGACAATAAACAGAGCATTTTCTCCAGAGTAAATATTGAGGGGACACTTAAGTATTGTCAGTCACAAATTTATGAGAATGTACAGAGGTACACTTATGGGGAAAATGCTACAAATTTACAAGACAAAAGGCAAATTTATGAGAAAGAAAATTGCAAATTTAAAAAACAATTGCACATTTACAAAAAGTCAAGTTTACTATGAAAAAAGTTGCAAATTTAGTGAGAAAAAATATAAATTTACAAGAAAAAAACCCACATCTATTATAAAAAGGTTACAAATTTACAAGAAAAACTGACAGATTTAAGATGCAAAACCAGCAGATTTATGAGGGAAAAGTGGCAAATTTACAACGAAGTTTTACATTTACAAATAAATGTAGCAAATGAATGAGAAAAAGTTACTTATAAGAAAAGCTGCAAATTTGAAAGAAAAAACTGTCCCCCCCGGAACCCCTTGATTTATGCCCATGTCACCAGGCTGTTCTGCTGTGGGAGGAGCTGCTGAAGGCAGCCACTTTCAGAACAGACTTTCACAACTCTGCTGCTTTTTGTGTCATAGATGTAACAAGAATTCTGCTTGTAGCTTGATATGACCATTTCAGTGCATTTATTTTTGTTCTTCTTGCTTCTGAATTTTGAGATGTCTCTTCAAAATTCCTTTGCTTGCTCTCATAATGCCGTTTCAGATTGTAAATCTTCATCAAGCTGTGCTCTCCTGGCATATTAAGAACGTTGGTCTTGTGCTGGTAGGAGGGAGAACAAATGCAATTTGCTCAGTCCATTCGTCTTTGAATTGCCAATTTTCGCTGTCCACTTTTCTTTGGGCAGCACGGTGGTGCAGTGGTTAGCACTATTGCCTTGCAGCTAGAAGGTTCCTGGTTCGAATCCCGAGGCTGGCAGGGGTTGGAACCTTTCTGTGTGGAGTTTGCATGTTCTCCCTGTGCTGCGTGGGCTTACTCCGGGGCTCCGGTTTCCTCCCACAATCCAAAGACATGCATGTTAGGTTAAATGGTTGTTCTAAATTGTCCCTAGATATCTCTTTCCTATAGGCCCTTAGAATAGAGGGTTAGTACTAGTGAAAGCGCTTTGAGTGGTCTTTGTGACTAGAAAAGCGCTATATAAGTGCAGGTTAGTTAGTAGTTAGTTTTAACAGCAAACTTGGAACATGCCATTTTCATTCAGTCTAGGCTCCCACTGCCGCTACTGCTCCGAAAGTAAAAAGTACCGCTTGGCTCTAGTCGCTCCCATGCTGACAGGCTGTCAGTGCATCGCTGGCATGGAGAATAACAGTCCACGTTTACAGGTGCTGACCTAACCAAAACAAGTAGTGACGGAATCGCAGCTCGTGAGCCACAAATAGGGAGTTCATGTGCCGTCTATTGAGGGCCAGTGTTACAGGAGTATCATTTTTTTCCCCGCAGCCAAACGGCACACGCCGGAAATCCAGCACTGGAAAACTTTAAGCCCTGCTTAATAAGCTCGTGTTTCTCTCGGGCAGCGACACTTGTAGCGAGACACTCTGCTTACTGACTGGAATACGCGGGCGGGGCACTTCTGAACTCTGTGCGGATGACGGTCACGCGCGTTGTTTGTGTGCACGTTTGCAGACTGTCATTGTGTCATATATTTTTCTTAAATTTAGATGTCCTCATAGAGTGGCGGAAAATTTTGTGGCGTGGCGGGCCGTCACCTAGAATTGTTACCAGAGGAAACCCTGCACTTCATGTATTTAATAGAATTATGTTCTTTAAAAGTAACAGCATGAAAAGCAAAGCTCTTGTTTGTAGACATGATCATAGTCATGCTTGACATTAACTTTTTTGCTCACCAGCCACTGTGGCTAGTGATTTTCCAAAGTTACTAGCCACTTGGCCTTTTCACTAGCCACAATTTTGTGGTTGAAAAATTGTTTAATATGATCAGATTTGACTGTCGCATGCTAAAATTTACTTGAACTAAATTTACAACCTTTTCCAAAAACCTACCATAAGCCATAGACATTTGCATCACTTTCAAAACCGACATGATGAGGTAGTGTACACTAGATGCCATATTGGCCACTGTAGACTTACGCACAGCTTTTTATTAAAAGGTGAAGCACTATTATCTTGTCAGTTTTGCGGAGGTTTTTTTATCAGTAAAGCACATTTTACTTGACTGTCCTGCTCTCATGACAGCAAGACGTTTTTATACTCAAAAGTCACTGAAGGATATTTTTAATATGGCACCACCAAAGAAAATTTTAGGGTTTTTAGCACATGTGCATCTGAAGCATCTTATTTAATTTTTCTATTTTATTGTATCTACATATGTATCTCACTGTATTTATTTATTCTTTCATTTATCATACTGTCTCTATATAATTAACTCAATTTTCTTATTAGTTCTAATTTTGCCATGAAATAGCCATAGAAGCTGACATAGCACTAAACAAGAACACTCATTCACACACAGCCTTTTTCTATGTAAATTACCCTTGCACATGCATAAAAATAGCAAGAGAAATACTGTTTAATTATTTAGGAAGAGCAGTAAATACTGTAAAACGGTAGAGAAAAATATTTGTAATATGAGAGTGAAGTGCAGGGAGATTTGGGTCCGTTCCAATTCTCATTTGTTTCCCTACCCCTTCGCCTACCCCTATGAATTGGGACACCCCTTCATGGCTGCATGACATCATTAGTAGTTGCTGATGGATTTAACCTAAACGGACACTACCTGTTTTCATCAGAAAAAAGAGGAAAAAGAAAACTGATTGGGGGAGAAAAAAAAACAGTACTTATGGGAGTTTGTTTCATAGTCTCACATTGCAAAAGGTTTATTATTTTAGATGCCATTTAAAAAAACTACAAATGGCCAAAGTGGCTAGTGGGTGTGGCTGTCTTACTGGCCACTGTGAAATCCCCCAGCCGTTGGTCAGTGTTAATGTCAAGCCCTGATCATAGTGTTGCTCTCATTCAGTATTTGTTTTTGGGCTTGTGACCTTACAACCTCTTAACTAAACATATCTTCCGTAATATGAACATGTTTAAAAAAGATTATTTTTCTCATATTGTCGGTTTAAAAATCACTCTCCCAACAACAATTTGTCAGTTTTCAGAAATGCATTTATATGTAGTATTTGGACATTGACATAAGTTTTGTCATTTCAGCTGTTTACCAAAACATGATTCAAGATATATACTCACTATGGACTTAAAGTGCAGACCTCAGCTCTAATTTGAGGGTACTTGCATCCAAATTGGCGTTACGGTTTAGGAATTGCAACCATTTCTATACAAAATCTCCCAATTTCAGGGGCTGAAATGTTATGGAACAAATTAACATTACCATTAATACAGACGTGGACAAAATTGTTGGTACCCCTCTGTTAATGAAAGAAAAACCCACAATGGTCACAGAAATAACTTGAATCTGACAAAAGTGGTAATAAATAAAAATTCTATGAAAATTAACCAATGAAAATCAGACATCCATCCATCCATCTTCTTCAGCACTTAGAGAGACAGACAACCATTCACAACCATTCAACCATTCACAGACAACCATTCACAACCATTCAAGGACAATTTAGAATCCCCAGTTTGATGCCAATTAACCTAACGTGCGTATTTTTGGCATGTGAGAGGAAACCGGAGAAATCCCGGAGTAAACCCACGCAGACACGGGGAGAACATGCAAACTCCACACAGTTGGTTTGGGTGAGTTGCTGTGCTGCCGCAGTGCTAAAAAATCAGACAATGCTTTTGAATTGTGGTTCAACAGAATTATTTTGAAAAACAAACTCATGAAACAGGCCTGGACAAAAATGATGGTACCCTTAACTTAATATTTTGTTGCACAACCTTTTGAGGCAATCACTGCAATCAAACGATTTCTGTAACTGTCAATGAGACTTCTGCACCTCTCAGCAGGTATTTTGGCCCACTCCTCATGAGCAAACTGCTCCAGTTGTCTCAGGTTTGAAGGGTGCCTTCTCCAGACGGCATGTTTCAGCTCCTTCCACAGATGTTCAATAGGATTTAGATAAGGGCTCATAGAAGGCCACTTTAGAATAGTCCAGTGTTTCACTCTTAGCCATTCTTGGGTGTTTTTAGCTGTGTGTTTTGGGTCATTATCCTGTTGTAAGAACCATGACCTGCGACTGAGACCAAGCTGTCTGACACTGGGCAGCACATTTCTCTCTAAAATACCTTGATGGTCTTGAGATTTCATTGTATCCTGCACAGATTCAAGACACCCTGTGCCAGATGCAGCAAAGCAGCCCCAGAACACAACAGAACCTCCTCCATATTTCACAGTAGGGACAGTGTTCTTTTCTTGGTATGCTTCATTTTTGCGTCTGTGAGCATAGATCTGATGTGCCTTGCCAAAAAGTTCCAGTTTTGTCTCGTCTGTCCATAGGACATTCTCCCAGAAGCTTTGTGGCTTGTCAACATGCAGTTTGGCAAATTCCAGTCTGGCTTTTTTATGATTTGTTTTCACCAGTGGTGTCCTCCTTGGTCGTCTCCCATGAAGTCCACTTTGGCTCAAACAACGACGGATGGTGCGATCTGACACTGATGTACCTTGACCTTGGAGTTCACCTTGAATGTGTTTAGAGGTTGTTCTGGGCTCTTTGGTTACCATTCGTATTATCAGTCTCCTCCTGCAGCCACATCCAGACAGGATGGCTACAGTCCTGTGGATCTTAAATTTCTGAATAATATGTGCAACTTTAGTCACAGGAACATCAAGCTGCTTGGAGATGGTCTTATAGCCTTTACCTTTAACATGCTTGTCTATAGTTTTCTTTCTAATCTCCTGAGACAACTCTCTCCTTTGCTTCCTCTGGTCCATGTTTAGTGTGGTACACACCATGTCACCAGACAGCACAGTGACTACTTGTCACCCTTTAAATAGGCCGACTGACTGATTACAAGTTTGTAGACACCTGTGATGTTAATTAGAGGACATATCTTGGTTGAACATGTCCCTATGGTCACATTATGTTCAGTCTTTTTTAGGGGTACCATCATTTTTGTCCAGGCCTGTTTGATGAGTTTGTTTTTTAAAATAATTCTTTTGAACCACAATTCAACAGCATTGTCTGATTTTCATTGGTTAATTTTCATAGAATTTTTATTTATTACCACTTTTGTCAGATTCAAGTTATTTCTGTGACCATTGTGGGTTTTTCTTTCATTAACAGAGGGGTACCAACAATTTTGTCCACGTCTGTAAAATGTTCATTTTTAATACTTTGTTGCAATGACTGTCTGAAGTCTGGAACCCACTTACTTCACCAAACACTGGGTTTCCTTCTTTGTGATGCTTTGCTAGGCCTTTACTGCAGCTGTCTTCAGTTGTTGCTTGTTTGTGGATCTTTTTGCCTCAAGTTTTGTCTTAAGCAAGTGAAATCCATGCTTGATCGGGGGGAGATCTGGTGATTGACTTGGCCACTGCAGAATATTCCACTTCTTTGCCTTAAACTCCTGGGTTGCTTTTGCAGTATATTTTGAGTCACTGTCCATCTGTACTGGGAAGCGCTGTGCAATCACCTTTGCTCTATTTGGCTGAATCTGAGCAGCCAGAAAATCCCTATACACTACAGAATTCATCTGGCTGCTTCTGTCGCATCATCATTAAAGACGAGTGACACGCCAGTGCCTTTTTCTTCTTCTTCTTCTTTTAGATTTGATTGGCGGTTGGCAACCAGCTTACAGGTGCATTACCGCTACTGACTTGATTATCATCACTCTATACCTTTGTATAAGGAGTTCTTATAACTTATATATATAACTCTTATATATTTTATTTTATTTACCACAGTATATCGCCCTCCCAGTGCTTCTTTTGCTGAATTTATGTTTGAATTCTCTGCGTTCTTAACAACCTTAGTTCTTAGCTCAGACAAGATTATCATAGCTGGTGGCTTTAATATTCATATAGATGTTGATAATGATAGTCATAGTGTAGTATTTGTCTCCCTCTTAAATTCATCTGGTTTTTCTCAGTGTGTTAGTAAACCAACTCATCATCATAATCACACCCTTGACCTGGTCTTGACCTATGGTGTAGAAATTGATGAGCTGCTTGTCATCCCTCAAAATCCTACACTGACTGACCACTATTTGGTAAAGTTTAAATGTGTGCTATCCGATTTCACAACATCAAGCAGAAATATAGTTACCAGATACTTATCTGATAGTGCCGTGGCTCGCTTTAAAGAATTAATCCCTTCAGCAATTACTGTATTACCATGTCTCAATATAGCAGACAGCACTGACTACTTGAATCCATTAGAAGTAGACCTTTTAGTTGGTAGTGCTGCAGCCTCACTGCAGTCAACACTTGACTCTATAGCCCTTCTTAAAAAGAAAATTATTAAAAATAGGAGACTAGCTCCATGGTACAACTCCCACACCTGTAAGTTAAAGCAGAAAGTTAGATCCTGTGAAAGGCTTTCGCGTGCAAATAAGACAGAAGAATCTTGTTTAGCCTGGAATGCCAGCCTTACCACCTACAAGAAATCTCTCCGTAGTGCTCGGCGACAGTACTATTCATCCTTGATAGAAGAAAATAAAAACAACCACAGATTTCTCTTTAACACTGTGGCTCAGCTAACCAAGAGCCAAAATGCCATAGATCCCTACATCCCTCCAACTCTTAGTGCTGACGACTTTTTGAAATTTTTTAATGATAAAATTGTTAGTATTAGGAATAGTATTCCAAAAAATAGCCCCCCGTAAAAATACCAAGCCTCTACCTAACACTGCTCTGCCCACAGGCTCAGAACTCCACTTTTCTAAATTTTCTCATATTAATCATTATGATCTAGCCCTAATAGTGTCAGCCTCTAAACCAACTACCTGTCTTTTAGAGCCAATCCCCGCTAGACTAGTGAAGGAATCGCTATCTCTGATTAATCCATCTCTTTTGAACATAATTAATATGTCCCTATTGATAGGACATGTACCGCAGTCATTTAAAGTGGCAGTAATTAAACCTCTACTTAAAAAACCTTCGCTTGATTCTGGGATTTTGGGCAATTATAAACCAATATCTAACCTCCCCTACTTTTCCAAGATCCTCGAAAAAGTACTCGTCAATCAACTATGCACCTTTTTAGAAAAAAATTCTATATTTGAGAAATTTCAGTCGGGTTTTAGGAAACATCACAGCACAGAGACAGCCTTGGTGAAAGTTACTGATGACATCCTTATGGCATTTGACAAAGGACTTGTCTCCGTCCTTGTTTTATTGGAACGCAGTGCTGCCTTTGTTACCATTGACCACCATATTCTGCTAGAGAGACTTGAACAGCAAATTGGCTTGAATGGAACAACGCTAAGATAATTCGTCTTATCTATCAGATCGTTCCCAGTTTGTTCATGTCCATAACAAGTCCTCTACTCAGACCACGGTTAGCTATGGAGTTCCGCAGAGATCAGTACTTGGACCAGTATTGTTTACATTATACATGCTGCCTTTGGGAGACATTATGAGGAAGCATTCTATTCATTTTTATTGTTACGCTGACAGCACTCAGTTGTATTTATCCATCAATCCAGATGATCCCAGCCAGTTGGGTTTACTCCAGGAGTGTCTTAAGGATATCAAAACCTGAATGAACTACAATTTTCTATTGCTGAATACAGATAAAACTGAAGCCATCGTTCTTGGCCCCAAACATGCTAGAAGTACTCTTTTTAGCAAGATAACAACACTAGATGGCATTGCACTGGCTTCTACATCTTCTGTTAGAAATCTTGAAGTTGTCTTTGACCACGATGTGTCTTTCAACTCTCATATACAGCAGACCATTAAGACCACCTTCTTCCATCTGCGTAATATTTCTAAAATTAGGTCCATCCTGTTTCATAAAGATGCAGAGAAACTTGTCCATGCCTTTATCACCTCTAGACTTGACTATTGTAACTCACTTTTATCAGGTTACCCAAATAAGTCCATAAAGTTTCTCCAACTCATTCAGAATGCAGCTGCACGTATTCTTATGAGAACAGGGAGAAGAGATCAAATTACTCCAGTCTTAGCTTCTTTACATTGGCTCCCAATAAAATATAGAATTGAATTCAAGATATTGCTCTTAACCTATAAAGCTGTTAATGGTATGGCTCCTTCTTACCTGCAAGAACTCTTAGTTCCTTATCATCCAACCAGAGCTCTGCGTTCCCAAAAATCCAAACTACTAGTGCTCCCCAAGGTATCTAGAAGTAGGTTGGGAGGTAGAGCTTTCAGTTATCAAGCTTCCTTCCTGTGGAACAGTCTTCCCAGTTCATTTCGGGAGGCAGACACTCTCTTTATTTAAGAGCAAATTGAAATCATTTCTCTTTGATAAGCAGGGATGAGAATTTTCCACGGAATTCCGCAGATTTGATCATGTCTAGGATCATTCTCGTGAATCGTCTAAATTCGACGAGAAAATTTTAGGGGGGGGGGGGGGGGGTGAGGTATGTTATGACCGGCGAGTCGTATTTTCGATCGGCTGCTAAAATCCACCGCGCAGAACGCGCTACCCAGCGAGATCAGTAATGTAATGTAACAAGGCCACTGATTGGCTGATACTTATTGAAGCAACCAATCGGCGATTTTGTTAGATTTCTTTTGTCATATCCAGCAAGTGCCTACAGGCATGAAAAGGAAGAAAAAAGGAAAGAGAAGGAAATGAAACAGAAAGAACTCAATCTTCAACATGATTCTGTGGCAAGCAAGGCAGCCATGAATAAGAACAGAGAAGCTGCAGCTAAGCAGGCACTGCTTGCCCACAGAAAATCAGAGAAGAGGAAGGCTACAGAACGGCTCCAGGCTTTGGTAGCCAAGAAGAAGAAATTGCACAATTAGATGTGAAGAATACATTGACTTGTACATAAGTTCATAGAGTAGTAGCACAGGCATGTAAATATGGAAGTGACATTTTCTATTTCTCAATCAATTGTGACACTGAATCAAAACAGTATTGAACATGATTACACATGTGATGCAGCAGCAGATTAAAAAGGTAAACTATAAATGCATTTGTACTTACTTCTAACTTTAAATATAAGACCACATTTGAGCATTCTAAAACACCAGATTTTGTTAGCTTCTGGGACGTGTTGCCCCCCAAGACCCCCCACCAAGGCTCCGCCTTGGATCCGGCTTGGGGGCCTGCGTCCCCCAAGACCCCCGGCTTAGTTTCCTCTTTTTTTCCCAAACCCCATTGTCATCCCTGAATAAGGCCTTTAGTTAGAAATGCTGCCCCTGCCAGGCCTTTGCTTGCATGTGCAGCCTGGCCAGGCTTGGTACTGGACTGTTTGGCTTTGAATGTTGTATTTGTATGTTTGTTTTGAATGTAGCTACTCAACCCAGCCGGTTGAGGTGGATGGCCGTCCTCTATGAGCTATGGTTCCACCCGAGGTTTCTGCCCATTAAAGGGAACTTTTTCCTCGCCTGTGTTGCCGCAGTGCTTGCTCTTAGGGGTCTCTGCTGGGTTCTATAAACTAAGAGTGTGGCCTAAACCCACCGTTTTCTGTAAAGTGCCTTGAGACGACCTGTGTTGTGATTTGAAGCTATATAAATAAAGTTGAATTGAAATTGAATTGAATAAGGAATTCTGAACAACTCTGTATATGTGAAAAAATTATCTGTCCTTGTCTCTGGCCCACCATGTTCTACAGAAGATGTGTGCTTTGGATCATGAGTCACTCCAAGTGTTCTCAATACTTTCTTCTTCCCATCATTCTGGTACAGGTTGATCTTGGTTTCGTCTGTCCAAAGAATGCTAGGCTTGCTCTTTAGATATTTTTGGGAAAGTCTAATCTGGCCTTTCTATTTTTAAGGCTGATTAGTGGTTTGCACCTTGTCATGAACTGTCTACATTTACTCTCATGAATTTTTCTCTTTAAGTTAGACTTGGATACCGATATAGAGGGAATGCATATGATGTCACCAAACGGAACTCGTGGCAGTTAAAAAACACTTAGTGGCAAAAATGAGTGGCAGCATTAGGGAATATGAATTAAAACACAAAAAATACATATAGTATTCAATCACAGCAGTACACAGAGTACCTGCTTGCATTGTGGAGACCTAATCTTATCATTCCATCTTGTATTAATTGGCAAAAATTAAAATAAATAATTAAATGCTCTTAATCAGTTTTTTACTTACCATGTGTTCCTTGGTCTTTATCCACACATCACTACAGTCAAGTAAATGGTGTGCTATTAACACCTAAAATGAAAAAGGTACTCTGTGCACTGCTGTGACTAAATATTTTGTGTGATTTTTATGTTTTGCTGCATACAAAATAAAGTTTCACATGTGATTGCCACTCAGTGCTATGTTGCCATGGTAACTGATCTGTAGCTGCCAAGAATTCTGTTCCAGTGCAACCCCTCTATACCTACTTCCTGGAGAGTGTTCTTCACTTGGGTGGATGTTGTGAAGGTTTTTTTTTTTTTTCCCCACCATGGAACGGATCCTGTGATCATCCACCACTGTTGTCTTTTGTGGATGCCCAGGCCTTTTTGAGTTCCTAAGCTCACCAGTGTGCCCCTCCTTCTCCAGAATGTACCAAACTGTTGATTTGGCCACTCCTAACATTTCCACTATCTCTGATTTTCATGACTCTCTGAATGTCTGACCATTTCCCCCAACAGCAACAGTTTCCAAATACAAATTACACACTTGGAATCAACTCCAGACCCTTTACCTGCTTGACTGATTGACTGATGATGGATTAACGAGGGAACAGCCCATGCAGCCCATGAATATTTTTTTTAATTTTATTTTTATATTTTGACATTTAAGTTCAAGTAACACAATTGTACAGACAGACGGGGAACCTGGGGATTTATAATACAGGTTGTCTTATCTGTAGTCAGCTCTTGCATTCAGGGCTACTTTGCCAAAAGTCCTAGAGAGAGAAAGGCATAAGAGGGCACCAACAGGGCCTCCAGAATGAGAAGGGCATAAACTGAATCAATCTTTGTAGTCTATATAGTGAGCCAAAATAACTTAATTCGTGACTGCCACCTATCAGAGGTGAATAGGTCCACTGTATTAATCTTGGGCACATACAGAGTGTACATCAGCTCAGAATGTCATTGGAGAGGAAAAAATAAAGATAAGGATTTTTCCACATTATGTAAAAATAAAAATCTTTTCTGTGTAACATTAATATGCACCATTCATTTGGACCAATACTTATTATCCCCCGCCAGTTGAAGCCCAAAGGGGGATTATGTTATGGGTCAATCTGTCCATCTCACTTTTGTGAAATCAACTACAGTTTTCGTCCGATTGTTTTGAAACGTTGTACCATGGTTTTATATATGCTGAGGATGTGCATATTGTAATTTGGTTCTGATTGGATGATTGTTGCAGGACTTGTGGCCCTTGACCTATGACCTCCTGCTTCACCTCACTTCATAGACAGTAACCGTCTTGTGAAATAAACTCCTCCTACAGTTTTGTTCCAATAGTTTTGAAACTTGGTACCATGGTTTGATATACACAGAGGATGTGCATATTGCAATTTCACTCTCATTGGATGACCTTGAGGTCAGAGGTCAGGTCAAATTTTTCCCTAAATCATCTAAACACAGTAACAGTGATGTAGCCTTTTCAAATCGATACAGTAGTTGTATCTAATACACATCTTGGAAGACTCGCACCCTCACCTAACTATAGGTTTGGGGTCAAGGGGTCAACGGTTCAAAGTTAATGTTGCAGTTGCACTATGGTAAAGGCTACATTTACTATTACTATAACCAAATCTCAATCTCCTCCCTAATCCCTGCAGCCCTGAGCCCTTGTAGACTTAGGCTGCCACAATCAGTAGTGTGCCAGTCTGTGAGGGGATGAAGTGGCTCAAAATGGTAGAAATGGGACACACTGTGTAACCTTGGCAACACTTTTTTTTTTTAATTTAATTTACTTTATTAAAAGGATTAGGAAATAAAAATGGTGTATGTAAGATCACAAAAATAAAATCACAGGCCAAAATAAAAACAGATTCCAGACAAAACTAAAACCAGAAACAAACAGGAGTTTATTGACAAAAAGAGAACGATCCTGAAAGTTCAAGGCTGTGTGTGTTTCAGTCTTTAGAGGTTTTTGTGTAACTTATTACAATAAAATCCCAGTTCTTTTTAAATTATTGCATTCTCCTTCATTTTTGCGTATCTACATTTATAATTGTAATATTTTCTTATTGAAATAAAGGGGATCAAATTATGTCTATTTCATTTTCAGTGTTACCATTTTAATAAAAATCTATCTTTTCAGCTGATTTATTTTAACCAAACTTTTAATTTGTGTGACATGAAAACATGTGACCAGCTATTGTGGGTCTCAGACTTGATTTCAGACTTACTACTTTCTTCAGGAATGAACTGAATTAAATGTGCTGCAGCCTCTTAAGATGATTTAATTGATTACAACTGCAAATCATGTTTTTTTTAAACTGTATAATTAACCAAAATGTAATTAAATTGCTTAAATGGTGTGTAGTTCAGCATAAACTCAAAGTCTTTGTCATATACTCTATATATTTTAATTTTGGCAAAGATCTTATTCTTGTCAAGGCAGTATTTTTTTTTGGGGGGGGCAGGAGTGGAGGGGTGGTCAGTGATGAACAGGTGACTAATCAGGAGCTTTCCCTTGAGAAACCCCGGCATGGCACTCTGAACTGCTGTTGGTAATGTAAGGTAAGGTAATTCCCTTACCTTAGAGAAAGAGTCATTTAAGGGCTCAAAAAGTCAGCGACTGAGCAGTCAACCACTTCCTGATTTCAGATTGGGACGGCCCTAAACCCTCAGTCACTTAATGTGAATGTGCCTAAAGTCAACAAATCTGCAAGGGTGGAGATTGAGATTTGGCCTGTAAAATGAGTATAGCGAGGGCCACCAAATCTGATATACAGGTTCACCTTGGAATCTTGACCTCTGACTATGGGTTTGGGGTCAAAAGGTCCAAGGTCAAGGTTAACATTCCCTATGCCTTATTACTGTTCAATGAGTAAAGTTAGGGCCACCAAACTTGGTACACAGGTTCACCCTGTGACCCTGAAGTGTGACTGTGGTTTAGGGATCACAAGGTCAAAGGTCAACATCAAAATGGCTTATAAACTATATAGCAACAACAAAGAAATCTAGGGTCATCAAACTTGCTACAAAGGTTCACCTTGGGATCCTGACCTCTGACTATAGGTTTCATACCTGCAAACTAGTCGTTTTTTGGTGAATCCCAAATGTCACTCAAGTGAATCGTGTAGATCCGAAGATTTTTTTAAATTTTTTTTTTTTTTTTGGGGGGGGGGGGGGGGTTGGCGGCAGCCGCTGGCAGGTTCTCTGAATCAGAGCTTTCAGAAACGACGGGGGACAATCGTCTTCACAATAAAATATCTTTGGAAAGCATCACACGTCGTCATTTGGCCAATCACAGTCAAAATAACTGTATTGTCTTCCATCTTTTGTGGGGCCTGCCATAACTTTGTTGGATGGATTATCAGCAGGAGTTTGGAAGTAAGTGTCGCTATCTGCCTGCCTACGATATAATATGCTGTGTAATTTAACGTTGATAGTTTGTTGTGATCCTTTTCTGTAACTGCACATTTTCCAACATGCTTAATGGAAAGCTCATCTGCTTGTTAAGGGGTCAGTTAACATCTGTGAATTGTGTGTTAATGTTAGCCTAATATCACTTAGTTCAAAGCGAATAATTTTGGGAAAGCTATTTCCACTGCATCCTTATTGTGTGATTCCAACCTGTCCGAGGGTCTCCTGGGTAGAACTGGTCGCTCCGCAAAAAAAAAGCATTAAACACTGCACTAATCACGTAAAATATAGTCATATTACATATTTTAGGCAGAGTTGAAAATTAGTTTTTTTTGCTGTCTTCTGGCTGAGTTCACTCTGAAACAGTACATTTGATAATGATTCTGACACTTCTACATCAATCCTTTCTTCTGAACACATATTTATTGAGAAAAATGTTTTTATTCATGAAATATAAGCTTATAGGCTTTGCTGTTTAAATAGATCAGCAGAGTGACACCGTCATTAGGGTTAATTGTGGCCAGGTGTGACTCTTGACACAAGTATTGAGATCCAGTAAAAGCAATCTAATAACACCCAAAATATAACCCATGTTCCGCATTCAAAACTTGAGTTATATAAGTATTCTCAACCGAATGACTTTAAGTATGAAATATTAAAAAAAGTTAATTCTTATGCCATACAAAAAAACTTGAAATAAAAATGGTCATTGTGTAAAATGTTGTTTCATTATTTTATACGATATTTATAGATTAATTTTACTGCTACATTGTGTAGCATTGAAAGGCTGGAAAAAAATTTGTTTTCAGTGTGTTAAACACTGTTAATAATTCACTGTATCTGAAGCAAATGTCTTTTCCCGTTATTTTCTTCTCAGAGTACACCAGAATGCTTAATTTATGTGTTAAAATCAAGAATTTGTTGTTTTTTTTGGTGGGGAGATGACCCCTCCTACAGGTGTTTAGTTTGTCACCTTTTTCACCCCTTCTGAGTTTGCAAGTTTGGGGTCTAAAGGTCAAGGTTAACATTCCTTCTGCCTTATTACTG
Organism: Pholidichthys leucotaenia; assembly: GCA_020510985.1. Lineage (NCBI taxonomy): Eukaryota > Metazoa > Chordata > Actinopteri > Cichliformes > Pholidichthyidae > Pholidichthys > Pholidichthys leucotaenia. The sequence continues at coordinate 141,725,172 of CM035839.1, read as the reverse complement.
TACGAGTAAAGCGAGGGCCACCAAACTTGGTACACGGGCTCACCCTGTGACCCTGAAGTGTGACTGGGGTTTTGGGATTGCAAGGTCAAAGGTCAACATCAACTTGGCTCAACAACAAAGAAAGCTAGGGTTACCAAACTTGGTATGCAGGTTCACTCTGAGATCATAACATCTGACTACAGGTTTGGGGACCAAAGGTCAACATTGGCACTCCCTATGATCTCTTTCTATAGAACGTGTAAAGCTCTCTAGGGTCACCATACGTGCTACATGGGTTCACCTTGGAATCCTGACCTACAACTATGGGTTGTATACTTTGTTGTATATTCGTGGATGATGGGCTTATCATAATTTGGTTCTGCTACAGTAATTGTATTGAAAAGTTGAAAACTGCTCTCCATCAGTAAGTATTGGGATCTTCAAAGAAAATGGAGGCGGGGGATATTGCACTTGCCTCAGAGTGCTCTTGTAAAATTTGTCAATACAAAGTCTGAGAGAAAAGGTCAGCTTCTCCATCACAAACATCTCCTTTACGATTGATTGTTGGTGGCACTTAGTCAAGTCATTTCTTCATCATATTCTTAATCATATTTTAAACAGATACTTGTCTTGACTGTTGAGTTCAGTTGGTATATTTCTCACACACACACACACACACACACACACACACACACACACACACACACACACACACACACACACACACACACACACGGAGGATATAAAAGTAAACGCCTCTGTTCAATTGCCAGGTTTTTGTAACCCCAAATAAAGTTCAGCTGTTCTAGTAGGCTTTTCCTGACATTATTGTAGTCACATCTTACAGCACAAGCCATGGTCAGCAGAAAGCTTCCAAAGCATCAGACGGGGAGAACGGTACAAAAGAATTTCCAAGGCATTAAATATACCATGAAAGACAGTGAAAACAGCTATCATCAAGCGAAGAAAATATGGCACAACAGTGACATTACCAAGATCTGGACGTCCCTCCAAAATTGATGAAAAGACGGGAAGAAAACTGGTCAGGGAGGCTGACAACAGCATTGAAGGAGCTGCAGGAATTTCTGGCAAGTACTAGCTGTTTGATACATGTGACAACAATCTCCTGTCTAGGTTGGCAAGAACGGAAGCCTTATCTTATGAAGAAAAACATCCAAGCCCGGTGACATTTTGCAAAAACACATTTGAAATCTCCCAAACGCATGTGGGAAAATGTGTTATGGTCTGATGAAACCAAGGTTGAACTTTTTGGCCATAATTCCAAAAGGTATATTTGGCGCAAACACAACACTGCTCATCACCTAAAGAACATCATACCTACTGTGAAGCATGGTGGTGGCAATATAATGTTTTGGGGCTGTTTTTCTTCAGCTGGAACTGGGACTGTAGTCGAGGTGGAGGGAATTATGAATGGTTCCAAATACCAGTCAGTGTTGGCACAAAACCTTCAGGCTTCTGCTAGAAAGCTGAAGATGAAGAGGAACTTCATCTTTTAGCACAACAGTGGCCCAAAGCACACATCCAAATCAACAAAAAAATGGCTTCACCAGAAGATAAAGGTTTTGGAATGGCCCAGCCAGAGCCTAGACCTGAATCCAATCAAACATCTGGGGGTGATCTGAAGAGGGCTGTGCACAGGAGATGCCCTCACAATCTGACAGATTTGGAGCATTTTTGCAAAGAAGAGTGGGCAAATATTGCCACATCAAGATGTGCCATGCTGATAGACTACTACCCAAAAAGACTGAGTGCTGTAATAAAAGCCAATGGTGCTGCAACAAAGTATTAGTTTAATGGTGTGCATATTTATGCAATAAGTTTTTTTTGGGTTTTTTTCCCCCTTAAGAGTTCAGTTTGTTTTTTTTCAGTTGGGTTGTTAAGTTGGGTTTTCACATTAATAGTGGAAAAAAGTTTTGAAATGATTTATCTTGGTCTCATTTTTTTTACATCACAAAAACCTGGCATTTGAACAGTGGTGTGTAGACTTTTCATATGCACTGTGTGGCGCGCACACACACACACACACACACACACACACACCGAGTGGTGTGAAAAACTGTTTGCCCCTTCCTGATTTCTCTCTTTTTTTTTGGTATGTTTGTCACACTTAAATGTTTCAGATCATCAAACAAATTTAAATATTAGACAAAGATAAGTAAACACAAAATGCAGTTTTTAAATGAAGATGTTTATTATTAAAGGTAAAAAAAAAAATAAATCCAAACCTACATGGCTCTGTGTGAAAAAGTGATTGCCCCCTAAACCTAATAACTGATTGGGCCACTCTTAGTCGCAACAACTGCAATCAAACCTTTGCGATAACTGGTAATGAGTCTTTCATAGCGCTGTGGAGGAATTTTGACCCACTCATCTTTGCAGAATTGCTGTAATTCACCCACATTGAAGGGTTTTCAAGCATGAACTGCCTTTTTAAGGTCATGCCACAGCATCTCAGTTGGATTCCGGTCAGGACTTTGACTAGGCCACTTCAAGGTCTTCATTTAATTTTTTTTTTAAGCCATTCAGAGGTGGATTTGCTGGTGTGTTTTGGATCATTGTCCTGCTGCAGAACCAAAGTACGCTTCAGCTTGAGGTCACGAACAGATGGCCAGACATTCTCCTTCAGGATTTTTTGGTAGACAGCAGAATTCATGGTTCCATTCACCACAACAAGTCTTCCAGGTCCTGAAGCAGCAAAACAGCCCCAGACTATCACACTACCACCACCATCATATTTTACTGCTGGTATGATGTTACTTTCTGAAATACTGCATTACTTTTACGCCGGATGTAATGGGATACACACTTCCCAAAAAGTTCAACTTTTGTCTCGTCAGTCCACAGAGTAGTTTCCCAAAAGTCTTGCGGATCATCAAGATGTTTTCTGGCAAAACTGAGACAAGCCTTTGTTCTTTTTGTTCAGCAGTGGCTTTCGTCTTGGAACTCTGCCATCCAGGCCATTTTTTCCCCAGTGTCTTTCTTATGGTGGAGTCATGAACACTGACCTTAACTGAGACAAGTGAGGCCTGCAGTTCTTTGGATGTTGTTGTGGGGTCTTTTGTGACCTCTTGGATGAGTTGTTGCTGCACTGTTGAGGTAATTTTGGTCCTGCTCCTGGGAAGGTTCACAGGTTTCGCCATTTGTGGATAATGGCTCTCACTGTGGTTCACTGGAGTTCCAAAGCTTTAGAAATGGCTTTATCACCTTTTCCAGACTGATAGATCTCAATTACTTTGTTTCTCATTTGTTCCTGAATTTCTTTGGATTACAGCATGATGTCTAGCTTTTTTTTTTGTAACTTAGATTTTTATTCATTTTTCATCATATATAATGCATTCAGATCACATTCAACATTTAAAAAACAAAGGGGTTAGGGTAGGGAAAAAGGAGAAAAAAAAAATAAAAGGGGGGGGGGACAAATGTTGGAGCATCAAGTTTTTAGTTTCCATCTCTTAATTCTTTTGGTTTTTTCAGTGTCTTTGGTTATTCTTTCAATTTCTGCCTCGTTGTTGCACTTTGTAGTGTGTCCATTTCCGCCATTTTTTTCTCCCATATTCCTTCTTGCATTCTTCGTCGATATGTTAGTTTTTCCATCATACGTATGTCCTCAACAATGTCAGGCCATTGTTCTTGGTCAGGAAGAACTTCTGATCGCCATTTTTTTGTGATAGTTTTTTTACATGCAATCAACAAGATTTTAACTAGATATCTGTCCTCAGCCTGTATAACATTGTCTTTTTTAAGATCACATAAGTACATCAGGTTACAGTTCATTGGTATATTATATCCTAATATCCTCTGTATTGTCACATGCATAGATTTCCAAAATGATGATATTTTGTAGCATTTCCAAAACATATGTGAGTGGTCTGCATTTTGAGCCCCACATCCCCTCCAGCATAAAGATTGGGTATTTGTATATTTTCCTTGAATCTGTGGTGTAATGAAAAAGCGAATCAGGTTTTTCCATCCAAATTCCCTCCATGCCCTTGAATTTGTTGATGTGTGTTGTGTTTTCCATATTTCCTGCCAGCTTTCTTCTGTTATGTTTAAATTGAGCTCTTTCTCCCATTTCTCCTTTATATAGTTACTTGTATGATTGTTTGTCATAAGTTTCTGATATAGTTTTGAAATAATTCTTATTTTATTTCCTGCATATGAGCTTAAAATAAGTTGTATAATCTCGTTCACATCTGTTTGGAGGTTATGCCTAATCTTCTTCATATAGTAATCTCTCATCTGCAGATATCTGAAAAATTCCGATCTTTCTAATTTAAATTTTCTCCTGATATTTACAAAGCTCCCGAGATCTTTTTTTCCGATATTGCCCCTTGCTGTGATTCCCTTGTTCACCAGATTTTTGTATCCCCTATCTTGTTTTGCCGGTTCAAACTGACTGTCAAATGCTACCCATTTCAATAGTTTTATGTCTTCCCTTATATTATATTTTTGTACTATTTTATACCACAGTTCTAAAGTAAATTTAGTGATTGGGTCTATTTGTTTGATTTGCTTATATGCATCTTTATCCCCTATTATGCTTTGTACTGGGAGTCCCTCAATTTCCTTTTCCATTTCTTTCCATTTTGCCTCATATCCCTCGTCGCACCAACATATGATATATCTTATTTGTGCTGAGTAGTAATATTCCTTTAGACTCGGTAGGCCCATGCCTCCTTTCTCTTTTGGTAATTGGAGGGTTTTATATTTCACTCTTGGTTTTTTACCTCCCCAAACAAATCTCGATATCATCCTGTCCCACTTTGAGAATTGGGCATCTGGAATCTCTGTTGGTATAGCCTGGAAGAGGTAAAGTAATCTAGGTTGTATGCTGATTTTGACTGTCTCAATTTTTGAATTCAGATCCATATTTAAGATTGACCATCTATCAATATCTTTTTTTATTTCTTGTTCCAACCTATCATAGTTTGCTTTATATATTTTGCTTAGGTCTTTAGGTATGTTCACTCCAAGGTATTTTATTTCTTTTTGCTTCCAGTTTAGTTTGATCTTATCAGTTATCTGGTTTAGAGGGTTATAGTGGAATGTCAGTATTTGTGTTTTTGTTATGTTTATCTTGTATCCTGATAATTTTCCAAAATTTTCTATCAAGTTCATCATTTCCATTATTGATTTATCTGGTTGTTCAAGGTAAACTATAATATCGTCTGCAAATAGCCCAATCTTGTGTTCCGCCCCCTTTATTGTTACACCTTTTAATTTCTTATTTTGTCGTATGGCTTAGAAATTATGGAAAATTTCTTCGATGTTTTCTGGGTTAACTGTGGTTTTATTTGTGGTGGGGTCTTTAATCTTGTATACATTATTCATTGTTTGTTGTTTTCTTAACCGTTTTGCCAGCAGTTTTGTGGCTTTTGGCCCTGTTTCATAATATTTTTGCTTTAGATATCTATTTTTCCTTTCAATTTCATCCATTTGTGTTTCTTTTATCTTTGTTTTTTCTTCTTTAATTTCTTGATATATTTTTGGATCATTTGTGCTTTGATGTTTACGTTCTAATTCCCTCAGTCTCTCACATCTTTGTTCATACGCTTCCAGTTTAGTCTTATTTGCTTTTCCTGTTTCAACAATTAATTTACCCCTTAACACGGCTTTTAGTGCGTCCCATAGTATTGTTGGGTCCACTTCTTCATTGTCATTCTCTTGGATATATTCGTTTATGTTTATTTTTATTCTTTCTTTCATTTTCTCATCATTTAACAGTCCTACGTTAAGTTTCCATGTTGTTTGTCGTTTTCTATTGTTTAAATATATTTCCATGTATATAGGATTATGATCTGATATTTCTGCCCCTCCAATCCAACAATTTCTCACCCTGTGTCTGTCACCTTCATTCATAAGGAAGTAATCTATTCTAGAGTGTACTTTATGGGCTGCTGAATAATGTGTATAGTCTTTTTCGAGTGGGTGTAGGTCCCTCCATATGTCTACCATACCCATTTCTGCCAGTGAGGTTCTTATGAACTTTGTTACATGTTTTTTTGTCTTCTTAACACTTGTTGTGTCAACTTCATGATCCATGACAGCATTTAAGTCTCCTCCACAAATTAGGACTCCTTCACTGTGTGTTGCTATGAGATCAAACAGATGTTGAAAAAAACCCTTGTCACTTTCTGGTGGGGCATAGATGTTCACTAATGTAATCTGCATACCATCTATTCTTCCCTTTATTATTACATACCTGCCTTCTTTATCCTGGATTTCCTGTTCACTTTCAAATTGTATTTTGTTTGAGATTAGTATCATAACCCCCCTTTTAGCTCCTCCCTTAAATGAACTGTAGTAGGAGTTCTTATAGCCAAATCTCTTTAGTTTCACATGTTCTGCCTTGCTCAAATGTGTCTCTTGCATAAATATAATTTCAGCTTTTTCCTTCTTGAATTTTCTTATTATTCTTTCCCTTTTAACAGGTGAGTTCAGACCATTCACGTTTAGTGTCATTATCTTAAGATTTTTTGTTTGTTTGTTTTGTTTTTGTTTTGTTTTTTTAATATATAATACAATCTATATTTTGTAAACTTACTATTTACTTCAAGTCAATCAGATGCCTGTGCAAATGCTTAATTATTCTACCTTATATTTTGTTCATGCTTAGCTCCCACCAGTCTCTTCTTCTTCTTTGATCTTCTTGATGAACTCCTGCGCCTCCTCTGGGGTCTTGAAGATGTGGGTTCTGCCCTCATACGTGGTCAGCAGTCTCGCAGGATAGATTACACCATGACGAATCCCAAGGTTGCGCAGCTCCTTACGTACGGGATCAAACTGCTTCCTCAATTGCTGGATTCCTGTGGCCAAATCTGGGTAGAACCGCACCTGCTGGTCCTGGTGTTTAATCTCTCCTTTTTTAGCTCGTGCAGCGTTGAAGATCTTCATCCTGTCTCTGTTGCTAAGAAACTTCATAATTAAGGTCCTCGGCGGTCCCTTATCTCTCCGTGGGCCAATACGATGTGCTTTTTCCAGAGCCACTGCTGATTGCAACTCCTCGCTGCCCAGCACCTCCGGAATCCACTTTTCCAGAAAGGAACATACGTCCCGACCTTCTGATTCCTCTGGAAGACCCACCAGCCTCAAATTATTCTGTCTCGACCGAGATTCCAAATCCAAAATATTATCTTCCAGAGATTTATTTTTTTTTTCCAAAGTGCGCACCTTTAATTGAAGACGGGTGACGTCATCTTCAGCACTAGCGAGACGGAGCTCCATCTGCGCCGTTCGTTCTACACAGTCACCCAATTCCTTTCTTATTCCTTCCAACGCTGTCATAATCCCATCAAATCTAGAGGAAAAGTCCGCTCTCATTGAGCTCATGGCTGCCATCAGCGCATCTGCGCCATTCCCCGCAGAAATCGCAGCGTTGCCAGCCTCCTCCGCCATATATGGAGTTTTGTTCGCTGCGTCACAGACCTGAAAGTCCGTTAATTTGGACTGTTTCGGCGGCTCGCTTTTTCCTTTTCCTGGTTTTCCAGCCTTAGGCTTCGCCGACATATCCTCGCCCAAATGCTGGGATACGTTCTGTCCCAAATGAGAGAGTTATTTGCCGATTTTTTTTTTCCAGGAGCAGAGCAGAGCGAGACACGTCCGTCCTACGTGGCAGCCATAACCGGAAGTCATTATCTTAAGATTTTTACCCATATTCATGTTTTTCCATTTTTTTAACTTGTGCTCCTAGCCCCTTTAACAACAAAAATAACACATATTTATATAAAAACACATTAAAAAAACTCGACCTCCGTACTTTGGGCCTTTCTTCTGCCCACTGGTCCCTGTTGGTGGGTGGGGGGTTTGTCTTCACAGAGTGAAGTGCCCTCCCTAGACTTCTAATTACTATCAAAGTAATAGTCATAAGTCTAGAAATGTCCAACAAATATCACTTAAACCTCTCCTAGCCGTCTGTTTCTCTTTTACCTTGTCTTCTTGGCCTTCATTTCTTCTGTGCCTTTCTTAATCTTTGTTATGATCTAGGCTTTCAGTTGAAAGCCTTGTAGCTTGTCCTGGGCCCGCTGCTCTACGTCTCTCCCCCTTCTTCCGCCGTTCACTCGTCTCCACTCCGTCTGTCGTGGTGCGTTCAGGGCCGCCGCTGCTCCAGCCGTCTCCTTCGGCACGCTCACCTCAAGGCCCCGCTCCATCATATCCCGCGCTGCCTCTTCGGCCGTGTTGTAGGTTCTTGTGCCTTCCTCCCAATGAATCCTCATTTTCGTTAGCAGCGTTTGGAATCTAATTTTTTTCTCTTTCAGTGTTTTTTTAATGTTGGCATATTTCTTCCGCTGCTGCACGATTTCTGTCGGGTAGTCATGGTCAAAAAATACCTGTTTGTCGCCGATTCGTATCTTTTTTTTCCATGCTTGCGTCAGGATTCTTTCCTTTATGTCATATTTCACAAAGTTTACCACAACTGACCTGGGTGGAGAGTTTGTTTTCGGGTTCTGTGCCGGTGTTCTGTGCGCCCGTTGAATCTGCAGATCCGTTTCTCCGGGTATTTCCAGTTCTTTTTTTAAGAACTGATCCATGAATTTTGTCATCGAGTTGCCTTCAATGCCCTCCGGAATTCCAAAGATGCGCATATTGCTTCGTCGGGATCTGCTCTCCAAGTCGTTTATTTTCTCCTGCATCCTCTGCGTTTGCGTCGTCAGGGTCTGTAGTTGTTCGTTTGCCTCGCTTTTCCAATCTTCTAGTTCCGAAATTCGGGTCTGCGCTTCTGTCATACACGCCCGCTGGGAGCGCAGCTCCTCCATGTTTTCCGTTAATTTACGCTCCATTTCTCTTCGGAGGTCCATGATTTCCTCCTTAATTTCTTTTTTCAGTTCCTCCTTAAGAGCCGCTAAATCCTGTTGTAGCTGTCGCTTGAATTCTCTTAACTCTTCACCCAAACTGGCGATGCCAGCGTTCATGTTGTCGAGTCTGGTGTCCTCCATTTTCTCTGCTGTAGACATCTCGTTTTTTTGGGCTTTGCGTACAGCGGTTTTTCCTGCGTTGTTGGAGAGGAATTCTTCAATTTTACCCTGTTTTTGTCCTTGTGCCCGGTTCCTTCGTGTTTTCATCCCTTAGTTTATTGATTCGTTTATGTCGAGTTGGCCATTTACCGACGATTTTTAATCCGGCTAGGGAGAGCTCTTTGTTTAAGTGTTATGTCTCTCCGCCATCTTCCCGGAAGTCATGATGTCTAGCTTTTGAGGATCTTTTGGTCTACTTCACTTTGTCAGGCAGGTTCTATGTAAGTGATTTCTTGATTCAGAACAGGTGTGGCAGTAATTAGGCCTGGGTGTGGCTAGAGAAATTGAACTCAGCTTTCCAAAGATGTGATAAACCACAGTTAATTTATAGGTCAAATAAGTTCATTATGTCTTCTCTCAATTATTTATCTTTTGTTCTTATAAAAGACAAAAATAAAATAGAAAGGAGATGTCTTTACCTTCTTAACATGTTTCGACTGTACGCTGAAGGCTGCAGCGTACAGTCTATCTAGAAAAGATAAACAATTTGTTTTAACAGAGGGGGCAATCACTTTTTCACAGAGGGCCATGTAGGTTTGGATTTTTTTTTTTACCTTTAATAATAAACACCTTCATTTAAAAACTGCATTTTGTGTTTACTTGTGTTATTTTTGCCTAATATTTAAATTTGTTTGATCTGAAACATTTAAGTGTGACAAACATACAAAAAAATAAGAAATCAGGAGGGGGGGGGGACACTTTTTCACACCACTGTATATATTAGTGTACTTTATTAATCCGAGGGAAATTCAGGGCATCCATCTGGATGGATGAGGCAGCCATGGTGCAGTGCCAATCCCTTCACCATTCACACACATTCACACCTAGGGCCACTTTAGAGTTTCCAATTAACCTAACTTGCATGTTTTTGGCCTGTGGGAGGAAACCGAAGTACCCGTTATAACCCTGCGCAGACATGGGGAGAACCTTCAAACTACACACAGAAGGGTCACCGATGGTCAGGGGGTGGAATTGATCCTGTGACGTTCTTGCTATGTTGCCACAGTGCAAACCACTGCACCACCGAGTTGCCAATCAATATCACGCAAAAACTGTTTGAACTCAGAACCCAGTATAGATTTTATTCCTGATACTATTTCTCATCAGTAAGGTTGGATTGCTGAGCAATTCAAATACATATATTTTTTTTGTATTTTGTGTGCTTTATTAATCTCAGAAGGAAATTCAGGGCGTCCACCTGGATGGAGGAGACAGCCACGGAATGGTGCCAATCCCGTCACCACACACACACAATCATTCACACCTAGGGCCACTTTATACAGTGCATCCGTAAAGTATTCACAGCGCTTCACTTTTTCCACATTTTGCTATGTTACAGCCTTATTCCAAAATGAAATTAATTCATTTTTCCTCAAAATTCTACACACAACACTCTATAATAACAACATGAAAAAAGTTTTTTGGGAGATTTTTGCAAATTTATTAAAAATGAAAAACTTATGAAATCACATGTACATAAGTATTCACAGCCTTTGATCAATACTTTGCTGATGCACCTTTGGCAGCAATTACAGCCTCAAGTCTTTTTGAGTATGATGCTACAAACTTGGCACACCTATCTTTAGGCAGTTTCGCCCTTTCCTCTTTGCAGCAGCTGTTATGTCTGTAAATAACTTAGTACAAGGATGAGGCCAGGTGAACGGTCGAACTCAGCTTTATTGAATGGTTGGGCACACAACAGCCACTAGGCAGGGGCATCGGCCAAGAGGCTCTAAAATGGATGTCCCCTGGTATTTATAGGGCGGTGCAGTGGCGGAAGAGGAAGTGGCTGCCACTACACCGCACTTCACAATAAAAGACAACATCACCCCCGTCCCCCGGTAGAAAGTCCAAAAACACACACACAATTAAGACCCTCCCCAATTTAGGACCCGAATCACACACTAAGAAAACTAAAACTGAAATTACCAAATGGCCTAACATATTCACACAACAAAACCTAAACTAGGGAGGACGGGTGGACTACCGTTCTACCCCACACGGCAAGGTGGGTTATTCTGCCACCTGTTGGTCTAAACCCCAAAGTCCATTTATAGCTTAAAGTACTGCCCTGTTTCTAAACTAACGCAACGTCCAGGACAATAACATTTTTTTTTTATACATGCACAAACATATGAACAATAGAGCTATTAATTACATTTATACTGCTGTCCTTCTGGCAGAAAAGGGTAGAACTGGCTAGTAGGGGGCCCAGGGCAGCCCCTCAGCAGACCCATTCCTGGAAGCAGCCTGCCCCCGTGGTTGCTGCTGACCTCATGGACGAAAGCGCCTCTTCTCATTGCCACCGACCGTCTCTCTTGTCCGGACTCGCCACCAGAAGCCTCCTCCCGGACATGCCGCAGCTCGTTGGCATACCTCTTCGAGCCGTCTGACAGCTTGAAGTAAGCTGCGCCCCGCTTGGCCACGATGCACAGGTGTCCTTGGTGTCCCACTGGCTGTCGCTTGATTCGTACCCACTGTGGATGTTCCTCTCCTCAAGCCCGGACCAAGTCCATAACTCTGAGGGGCTCTGCTTGACCTACAATGGTGCTGTTTGGCACGCGATTTCTCTGTGCCTGTCGGTTTTGCCCCAACCTCTTCTAAAGCCATTGCAGCAGTCACCATGGTAGCTGCAGATCCTCCAGCCCTCTGTGGTCAAGCTCAGGAGGAATCTGGTGCTGGCACGTTGGCGTCGCTCGCCAACGCAGGCACCTCACTGCTACGCTTGGTGCCCTCTCCTACCATTCCCCGAGCACCGGCACTGAGACCCTCCTGCATCGAACTTGAGTGAGGTTCGATGCAGGTTCCATTCTTCCCCAGCGTCATCTTTGATGGCGAAACCCAGTCCATAAAATGGGTCACAGCCCATGGTGTTGTTACCTCGGGCTGTGATGTGGAACGTGAAGTCAGCCATCACCGCCGACTTGTACCAAGCCATGAACTCCAACATTCAGACTGTGTGCAGCCTGCCACCTCCATAACCGTAAGACGGTGCTGGGTTACCTCTTACCCTGTAGTAGGGGAAAAACTTCCTCACCATGACCCAATTCAGCAGCAATCCCTCCGCCCCTGTGTCAAGCAGCAGGGCCATCTCCACGCCATCCAGTGTTACTCTGCAAAACGTGTACCCGTTGGTACTTGGGGACACTGTGTGGATAGTTGTCAGTGGCAGGTCGAGTGATTTCTTCCGTGGGCTCTCCGGCTCAGACACACAGCACACTCTGGCATAATGGTTCAAGCATCCACACTTGCCACAACGCTTCCCTCTAGCCGGGCAGTCCCTAGTCTTGTATTGGTGTTTCGCGGACCCACAACCCATGCACAAGGGTTTTCCGGGGGCAGACCTTTGGCTGGTAGCATTTGTTTCCATAACGTCGTCGTCCATGCTATCCTCATTGTCCGGGTCCCCTACTAGTGCCATGGTGGAAGGCTCAAGCTCCCGTTGTGACTGGTGCCAATTTAGCTCCGAGGCTAGCTTGTCCGTGGTCTCCAATTGGCGCACTAGCTCGATAACCCTGGCTAGTGTTAAGTCACCTGGCGCCGTAAAGGCGCTTTGCTCATATAGCGGTGCTGTTTGTGGGCTCCACCAGCTGGTTGCGTACCATCTCCTCCTCCAGTGGCCCAAAACGACACCTGCCTCAGGTCTGCGACAAACTGGTGGATAGGCTCACCTGCCCGTTAGTGTTGCTGCCGAAACTGAATCCTCCGCACAGTCACGGTGTCCGGGGTGTGAAAATGGCACGCTAGCAACTCGACGACGTCCTCATAAGAGTCTGAAGCCCCGAGTGTACGCAGGATACACTGGCCCTCAATCCCGAAATTATACACCAGGGGCGCACGTGCTCAGTTTATCTAGCTCACCCATGTCAAACGCAATGATGTAAATTCTGAAAGGCTACGAACTATCTTGGCCAAGGCACCAGCGGCTCGCCCGGGAGCTCCAAGAAGGGGCGAAGTGGTGAACTACATGACTCAATAGTTTGTCCTCATCGCCAAAATGTTATGTCTCTAAATACCTTGGTACAAAGATGAGGCCAGGTGAACGATCAAACTCAGCTTTATTAAAAGGTTGGACACACAACAGCCACCAGGCAGGGGTGTTGGCCAAGACGCCCTAAAATGGATGCCCCCTGGTATTTATAGGTCGGTGCAGTGGCGGAAGAGGAAGTGGCCACCACTACACCACACTTCACAATAAAGGGCAACATCACAGCACCTCTCAAGCTTCATCAGGTTGGATGGGATGCGTCGGTGCACAGCCTTTTTCAGATCTTTCCAAGGATGTTCAGTTGGATTCGTCTTGGCTCTGGGTTTGCCACTCAAGGACATTCACAGAGCTGTCCTGAAGCCACTCCTTTGATATCTTGGCTGTGTGCTTAGGGTCGTTGTCCTGCTGAAAGATGAACCGTCGCCCCAGTCTGAGGTCAAGAGCGCTCTGGAGCAGGTTTTCATCCAGGATATCTCTGTACATTGCTGCATTCATCTTTCCCTCTATCTTGACTAGTCTCCCTGTTACTGCCGCTGAAAAACATCCCCACAGCGTGACGCTTCCACCATCATGCTTCACTGTAGGAATAGCATTGGCCTGGTGATGAGCAGTGCCAGGTTTCCTCCAAACATGACGCCTGGCATTCACACCAAAGAGTTCAATCTTTGTCTCATCAGACCAGAGAATTTGTTTCTCATGATCTGAGAGTCCTTCAGATGCCTTTTGGTGAACTCCAGGCAGGCTGCCAAGTGCCTTTTACTAAGGAGTGGCTTCCATCTGCCCACTCTACCACACAGGCCTGATTGGTGGATTGCTGCAGAGATGATTGTCTTTTTGGAAGGTTCTCCTCTCTCCACAGAGGAACGCTGGCGCTCTGACAGTGACCATAGGGTTCTTGGCAGTGTTGGGCAAGTTACTAAAAAATAGTAACTAGTTACAGTTACTAGTTACTTCATTTCAAAAGTAACTGCGTTACTTACCAATTACTGCATGATTAAAGTAACTAGTTACTTGGAAAAGTAACTTCACGTTACTTTTAAATGCATACTTAAATCATCTTGCACATGTGGCAAGATAATTTAATGGATTACATTACGGGTTTATTAATGTCAGGCTGAAAACGGACCGTTTCAGACAGAACCTTTAGAACATGTTAAGTCTGTTTTATCCTGCCTTGAGAGCGCTTATTGTGAGAAAAATCTGAAGAAAATCAACACAAAATTGCCAGTAATTTCCTCATTTTGGAGTGAAAAATGTAGTTTGTGGCGTGAGAGAGGGGTAGAAAGAGTGAGAATCACTCAAACGATGAGTTGGCAACACTGCATAAAGCTGTCAGTGTTTCTTACCTTTAATATTATGGATTTAATCCGGTGTGCAGTGATCCAAAGAAAATGTCGATTATCCACAGTCCAAATGTCTGCTGTGACAGAGACGTGATCCAGTCTCTTAAATTCCTTTTGGAGATCAAATCCATTTTTGACTAATCTTTATCTAGATAGCTAGTAAATGTGTTTTAACTTCAGTGGATCACAGTCTCAGCTGTCTGATGGAAAATGACATTATCAGATCTTCATTCTGTAACAACGTATCTGGAAATCAGTTGGTTTTAATTCTTGCTGGGTCACAAACTGTCCAGATGCATACCATCTGTGATTCAAATCCAGCCATGGGTGTTCAGACAGTGTAAATCCTCTAACATGGTGTTGGCATAGCACTAGTTTTGTAGGACCTTGTTGGTGTTCTTATGCGCTTCTGATTGCAGTCGGTCTCAGCCGCATTTAGCTTGCAGCCCACCAATATGCTTTTGTCCTTAACCGTGACAAAGGAAAAATAATCTGTTTATTTCCACAAAAACAAAGTAGCTTCCTCCTTTCCTCCGCTCAGTAGTGAACAGGCTCTTTGCAACAGGTTGAGTGACGGCTGTGTCAGCTATGTAGGGTCAGTTTGTATTTATTTGCGCTAAAAATATCTATCCATATTAATAAAACGAGTAACACGAGTAATGCATTTGATCAAATTTAAATAACTGTAATGCATTACTAAATTTTTTAAACAGTAATTTCGTTACACAGCAAGTAACTGCAAAAGTAGTGGCTCACTCAACACACCGGGCAGACAGAACAGGAGGCTCTGGTAAGATGAGGGGAGGGGGTCTGTGTGTATTTATAAACCACTCGTGGTGTGGAGATGTACAAACCATTTACAAGCACTGCTTGTCCGACGTGGAGTTTTTACTGCTGAAATGCCGTCCCTATTATTTACCGAGGGAATTTGCTGCTGTGTTTTGGCCACTGTATACATATGTCCACACAGAGCAACTACACAGTAGCGCTAAACAAAGTCCACGACGTCATCAGCACAGTAGAGACAAAACATCCTGATGCTGTTTTTATTGTTGCTGGTGACTTTAATCAGTGCAATTTATGGACCGTACTCCCCAAATATTACCAGCATGTGGACATTACCACCCGCAGTAAAAGCACATTGGATCATGTTTGTTCCAACATAAGTGGCGCCTACAGAGTGGCACCCCGCCCCCACTTCGGGCAGTCAGATCACATCTCACCGTTTATGTACCCAGCCTACAGACAAAAGCTGAAACAAACAAACCCTGTTATTAGCAAATTAAGTGCTGGACTTCAGAGACTGAGAGCACCCTGCAAAACTGTTTTGCCTGCACAGACTGGAATGTGTTTAAAGCTGCAGCTACCCGAGACGACTCTTCTGTAAACATACAGGATCATGCTGAATACGTGACTGGGTACATCAGCATGTGCGCTGATACCATCGTACCCACCATACAGGTCAGGAAGTTCCCCAATCAGAAGCCCTGGATCAACAGTCAGGTACGCCAGATGCTGCATGCTTGCTCTTGTGCATTTAAATCAGGCTGTGAGGTCGAGTACAAAGCTACAAAGTATGGACTGAGAGAGGCTATAGCAACAGCCAAGAGGCATTACAGAGAAAAGCTGGACAGCCTGTACTCCACTCCTGACCCGGGGTACATGTGGCAAGGCCTGCAACACATCACAGACTACAAGAGGACCAACAGCAGCACCACTAGCTCTACAGACAGCCTGCTGGACGATCTCAACATCTTTTACACCCACTTTGAGACCACCAGCCACAACACAGAGAAGAGACAGACACTCACACCCCCACCCACTACAGACGCTTTTCCACTAGGGTCAGTACAGTTCGGTACGGGACGGTACAGTTCGGCCCACTTTGTGTTTCCACTGCACTAGGTCCCATTTGAAGTGGGTGGGAATATAGTTACAGAGAGGCAGCGCAACCCTCTCCCTTCTGTTACGTAAAACCAGCGTAACTGGCGTAAAACAAGCGTAGCGTTATGCAAAACACAAGCTGCCAGGTTATGCGGCGTCTGCCTGCTCTGTCTTTTTTTTGCCTGAATAAAGGCAAAAAAGGAGAACAGAAAGCAGAGGCGGCGATACTACACACTCTGGAAAAGTACTGGAGCATTTAGGAAACCGTAGAGCAGTATAAAGGAGAAGCCAGGAGGATACAAAGTACATCACATATCAAGGTAAGCTAATGATTGCTAACTTTGCTTTTAAGTCCACCGTACAACATTGTAATGTTGGCAAGTTATCGATATTAGGTACTAAAATATGTATTCTCTGTGTGTGTGTTTCAGATGGCTCTCTTGTGGCAAAAATATTGCTTCAAACAGTTGGCGTTAACGTTCAACACAGTGATGTGACCCCAACTTCACGAACGCGAAGTGGCTATAATGTCTGTAGAAATGTTTAGCTTCCTGTGCAACAAATTGCTCTGATCTGTCAAAATCATGGAGAGACTGTTGAGACGTCATGGAATTTACCTGCTCCAGCCAGTGGTGTCATGGCAAAACATGGGTCAGTCAGGTGCCGTTAAATATATATTTCAGCAGGTAAACAGTGCTGAGTTAGGCATAAGATATATTTAACAATTATGATGCATTTTAAGTCAAAACAATTGGATTTAGGATTAAAAGTAATTAAAATAATGCAGTCACAAAGTTACATGGAAAAATACGTGGATTAACTGGAAATATATCGTATTGAGTATTGCTGACTACATGTAGATACTGTATAAATATATATTCTCTGCATCAACAGTGAACTATACATGTATTCATGTAGTATTGCCCTGGGAATTTTGACAATAAACCTTTGTACTTTTGCAGATGTCTCTATTTTGTTTTACAGTCTTCAGCAAATAATTGTTTTGGTTACTTTTCTTAAAAATGAGCCATTATTTTCAAAGTCACTGATAAATGGTTTGTAGTGTTGACTCTTTTCCCACCGGTGTCTTAACAGATAAAATAGAAAATCATGATGCAAACACATAAATCACTAAATTGTTTTACAATCAGCAGCAAATTACAGATTATTTAGAATGTGCAAAATTCAAACTGTAAAAAAAATAACAAAGAAACTGGAATGGGTCACACAAGCCAGCCACGCTGCCTCACTGAGAAACAACTGGATCGGCCCCTCGTACTGGTCCTGGTTCAGCAGATCTTCAGCCTGCATCTCTGTAAATAGTGAGGCAAGGTCCAGTTTGGGTGGATCGTTTTCCCCTTGCCTAGATGAAAGACAGAAATGGGTGGTGGATAATTAAAGCAAGTTTAAAATATATTTGAGAAATGAATGAATGAATCGTTATTTTGGATAGATTAGATTAAAAGAAAGGAACAGAATAATATAACAGAGGGAAAAAAACAGCAAGGTCAAATTAAACAGTAACTCCTCAGATTATACAATTCAACATAAGTTATGTGAAATCGGTGATGGCTGAAGCCGCAGCTTATATTGCCCACCCATGTTCCATCTAAGAATTCAAAAATAGTGCGGTGGCGGAGTGGTTAGCACTGCGGCAGCACAGCAACTCACCCTTGGCCGGGGGATCCCAGCCCCCGAGCAACAGTGATCTGTGTGGAGTTTGCATGTTCTCCCCGTGTCTGCGTGGGTTTCCTCCGGGATTTCTCCGGTTTCCTCCCACATGCCAAAAACATGCAAGTTAGGTTAATTGGCATCAAACTGGGGATTCTAAATTGTCCTTAGGTATGACTGTGAGTGAATGGTTGTCTGTCTCTCTGTGTTGGCCCTGCGATGGACTGGCGATCTGTCCAGGGTGTACCCTGCTTCTCGCCCAAAGATGCTGGGATAGGCTCCAGCCCCCCGCGACCCGAAAAGGATTAAGCGGAAGAAGATGGATGGATGGATGGATGGAACAAAATAAGTGATTACAAATCAGAACAAAGTCGGTATCTCTCAACCTCGTACACCAGCTCAGGCTCTTTCCCCACCAGAGAGGTGACATTCCACGTACCAAAAGCCAGTTTAGAAAGCTTGGGATCAGTACGCCAAGGTCTCCACCTTTGACCACCACCTAATCCACACAGCACCTGACCCCCATGATGGACTACACATCATGTAGTCCATGATGGACTACACATATAAACTAAATTCTAATGGTGACTGAACAACTCCCATTCCCCAAGGTGCAAGATACACTATTATGACTATAACTCAAAGGATCACAGAAATGATCTGATAAAAAAAAATAAATAAACAAGCGGTTTACGGTGGCTATTATTGGATGCGCCATTCATTTTCAATTACTCTGTAAATAATATTCACACAAATAAATCTCAGTTCAGTCCCTTTCATATTAAGTGGAAATTGTGCTACTTTAAATTTGGCACTTTACCTATACTTTTTTTTTTCCCCACAATATTTTTTATTGAACCTTTTTTTTCACAAACATAGCACACACAGTCAGACACTAACACAAAAGTAATTTAAAAATTAAAAAGAACAATAACAAAATAAAAAAAAAAAGTGTAATAAAAACAACAACAGCCATTAACAAAAACAAGTCAACAACAATGTTCCTCTGTTTAGTCTAGGTAATCTATTACATAAGAATACATAATATACATTCACCAGCTTGGAATTTGCAAGGTCCACACATATCATTCACCTTCTTCTTCAGAAGTTATGTTTAATTTCTTTATGTAATCAATGAAAGGTCTCCATATATTCTCTAACACATTTTCCTTTGATTTCAGTATATATGTTATTCTTTCCAGTGGAAGGTTTGTTAACATCTATCTTAACCACTGAGTCACATCTGGTCTATGAATCTTTTTCCACAGTAGTGCAATACATTTTTTGGCATTAAGCAAACTGAGGTCTATGAATGCTCTTTCACTCTTATTAAAGTTATGTTTTTCTGGATACAGACCCAACAAAAACGGTTTAGGGTTCAATGTGATTTGTTTTGAAATTATTTTTTCAATTGTTACCCTCACCTCTTCCCAAAACATTCTGATTTTTCTACATTCCCATAAACAGTGAAATGGGGTTCCTTTACTTTCCATACATTTTGTGCATGTATCTGGTATGTTTTTGTTATATCTATTTAATTCCACTGGTGTAACATACATCTGCATTAACCATTTAAAATGTATCAGTTTAAGACGTACATTTATTGATTTGGTTTGAGCTCCTGCACAAGCCATTTTCCATTGTTCCTCTGAAATTTCAATTTGCAGGTCTCCTTTCCAGCCATTCAGTCTTTTCTGTGAGTTTTCACTTGAGTATAGTGTCAATGAGTTGTAAAACTCTGAAATAATACCCTTTCTCTTACTGTCTTTCATCAAAAATTTTTCCAAAGTTGAATAAGTAGGTCGGGTGAGAGCATTATTTTGATTTGAACAAATAAAATTTCTAAGCTGAAGATATTTTTTAAAAAAAGTGTGTTCTATTAAGATTTAATCCTCAGTTCTTCAGAAGACATTGTTATCTGAGCGTGACAAATATAAGTCCTGAATCTTTTGAATCCCTTTTAAATTCCATACTTTAAATACAGTATTCGCTCTCCCTGGTGTAAAATATTGATTACCCCATATTGGGCTAAATTGTGACAGTGAGTGTGGTTCTTTTAAATATTTTTTAGTTTCACACCATATTTTGATCACGTGCTTTACAATTGGATTTTTAACTTGTTTCTGTAATTTTTTTTAGCCGAGTCTGAGTATATGAATAGGGAAGAGGTAAAGGTCGTCGTCGGCCTCCGTCGGTCTATGATGACCATGGAAGAGAATCCTAAACGTCTACTCTGCTGGAACAGCACCACCTGTGGCTGAACAGGCCGATGCGCACCAGTGTTCTACCTTCCAGCGTTGGCCGTTGGTAGGATTCAAGCCTGGACAGGAAGATATGGAGGACACAATGTTACCCATGCAGCATGTCCCCTCTCTCCACGTCACTGATGAATCCAAAGGAACAGCAGGGCTGCTATAGTTTGGCACCAGCGCCGTCGCAGGAGCTGCCAGAACGATGTTGAGCACAACAGAGAACTGCCTTAGGGGCTCCGACTCCGGATTTTTCCTCAAGGTCGACTCCCGAAGCCTTTCCCGTGACCGGGTGTGCCGCAAGGCAGCGGAGGTTTGAAATCAGGGTTTACCTTCCCCTAGATGGGCTACCTTCCCAGGTTGACGAGCCACCATCTACCCGAAGCATCTGGTTTTAAGGCGCCAGAGATCCGCCCTCGCCCCTTCTCCTATTAGTAAAAGCAGTTCCGCCGGGCTTAGAGACTAAACCACATGGGCAGGCTAGGAGTTGGACTTAGTTGTCAGAGGCTTTTCGAGACGCACGCCGTAAGGAGCATTTTATGAGCACTGGGAGCTTAACCCCAGTACCGCTCCTGGCTATGACAACCTTGGAACCAGAGGTAAAGGTAAATTGTATGATTCCATTTCAGTCCAGTGAGGAGGATCATTTGATGAAAAATATGTCATAGACCTAGGGATGAGAATCCTCCGCGGATCCGAGGAATTCCTCGGATTTGATCATGTCTAGGGTCTTTCTCGTGAATCGTCTAAATTCGAGAATTTTTTTTTTTTTTTGGGGGGGGGTCTGTTATGAGCGGCGAGTCCTATTTTCGATCGGCTGCTCAAATCCACCATGCAGAACGCGCTACCCAGCGAGATCAGTAATGTAATGTAACAAGGTCACTGATTGGTTGATACTTATTGAAGCAACCAATCGACGATTTTGTTATTCCTTTGTCATATCCCACACGCGAAGCGAAATGCAAATGGCCGACTATTCAGTCAACTGAGTTTTCCCGATTTCGTGAAAATGGTGAACCTAAAACTCACGAAAGACAACAAAGCAAGAAGACAAAGGGATAAGGAACAAGTTTCGTTGGGGATGGCTCCAAAAAACTGTCAATGACTGTAAAGATCGGTAAAAATACCAAAGTTGTGGTTGAAAAAATGGCCGACTTCATAGCGAAATGCGAAGTACCAGGGAAAGCCCAGTGTGTTTATTGTAACGATTTCTTGAGTTATGGATCTCGTGGTTGTGTTGCCTTAGTTGAACACTGTTCAAAACAGAAACATCTCAAAATTGTGGCTACAAGGAGATTGAACTACTCGCTCGTGCTGCGTTCAAAACTATCGATGGACACGGTTAAATTCAGATGCCAGTCAATCAAAGTTCATCACAATCGGCCCCGATTACAGCAATTAGTGATCGGAAGACACATTCCAAGGTAAGATTTTTTTCTCGTTATAAGTAATGTACTTGAGAATTTTCGCGTAATGAATTTGTTATGAAATAGCATGTGTAAGTTGTGACGTCATGCCTGTTTTGAAACAATAATTGATAATTTGAAACACTAATTAAACATCTTTTAGGTTTTACTTACTTTCTTATTATCTTTCAAATATTAAAATATACTAATATGCAACTTTTTTATATTCCTAGTAACACTAACAAATGCATACATTAATAAATCAAAATGCTTGCAGAATGTCAGTATATTTTAATAAATGGGTGGACTTGGTGATGGAATTTTGTTAATATTTATAATTTATTTTACTTGGTTAAATTATTTTGTCTGTTCTAGAACAATGTAAATGTAATTCTGTGTCAGTTCTAGGGGCGGCAGTTTAGGGGGCAGCTGTGGCGCAGGTGTAGTGTGACCGACTACTGATCGGAGGGTCATGGGTTCCATTCCCACTCTGTCTGAAGTCTGCATGTCAAAGTGTCCTTGAGCAAGACACAGAACCCCCAGTTGCTCCTGGTGGCCAGGCTAGCGCCTGTGTGTGTATGGCAGCTCTGCCGCCATCAGTGTGTGAATGTGTGCGTGAATGGGTGGATAGTAGGATCTGTAAAGCACTTTGGTCATCCAGAGATGAGGAAAAAGCGCTATATAAGTGAACGCCATTTACCATTCTAAAAATATTAAATAGTAGTAAAATATAATTTAGTATTATTACATCAACATACCATTCAGATATCATAAATTTACACATGTGATGCAGCAGCAGATTAAAAAGGTAAACTATAAATGCATTTGTACTTACTTCTAACTTTAAATATAAGCACACATTTGAGCATTCTAAAACACCAGATTTTGTTAGCCCCCAGACCCCCCATCAAGGCTCCGCCTTGGATCCGGCTTGGGGGACGCAGGCCTAACTAAGATCCCTGGCTTAGTTTCCTCTTTTTTTCCCAAACCCCATTCTCATCCCTGTAGACCTCAGTTGTGCTGACCAGTAATACAACATAAAGTTTGGACATTTCAGACTTCCATGATCAAATGGTAAGTATAGTAAGGACAAACGTAATCTAGCCTTCCTATTGTTCCATATAAATTCCACTAGCTTTTTTTTTAATTCTTGAGAATAGATCTGAAGGTGGTGGTAAAGGAATGTTTTGAAATAAAGTGTTTTTGGTAAGATATTAATTTTAAGTATATTAATTCTCCCGATCATCGACATTGGTAGTGACATCCATCTCTGAAGCAACTCATTAATATTTGTCATTAAGGCTTCATAGTTGGCATTGGCGACTGATTCTAGCTTGGGCAAAATTTGAATTCTTAAATATTTAAACTAATCTACAACACTGAATTGGTTTACCTCAGGAGGTGGATGATTTGTCTGGGTCTCATTTAACATTAATATTGAAGATTTTGTTTTGTTTATTTTATATCCTGATATATCCCCAAAGTTCTTTATTAAATTTAACAAGGTCGGAATTGATTTTTTAAAATTCAACATAAACAAAATTATGTCATCGGCATACAGGAAGATTTTATGTTCTGTTGGTCCTACTTTAATTCCATATATTTGTGGATGTAAACGTACTGCCATCGCTAAAGGTTCAATTGCCATAGTAAACAATAAAGGTGAAAGTGGACAGCCTTGTCAACATCCTTTATTGATTTTGAAATATTGCTGTTTGTTAGGATTTCTGCTGTAGCATTATTGTATATTATCTGAACCCATTTTATGAAATTATTTCCAAATCCAAACCTTTGTAGGACTTCAAAAAGATAGGGCCATTCGACCCTATCAAAGGCCTTTTCGGTGTCCAATGATAGGAGAGCTGTATCCGGTGCTTCTTTATTGGAATAAATAATATTAAATAGTCTTCTTACATTATGGAAGCCTTGTCTTCCCAATATAAAGCCATTCTGATCTCGGTTAATAATATTTGGTAATATTTCTTGTAGTCGTTTTGTTAAAATTTTACAGATTATTTTAAGATCGGCATTTAATAGGCTTATTGGTCTCATGTTTTCACATTTATTAGAGGGTTTACCTGGTTTTGGCAACAGTATAATTAAGGCATTATTCATGTATGATGGTAAATTACTATTTTGAAATGCTTCTAAAACCATTTCCAAAAGTGGTTTTATTAATTTATTCTTAAATTTTTTATAGAGGTCGACTGGAAGACCATCTGGTCCTGCTCTTTTTTCCTGATTTCATATTATCAATGGCTTGCCCAACTTCTTCTTGACTAATTTTAGACTCCAGTATCTCCCTGTTTTCAGTTGGAATACCTGGTATGGATAATCCACCCAAAAACCCATTTAGTTTTGTTAAGTCAGTTTCATTTTTTTGTATCATATAGTTTTTCATAATAATCTCTAAAGGCACTATTAATTTCTAAAGGATCTATAACTACCTGTCCATTACTTATAATACTGGTAATTGGTGTTTTAGATTCTAATTGTTTAATCTACCATGCAAATAATTTTCCTGATTTTTCACCTTGTTCATAAAAAGTTTGCTTCAATCTTAGAAGACTCGAGGCAGCTCTATTCACTGATTTTTATTTTATTTTTTTTATTTTATTTTTTTTTGTCATATTCAGCAATCAGAATCAGTAATTTGTTCTCTAACTGTGGGTTACTTCCTGCATACACCTTTTCTTGAAGAATTTTTATTTTACGTTCCAATTGGATTCTCTCCTCTCGGATCTTCTTAGATTTTGAACCTGTATAACTAATAATATGCCCCCTAATAAAAGCTTTGAAAGCCTCCCACTTTATACATGCCGTTGTTTGTGTAGTATTGATATCAAAGAACTCATCTATCTGTTTTTCTATGTACTTAACAAATTCCTCATCCTGAAGCCATTTATGTTGAAAATGCCACCTAACTGGGCCCTTTGTCAATTTCTTATCTACATATACTAGACAGCAGGGTGCATGATCGGAGATCACAATGTTATCATAGAAACAGTTTTGAATCTTGGACCTTAATTCTGTAGAGATCAAAAAGTAGTCAATACGTGAGAATGTTTATCGGGATTAGAATAACAAGAATAGGCTTTGACTTGTGGTTTCATTTCTCTCCATATATTTAGCAATCTCAATTCTTTCATAAAATGATTAATGGTCATCCTACATCCATTGTGCGTACAGTCCAGTCCTGTTGATTTATCTATACTGGGATTCAATGTACAATTAAAATCCCCTGCTATTATATGTTGCCCTGTAAGTGATGATAAAGTGAGGAATAAATTAACAAAGAAGTTTTGATCATCAATATTGGGGCCGTATAAGTTCACCAGATTTATATTTTCTAATAACAAAGATCCTTGGATAATTAGATATCTTCCAAATTTGCCTAATTACATTTTTCGTTTGAAATAGGACCGTTTTATGTATGAGAATCATAACTCCCTTAGCTCGGGACGAAAATGAGGTGAACACGTTACCTTGCCATCTTCTCCTAATATCTTTTTACATCCTCCTCTAATAGATGAGTTTCTTGTAAAAATACAGTTTTTGAATCTACATCTTTTATTTTATTCATGACTTGTTTAAGTTTTTTAGGATTTTGTAGACCTCTGCAATTCCATGAAGTTAAATTAAGATTAACGCTTTGATCTATGATCAATAAGGAGTTTGAGATTACCTTGCAATATGAACGTACTCTTACAGAGAAACAAAAACATGGATGATAGGACATTCATTCTACAAACTAAACAAAAACCCAAATTCCCTTTCCCCACATTGGTGGTAATCCCCCCCCAAAAATTCCATCTCCCGTTATAGCTAGTGACTGTTCCACACCTGCGAGGATCAGTCAAACCACTCTCTCTTTCTCCTCTCAATCACCCTGACACTACTACTATTCTTATGACATTAACTCTCTTCTGTAGTTTTTTCAACATAACTTCAAAGTTTTATAGCAACGTTGTACATCATAACTTTTTTTTTTTTAATACAGTCTGTATTTTGTAGACATGTTTATGTTTCAGATCAATCAGATGTCTGTACATATGCTTTGTCATGTTTATGCTTAGCTCCCGCCAGTCTCCTTTTGGATCTGCTTGATGAGCTCCTGCGCCTCTTGAGGGGTCTTGAAGGTGTGGGCTCTCCCCTTATATGTGACCAGCAGTCTTGCCGGATGAATTACTCCGTGACGAATCCCTAGGTTGCGCAGCTCTTTGCGGGCAGGGTCGAACTGTTTTCTCAATTGTTGTATTCCTGTAGCCAAATCCGGGTAGAACTGCACTTGTTGGTCCTGGTATTTAATTCCCCCTTTAGCTCGCGCCGCATTGGTGACTGTCATCTTGTCTCTGTAGTTGAGAAACTTTATAATCAGCGTTCTCGGTGGTGTCTTATTATCTCAGTGGGCCGATTTGGTGAGCCCTCTCTAAAATGACCGATGACTGCAGATCCGCGTTATTCAGCGCTTCTGGAATCCACTTTTCCAAAAAGGAGCACGGGTCCCGTCCCTCCGTTCCCTCCGGGAGGCCAACCAGGCTCAAATTATTCCGTCGCGAGCGGGATTCCAAGTCTAGGACATTATCTTCCCGACGTTTGCATTTTAATTCTAGTGTTTGCAGTTTAGTTTGCAGGCTGGTGACGTCATCTTCAGTGCTTGAAATTTGGAGCTCCGCCTGCGACACTTGCTCCATGCAGTTGTTTATTTCTTTTCTCATACCTTCTGTCGATGCTATAATCCTGTGGAATTTAGACGAAAACTCTGTTCTCATGGAGTTGATGGCAGTGAGCACTACGTTTGTCCCCCTTCAACTGTTCCCGCTCCGCCGCTGGCTCCCTCCTCTGCCATTGCCTCTGGAGTTTTCTCTTTTGCCTCGAGCGTGGAAGTCTGTTAGCTTGGGTTGTTTTGTCGAGTTACCTTTTCCTCCACCTAATTTTCCAACCTTAGTCTTTACCATATCCGCGCCAAAATGCTAGGATGGGTTTTTATGCCAATTAAGAGAGTTTTAGTATTTTATTTTTTTTTTATTTTCAAGAGCAGAGCAGTGTGAAACACATCTTCCTATGTGGCCGCCATAACCGGAAGTCCTTTACCTATACTTTAATTTAAAAAGCAAAAGATTTGACTATAAATATGATGTGTTGTTTACCTGTCACAATACATTGGTGTCAAAACGTCACCATTCCGAGCAGATCCTGTTTGGACTCTACAATGAAATACACACAAATTAAGTACATACACAGCACGAAAGTGCAACATGGAAAAAAAAAAAAAAAAAAAACACCTTTTCAACCAGAATTACAACTAGCTTATTTCATTAGATATTGTCAACACAAAAAAGCAACGTACAAGGACGGATGTAGCACCACTCCCCACTGCAAGCTCAGGCTGCTTCCCTCTGCATTCTCTCATCAGCCGAAACGCACAGAAAACTCTGCTGGACCGCGGTGTTGATTTCTGCTGATTTCTGTTAAGCCATTCTATCGTTGTTGTATATAATATCACTTGTTGGCTGGCTCACGGACGAATAATTGCAAATGGCGGCCCGCGAGCGATTCAGGAACGTCAGCGTAACACCCACTCTGATGACGCTACGCCCAGACGCACTCACTCCAATCATCGTGAAGTGCTTCGAGAGAGTGGTGCTGCCCCTTATTCAGGACAGCATACTGGGCACCCTGGACCCCATGCAGTATGCCTACCGGCCCAACAGGTCCACCTCAAATGCCATCGCTGCAGCACTCCCATTATTCTCTCTCCCATCTGGAAGATAAAGACTCCTACATTAGGATGCTCTTTGTTGACTACAGCTCTGCCTTCAACGTGGTCATCCCCCTCAAACTCACCGACAAACTGTCTTCACTTGGCCTGCACCCCACCCTCTGCAACTGGCTACTGGACTTTCTAACTGGCAGGCCCCTGTCTGTCAGGATGGGTAACAGGACCTCAGCCAGCATCATCACAAACACAGGTGTCCCAAAGGGTTGTGTTCTCAGCCCCATCTTCTACAGCTTCTTCACCCATGACTGTATTGCCTCCCACAAGGACAATATCATCTGAAAGTTTGCGGATGACATAGCAGTGATAGAATGCATCACTGGTGATGACGAAGCATCCTGCAGGAGGGAGGTGGCCAACCTGGTGTCATGGTGTGAGGTCAACAACCTCACCCTCAACACGGACAAGACAAAGGAGATGATAGCGGACATGAGGAAAAGGAAGTGGAGATCCCATTGGCTGCTGTTCATCCGGAAGCTTGAGGTGGAGAGGGTGAGCAGCTTTAAACACCTGGGCATCCACATCAGTGAGGACCTTAAGTGGACACACAACACCACAGAGCTGGTTAAGAGAGCTCAACAGTGACTGTGCTTTCTGAGGAGGCTGAAGAGGTTTGGCATATCTTCCAGGATCCTCAACAATTTCTACAGCTGCATCATCGAGAGCATCCTGACCCAACTGCAACACTGTGTGGTACGGCAACACCACTGCCCTGGAGCGCAAACGCCTGCAGAGAGTGGTGAAGACAGCTGAGAAGATCATCAGGACTCCACTCCCCTCTCTGCAGAGCATCTACCACCGCAGAGTCCAAAAAAGAGCTGACGCCATCCTCCGGGACCCCACCCAACCCCAGCACAGACTGTTCACACTCCTCCCCTCAGGCCGGAGATACAGAAGTGTGAAATGCAGGACAACCAGACTGAAAAACTCCTTCTTTCCCACTGCCATCAGACTCCTGAACAGATAACTCCCAAAACTCTGTAACACAGCTTTGCATATAGGAACTCACACACCTGCAGCTAAATTTGCACACTGCTCGCCTGTACAGTAGACATAGTATCACCCGTCTGATGTCCATGTCATTTCTGCTGCTACTTACCATGCAGCGTCTACTGGTACTATTGTTACAGAAATAATTTGTAAACACTGCTCATTGCACAATGCTCATTTGCACACTGTACATAAGTCTATGCCATCTCAGATTCACATCAGGTTGCACAGTGCTCATTTGCACACTGTACATCGGTTCATGCCATCTCAGGTTCACATCATCTCTGATATCAATATACCACTATCACTTTAGTCATCCAGTGAATTTTCAGTTTCATTCCTCTACTGCCTAACTGTGTGTTGGTGTGTGTATTATTAGCGTCCATTAGTATTAGGATTGAGTTACTGTGTTAGTGTG
Source organism: Pholidichthys leucotaenia (assembly GCA_020510985.1). NCBI lineage: Eukaryota > Metazoa > Chordata > Actinopteri > Cichliformes > Pholidichthyidae > Pholidichthys > Pholidichthys leucotaenia. The sequence continues at coordinate 141,696,433 of CM035839.1, read as the reverse complement.
TCATGACCTATTAGAATTGTTGTTTCTGTACCTTTTACCTTGGCATTCGTTCGGAGAGCAAAGTAAGAATTTCATTGCTCAGGAAATGTTACATTTCTTAACTGTGCACATGATAATAAAGCCTTTGAATCTTTACAGTAATGCATTACTTAGCAATGTAAACACTCCCTTACTTTTGTAACGAGTTACTCCCAACACTGGTTCTTGGTCACTTCCCTGACTAAAGCCCTTCTTCCCTGATCGCTCAGTTTAAATGGCTGGCCAGCTCTAGGAAGAGACCTAGTGATTCCAAACTGATTCCATTTATGGATGATGGAGGCCACTGTGCTCATTGGGACCTTCAAAACAGCAGAAATTTTTCTGTACCCTTCTCCAGATTTGTGCTTCGGGACAATTGGAGGTCTTCAGACAATTCCTTTGACTTCATGCTTGGTTTGTGTTCTCATGCACTGTCAACTGTGGGACAGTTGTGTACCTTTCCAGAACATGTCCAATCAACTTAATTTACCAGAGGTGGACTCCAATTAAGCTGTAGAAACATCTCAAGGATGATCAGTGGAAACGGGATGCACCTGAGCTCATTTTTGAGCTTCATGGCAAAGGCTGTGAATACTTATGTACATGTGATTTTTGTTTTTTATTTTTAATAAATTTGCAAAAATCTCAAAACTTTTTTTATGCTGTCATTATAAGGAATTGTGTAGAATTTTGAGGAAAAATATTAATTTAATCCATTTTGGAATAAGGCTGTAACAGCAAAATGTGGAAAAAGTGAAGCGCTGTGAATACTTTCCGGATGCACTGTAGATATGTGAAAATGATCAGCCATCAAGTTGTTAAATTGTCACCAGCATTGTCCTGATCCTGGTCTGCCATTTTTTGTAAAAAATTTATTCTTGGAGTGATAAAGAACCTGACTGTATTCTTCCATGAAAATTCTCTCCATTGGCCAGAACTAGAGGTGGTAGATTGAGTTGTGCATATACAGTGGGGCAAAAAAGTATTTAGTCAGCCACCAATTGTGCAAGTTCTCCCACTTAAAAAATGAGAGAGGTCTCCAATTTTCATCATAGATATACCTCAACTATGAGAGACAAAATGAGGAAAAAAAATCCAGAAAATCACATTGAAGGATTTTTAATGAATTAATTGGTAAATTCCTCGGTAAAATAAGTATTTGGTCAATAACAAAAGTTCATCTCAATACTTTGACCTCTGTCATTGCCAACAAAGGGTATATAACAAACGTTTTCTGTAAGCCTTCACAAGGTTTTCACACACTGTTGCTGGTATTTTGGCCCATTCCTCCATGCAGATCTCCTCTAGAGCAGTGATGTTTGGAGGCTGTTGCTGGGCAACATGGACTTTCAACTCCCTCCAAAGATTTTCTATGGGGTTGAGATCTGGAGACTGGCTAGGCCATTCCAGGACCTTGAAATGCTTCTTATGAAGCCACTCCTTCGTTGCCCGTGCGGTGTGTTTGGGATCATTGTCATGCTGAAAGACCCAGCCACGTTTCATCTTCAATGCCCTTGCTGATGGAAGGAGGTTTTCACTCAAAATCTCATGATACATGGCCCCATTCATTCTTTCCTTTACATGGATCAACCGTCCTGGCCCCTTTGCAGAAAAACAGCCCCAAAGCATGATGTTTCCACCCCCATGCTTCACAGTAGGTATGGTGTTCTTTCTCCTCCAAACACGACAAGTTGAGTTTTTACAATAAAGTTCTATTTTGGTTTCATCTGACCATATGACATTCTCCCAGTCCTCTTCTGGATCATCCAAATGCTCTCTAGCAAACTTCAGACGGGCCTGGACATGTACTGGCTTAAGCAGGGGGACACGTCTGGCACTGCAGGATTTGAGTCCCTGGCGGCGTAGTGTGTTACTGATGGTAGCCTTTGTTACTTTGGTCCCAGCTCTCTGCAGGTCATTCACTAGGTACCCCCGTGTGGTTCAGGGATTTTTGCTCACCATTCTCGTGATCATTTTGACCCCACAGGATGAGATCTTGCGTGGAGCCCCAGATCGAGGGAGATTATCAGTGGTCTTGTATGTCTTCCATTTTCTAATAATTGCTTCCACAGTTGATTTCTTCACACCAAGCTGCTTACCTATTGCAGATTCAGTCTTCCCAGCCTGGTGCAGGTCTACAATTTTGTTTCTGGTGTCCTTTGACAGCTCTTTGGTCTTGGCCATAGTGGAGTTTGGAGTCTGACTGTTTGAGGTTGTGGACAGGTGTCTTTTATACTGATAACGAGTTCAAACAGGTGCCATTAATACAGGTAACGAGTGGAGGACAAAGGAGCCTCTTAAAGAAGTTACAGGTCTGTGAGAGCCAGAGATCTTGCTTGTTTGTAGGTGACCAAATACTTATTTTACTGAGGAATTTACCAATTAACCCCTTGCACTCCGGTCAATTTTCCTAAAAACGCCAAAAAATAATGTGCCCAAAGTAAATCGAAAGCTGTTCTTCAACCCTTTGCAGCATCTTCATGGGGTTGGTCTCATTTAAAGAAAACACTTTGAACTTTTTGGCAAAAAAAACATGATCTCTCTAAGTTCTCCGGCCACTGAGTTACAGTCATCTAAACATAGTGAACTTGAAGAAAATAAATTTGGCATGGGTGTTTTTTTGGATACAAATGATTGCAAATAACACACAGCTTCAGATCCGGGCTGGAAAATGCAACAGAAATGTAGAACCAAGCGTTATCCAGCTGAGGTCCAAATTTTGTAACAATACCACAAAAAATGAATATATTACACAGCTTTTTCCTCAGGTAGTTCCCAGGCGTTTTGGAACTGTGCCAAATGGCACAGTTTGGAAAAACGTCTGTAGCTTTTGAACGATTCAATATAGAAGCTTCGTTTTGGGCTCTAATGAAAGGTCACACTCCCCCCCCCCCCCCCTCGCTCGCTACAGAGGATGGACTTCGGCCATCGCTACACAACGGATTAGCCTCATGTGGTGATGTGGGACAGCAGCACAATCACCGCGGCTTCCCCCCTCCTCGCTGCAGAAGAATAGCGGGGATGGGGGGCGCATTCACAGTCTGTACGCGGCGAACAACCCCTTGTACAGCGGCGCACGAACTGCGCTGCGAAGCACAGTTGTAATTTACCGATCGGTCAAAAGTCATTTTGGATTACAATTTTCAGGGATAAAAAATAATTTGGCTTATAACACCTTACCTCTTCACAACCACATTGTCCTGGCCAACTTCTCTTCCTCATTGTCAGACGAACGCGACGCTGGTCCGCTCTGGTTCTGGTCTCGCGACCCGGTCAAAACATAATTCCATTATTGCAGTTTTGTGCTTCCATGATTGCGGTTTTTGGCGAACGATTTTTCAAAACAAATAACAGTAGTAATTAAAAAAAGACTGGCGAAGGCGTGTGTGTCACTCAGCCTTCGTCGTCAGCCTCCGTCGGTCTATGACCATGGAAGAAATCATAACGTCTCATAACGTCTAATCCTTTTTTGATCCGCTCCAGCAGTCAGTCTTCACCCAGCCTTAAAAAAAACAGCTTGCGAACTTCTCTGCTTCAATTGGCTCACTGCATTCACAGCAGACGGGTCCTTCTTGCTAGGTTTTCAGTCACTGGTTCTTCAAGGTTTCAGAAACCCAATTCAAGGCTCTTATTAGTCGAATGAGAGGTCAATCAGATGAACTAATCTGTTCGCGGCTGTGTCTGCAGCTTTTATTTTCAGTGCGCGCTTGGACGCCACTACATCACCATCACCACCTACATCACCATCTACACCATGCGTCCTAGAGCGCACAGGACGCAGAGACTTGCCCATCCGCGGTACAACGGAGCGCAAGAGGTTAATTCATTAAAAATCCTTCAATGTGATTTTCTGGATTTTTTTTTTTTCTCATTTTGTTTCTCATAGTTGAGGTATACCTATGATGAAAATTGGAGACCTCTCTCATCTTTTAAGTGGGAGAACGTGCACAGTATTGGTGGCTGACTAAATACTTTTTTGCCCCACTCTACATTACTCACAAAAAGTTAGGGATATTTGACTTTCGAGTGAAATTTCAGGATGCACCTGAAATGCACTATAACCTTTACAAGTGAACTGAATTTGACCTTCTCTAACCTTTTGAATGTACATGTCTAACTGTTCTCTAACAAAGTGCTTCACGGCAAAATTCACAACAGGTGTTTGATCCATGAATTGACCAATACATTTTCTGGTTCAATTAGAATTGGTATTTAAACATTTCTCTTCATCATGCTGTTCACATTTTGACATCATGAGACCAAGACGACACCTCAATTGATCAACAGTACCTCACCATTGCAAGGCTTCAAACAGGATGTTCTCAGAGGAAATGCAATGAAAATAGCTAAAGTAATTCCGATATACAAGACGGGTGACAGAGGGGAACTTTCAAACTATAGACCAATTTCATTATTGCCGCAATTTTCCAAGATACTTGGAAAAAATATTCTATGAGAGAATTGACAAATTCATACTGAAGAATAATTTATTGTGTGAGCAGCAATATGGGTTCAGACACAAGAGGACGACTGCATTTGCTCTAATGGAATTTATAGAAAAAATATCAACTGCCGTTGAAAATAAAGAGTATTCAGTTGGGGTATTCCTGGATCTTAAAAAAGCATTTGATACAGTGGATCATAATTTATTATTAAAGAAACTACAAAATTGTGGTATTAGGGGAGTAGCACTGTCCTGGTTATGTAGTTACTTAAAAAATAGATATCAGTATGTATGTGTTGGTAACAAAAACTCACAGTTACTGAAGGTTACTTGTGGAGTCCCACAGGGTTCAGTTTTGGGGCCATTGTTATTCAATATGTATATAAATGATATATGTAAAGTTTCAGAAAAAATGGATTTAATATTGTTTGCCGATGACACTAATTTATTATGCAGTGGAAGCAATTTGGAACAACTTTTGGATACACTTGGAAAGGAATTAGGAAAGCTTAAACTGTGGTTTGATTCAAACAAATTAACGCTCAATTTAAGTAAGACAAAATTTATAGTTTTTAACAACCATCACAACAACTTAGTATCTAAACTCAGTGTAAATGGTGTAGAGATTGAAAGGGTATCCAAAACTAAATTTCTTGGTGTATTAATTGATAATAAACTGTGTTGGAAGTCGCATATTAATTATATTAAAGGTAAAATATCCAAATCAATTGCAATACTACACAGAGGGAAATATTTGCTCAATCAACCCACACTATATACTTTGTATCATCCATTAATACTCCCATACATGACATATTGAACTGAAGTATGGGGAAATACATATAAAACAAACATATATCCAGTCTTTATGCTTCAGAAGAGAGCTATTAGAATAATAAACAAAGCCGCTTACAGGGAACCAACAAACCCACTTTTTCTTAAATTAAAAGCTCTCAAGTTGAAAGATCTGGTTGACTTTAAAACTGCAGTAATAATGTTTAAAGTGAAGAATCTATCACTGCCCGCAAATATCCAAAAACTGTTCCAAATAAGGGAGAAACAATATCATTTCAGAGGAGCATGTATATTTCAAAAACCTTCAGTGAGAACTACCACCAAGCAACACTGTGTTTCAGTGCAAGGAGTCAGATTATGAAATGATCTTTGACCTGAATTAAACTCATGTACAACGCTTGAACAATTTAAACAAAAACTCAAGGAAGAAATACTCCAAACATATATACAAGATGACATATAAAATCACATAAGGATTGTCATATCCAGTCTGCGTTGTTGTTGCTTAGTTTTTTTTTGTCACATTTTGTCTTAGCTTTGTTCTGAATTGTAATTGCTCTTGTTTGTTTTTCTTTTGAATTCTTGGATGGAATATGGGTAGGGCAATATAAGCTGCGGCTTCAGCCATCACCCATTTCGGATAACTTATGTTGAACTGTATAATCAGAGGAGTTATTGTCTAATTTGACCTTGTTGGATTTTCTTTTCCCCTTTGTTATATTATTCTGTTTCTTTTAATCTGTACTTTTAATCTATCCGAAATAAAGATTGATTGATTGATTGATTGAAATGGCCACTGAGCTTAGAGTGTCATCAGCAGGTTGCAACAGAGATACAGAGAGACTGGAATAGTCACAGAAAGGCATTGAAGTGGGTGTCCTTTGGCCACATCCCACGCTGATGACCGCTTCATTGTGAACAGTGCCTGCGGAACCGGATGATGAATGCCACTCAACTCCAGGCACATTTAAGGGAGATGAGTGGGACTCAAGTGTCACGTCAGACCATTCAAAACCATTTAAATCAGTGTGATCTGCATGCTAGACGACCTACAAGGGTACCTGACCACACCACCAGTCACAGGCATCATCGTCTTGCATGGGCCAGGGAGCATTTATGTTGGACAAGGGACCAGTGAGCTTCAGTGCTGTTCTCTGATGAAAGTCGAATCACATTGAGCAGAAATGATGGCCACCAACAATGTTGGAAATGTCAAGGAGAGTTCTATGCATCAGCCACTGTTGTCACCAGATGAGCCTTTGGTGGTGGTTGTGTTACAGTCTGGACAGGTGTCTATTCAGTACAGAACTGCCCTACACCTTGTGAATGGTTCAGTGACCCAAAATGGCAATGAAGAATGACAGCAGAACATACAGTGGGCAATTAGGCACAATCTCCTGTTGTTTCCAAAATGGAAGATGATGTATGCTAACCCGAAAGTGACCCCAATCTTCTCAGACATATGGGATCATACTGATGACAGCAGACTGCTCATCATGTGACTATCTGCTAAGATGCTTGTCTGAAGCACCTGCTCAGCATGTGAAGTTATTTCCTTGGAGATAAAAAGGGGGAAATATAGCTGTCATCCAAAAGTTAATGGACAAAGTTTAAAAAAAAAAATCACAACTTTCCAAAAAAAACAAAAAAACAAACAAAAACATGGCTCCAAACACCCCCACCCTGACCCAGCCTGTCCACTCCACCCTCCACCGCCTGCTTGGACTCAAGACCCACCACATGGACATTGATGAAAGAGGCCCTCCTCCAGGAATCAAATGAGCTGGAATGACATCAAGCAGCCAGGTTGCCCTAGCCTCGGTGCTTCTCGGCCAAGCCACTGCTCAGGTCTCACCCACCCTTCTTTTGCCTCAATTGCCCAAGCTTCCACAGCTCTATTCTGTGGGCCCATGGAGGGGGAGGTTAATGAAGCATAGGGGCGGAATTACACTAACGCTAACCGGCAGATGTCCTATATTGTGCTTAGCTACAATAAACAATATGGCTGTCTTTGGCACATTTGCATTAGAAAAGGAGGCACACTCAAAAGCCATGTTTTGATGACATTTTTTTTTTTTTTTTAAACCCCTGGTCCTCCTGTTGCCTTTGGTTTTTTTCCTGCTCACCATTTTTGACTGAAATACAGCCAGTTTTGGACAGTTGCATATTAAGTGTAGTGTATTGTCTTCTGGAATATACTTTGCATTAGGTGTATGAAGATTTTTTTTTTTAATAAGAGCTGCACAATCCTCTTGGTTGGCTTAATGGGAAACAAGTAGAATCTGTTTTTGTTCATTTGTGAATGTAATTGACACCTGTAACTGAAGACGACACTCAGGCCAGTGAGGCCATGATTGTTTGTTTGTCAAAGAGTCACACTTCTGAGATAATTAGTATTTACTAGGAAATGCTGGTGAAAGGAAGCACTGTGAAATGGCTATTTAAAGCACAGAGGAACTGATGGGTGGGGGGCATGCTATTGTGTTTAACCCCCCCCCCCCCCCACACACACACACAGAATAACCAACTGCCTGCCTCCGTCCTATGGCCCTGTCTGTCTGCTGCCCTCCTCGGGAGGTCACGGCTCAGTGGAGACGTAGAAAGGAAGGCCTGTTTATACATCCTGCCTGTCGCTGGTCAGAGGGCACCCACACACTGATGCACCCTCACAGTGCAGCACACAAGCACACACAAAACAAATGGAAATGAAGATGCACTCATATTCTGCTTGCAGCAACCCTGGGCGGGGTGGGGGTGGGGGTTAGTGTGTGTGCGTTTATACAGATACACACTCCCATCCCTCCCCAGTCTCCACAGTACTGTGTAGGGTGCCGTCTACTCCTCTATGGCCCACACAGCAGCCAGCCCCATGCCGCTCGCTAATGTTTTCTGCTTGAGTGTGCAGACTCCTTTGACTCACTCACCAGCTGGCTGACCAATGAATAGAGCTGCAGGCCCAGGTCCATGTCACTTGTGAGGTCTTGGCAGAGGGTTTTGGGGGTTCTTTTTAAGGTGTGTGTGTGTGTGATGTGTTATCTCCCATCTCTTTTCTAACAGGTGCATATCTGTCTGTGATGAGATCTTGGTCTGCAGTGCTGCCTCCTCTTAAAACTGTACAAAAGCACAGCGATGCCAGCGCAACTTGGCTTTGGTCCCTTGTAACGACTTGCATTTCATTTACAGGTGTGGGACCTGTTTAAGAGCATTTTGTTTCGGAAAGAACAAGTCTAAGCTGGCTTTGTTCATTCCTGCTCACACCAGTTTACTTTCGCCAGTGTCTCATGGAGACACTCGTGGCAGTTTTCTCCTGAGGTCAGCTTTTGGATGTGAAAAGGGAGCGAGTGCCAGTTAACTTAAACGGGACAGCTGCTGAGTAACAGATCTTTGCTTGTACAAAGCGGGGGCCTCTTTATGCCCGTGTGTGTGGTTGTGTGTGCGTGTGTGTCTCAGTTATCAAACATCTGCCACAGTCAACAAGAAAAGACACAGGCCTCCTGTAGTTAACTCTCTCTATACCACAATGTCTCAACTTTTATGCTGAACTTTTCACTGCAGGGTTGTGCTATGCACGCTTTTTGTTGCCTGGTTTAAGACAGAATTGTTGTCGTGCAGCACAGCACAGTTTTAGTGTTTGACCATTTTGCAAGGACAGTTTGGGGCTGACCCATTTGGAAAATCAAATTTACCAGGTCAGATGACTCATTTGGAGTGACGTATGATTAAAATAATCTTGTACAGTCTGGTCATTGCTGTTTGTTTTAGTCTGCTCACTAGAAGTCCCAGAGAGGGGCCATTTGGCCTTTTTACCTAGAAAACCCATAGGGGGACCAACAAGAGGCCACAAGAGGGCCAACGTCTGGGACTTCTAGTGTTTTAAAGATCAAGAGTAATATTGTAGCAGCAGTCTTCATTTCAGCTTCATCACACTAACATTATGTCCTCGTGATCCCTCTGCTCCTCCTTCCACTCTGTTACAGGATATGATGTACCAGCTGCTCCAGGGGTTAGACTTCCTACACTCGCATCGCATAGTTCACCGTGACCTGAAGCCCCAAAACATCCTGGTCACTAGCGGAGGACAGATCAAGTTAGCTGACTTTGGTCTCGCCCGCATCTACAGCTTCCAGATGGCGCTCACGTCAGTGGTGAGTCGTGTTAGTCATATATCTGAACACAGTACTCTAAGAAAACCTTGTTCTCCCATGGTCTGGGTAGAGCTGTATTAGGACAGCATGGACCTGGTGTCTACCAAAGTTGATCTTATTTTCAGTTGCAAATGACTGTCCTGCACTCTTATGTCAGGTTTATGTTCTGGTACACATTTCCTTCTTATCCAAACCCAGGATAGATTGAATTTTGCAGTCTTTAGGCAGGTGCATATCCACCAAAGCTTCAGCTCCTCTTTTAGTAGAATATCCACATCTGTTGATTGCTTTTATGCAAATTTTTCATTTCACTTCAACTTTATCTCCCAGGTGCCCAGTCACAACAAAAAGTCATCATAAAGAGCATGAATCATAAACTAAATGCCACAGAGAAGCCCCCAGTAATCAAGTATTTTCCCCAGTGAGCAAGTACTAGGTGACAGTGGGAAGAAACCTTTGGCAGATTCATTTGGGGGTGGAAGGGAGAAGAAAAAGGTGGACATATGCAAAAGCAGACAATGTTCCAAACTAATATAACTAGGGATGTTCATACTTGTGTTACCGTTGTTTAATATTTAAATTTGTTTGAGCTAAAACATTTAAGTATGACAAACATACAAAAATAGGAGAAATCAGGAAGGGGGCAAACACTTTTTCACTGTATATCAGTCAATAAGGTGACTATCGGCCAATATCAATGTTATGTTTCTTTATCTGTTTATCCATAAATACAACATGTATGGAATCTCTCTGCAAATCCATTGTACAGATTCCAGTTGGATCATTAGAATAAACCCTTTGAAGAGAGAGGTTTTCAGCCAAATCTCAAGAGGAGTGAAATAATCTGTACAACTGACCCAAGAGGTACTCGGACTTTTTAAAGCCTGCTTGTCTTTTTAAATGACTAGCAGACACTTCACTCAAACATATGCCGACATTGTGGCCAGAGCTTTTTGACGCACACACACGCACAATGTCTTGAACTTCTCTCCCGTCTCCAGGGAGTTAGATGAAAAGCGTCTAATGTGTTGTAGCGGGGCACTTACAGGGCATCAGTGGGCTGCTCGGCAGAACAGCGCCAGTGATGGGATTTCTCTCTGTAAAGTGAGAGCCAAGGGGCCCCGTGGCCCGTCTCAGGAATCCCTCAGTGGCTGTCGCAGACAAGGATGGAACGGACACCCCTCCCATCCTACCGTCGGCGCTTTGATGTCCAACTGTTGAGCTCTAGGCTCTGATGACCAGATAATATAGAGAGAGGGGGAGACTGAAAGGAGTCTCTGGAAGGGCTTGAAATAAGGAGAGATGAGACTTTAGACATCAAGGTAGGCAGCACAGTAACCCTGGACCTCTTATAACCCTGTTAAATGTTTTCTGATCTGCTTCACTTTCCTATATATAAAACTCTCTTGCCTAAATGAATGGTGCATATTAATCAACATATCAGCAAAAGCTTCAGTATAAATTATGAAAGAACTACCTCAATTTCTAAATTGTTTCCATAGGTTTTTCATTTTTTATTTATTTGCACAGATTTAAAACGGTATATTAAAACAATAGAAGACACTTTAGTGCAGGGGAGGGAAAGAAACCCCTAGGGGCTTATAGACGACTACCCCAACCAGAATTTAGTCTTGAGGCAGGTACTGTTAAACCAGTTACACAGGCTATCACTCAGATGGCTCACAGACATTGCATTACACGTTGACATATTAAGTTAAAACTACAGGGATGAGAATCCTCCGTGGATCCGCGGAATTCCGTGGATTTGATCATGTCTAGGGTCATTCTTGTGAATCGTCTAAATTCGAGGAGAAAATTTTAGGGGGGGGGGGGGGGAGGTATGTTATGACCAGCGAGTCGTATTTTCGATCGGCTGCTAAAATCCACCGCGCAGAACGCGCTACCCAGCGAGATCAGTAATGCAATGTAACAAGGCCACTGATTGGCTGATACTTATTGAAGCAACCAATCGGCGATTTTGTTAGATTTCCTTTGTCATATCCAACACGTGGAGCGAAATGCAAATGGCAGACAGTTCAATCAGTTCAGTCAACCGAGTTTTCTCGATTTCTTGAAAATGGTGAACCTAAAACTCACGAAAGACAACAAAGCAAGAATTTTAGAAATCGACAAAGGGATAAGGAACAAGTTTCGTTGGGAATGGCTCGAAAAAACTGTCAATGACTGTAAAGATCAGTAAAAATACCGAAGTTGTGGTTGAAAAAATGACCGACTTCATAGCGAAATGCGAAGTACCAGGGAAAGCCCAGTGTGTTTATTGCAACGATTTCTTGAGTTATGGATCTCGTGGTTGTGATGCCTTAGTTGAACACTGTTCAAAACAGAAACATCTCAAAATTGTGGCTACAAGGAGATCGAACTACTCGCTTGGTGCTGCATTCAAAACGATTGATGGACACGGTCAAATTCAGATGCCAGTCAATCAAAGTTCGTCACAATCGGCCCCGATTACAGCAATTAGTGATCGGAAGACACATTCTGAGGTAAGATTTTTTTCTCGTTATAAGTAATGTACTTGAGAATTTTCACATAATGAATTTATGAAATAGCATGTGTAAGTTGTGATGTCATGCCTGTTTTGAAACACTAATTGCATTTGAATGCTGATAATCAATTGTTATAGATAAATGTTATTACATATTTTCTCACAATTTGAAATGCAATCTAAGAATTTTGAATATAATTTATCATTTTTTGTTTCACTAGGAGGAGTTTCATAATGTATGTGTAAGTTGTTTTTTTTTGTCATGGGTGGTGATGGGTTGCCTTTCCTAAGATATCTTTGCTTTTATTAGTAAACATAATTTCTTTATGGTCACTGCATAAAAATATTAAACATCTTTTAGGTTTTACTTACTTTCTTAGATTATCTTTCAAATATTAAAATACTAATATGCAACTTTTTTATATTACTAGTAACACTAACAACTGCACACATTAATAAATCAAAATGTTTGCAGAATGTCAGTATATTTTTTTTTTTTTTTGTAATTTGAATTTTATTGGGTTTTCAATTTAGAAAATAAAACAGAAACAAACAAACACAAAAAAACAAAACAAAAAAAAAAAGCATGGCTGAGAGACGCGGGCAGTGAAGATGGCTGCTTAGGTGAGGAGCACCGCAGTGCAGACAGCCTTTTTTTTTCTTCTACAAGGGCGTTTTTCTCTTGTTTCCTCAGCTGAAATTACTATTATTACTACACTTTACATCGAGACTGGATTTGTGGAGAACAGGATTAGTATGCCAACGCAACAGCAGAAAATTAATCTTCGCCCCAAAGCCGGTGCTAGCAAGGAAAATCTGGCTAGAGCTGGTGATACCACATCGAGCCCTCCTCCCTCTCCGCCACCTTCAACAGGTGCAGGTGTTGCCAAAGACCAAATGGCGGAGGACATCTCTAAGATCTTTGCACTGTTGAAGGAAATATCGGAGAGGCAAGACGCCAAACTCAACTCTATTGAGGCGTCAATGAGGGCGGTGGACACCAAGCTAACGGAGTTAGCTACCCGGCTGGGAGATGTGGAGTTTCGCATCGCTTTTCTTGAGGATGCTAATACAGCGCTGGATGCTAATCCCCCCGCAACCCAGACGCAGGTAGAAGATTTACTTTTGAAGCTGGACGATTTAGAAAATAGATCACGCCGAAACAATCTACGCTTTGTCGGCTTTCCAGAAAATTGTGAAAAATCAGATGCCCTTACCTTCATGCGCAAAGCTATCCCACATCTGCTGAAAATGGAGTTCCCTGGAGGGCTGGAAATTGACCGTGCGCATCGGAGCCTCGCCGGACGCAGACCTGATGGGCAGCCACCCAGGGCTATCCTGATTCGACTTCTGCGCTTCCAGGATAGGGAGCGTATTGTGGAGGCAGCGCGCAGGATGGGAAAGCTGGATTGGAATGGTCATCACATCATGATTTTCCCGGATTATTCCAGACGAGTATCCGAGATGAGAGCGGCGTTCAAGCAGTGTAAACATCTGCTGCACCAGAAGAAGATTGCATTCTCTCTCAGGTACCCTGCAGTTCTCGTTGTGAAGTTGGCAAGTGGTAAACAGGAGTTCACTGACCCTAAAAAAGCATTGAACCTGATTCTTTCACTACCGTGAGACATTGATGAACAATGGTATGAATATATGCTATATGTTTATTTGTTATATATTTTTGACTGAGGATTTGATGTAGTATTAATGTAAGGTTCCTTTTTTTTGCCCACGCTATATTGTCTATAGGCATGAGGCTGTTGAGCATGTTGCGGCTCTCCCTAAGTTTGTTGCACTGTTCACAGTCACGGTCCTAGAGTTTTTTATTTTCTTTTTTTGGTTGGTGCGGTTTTTGTGCACCGATGGGTGACATTGGTTTCAGGTCGCCGATTATGTTACTTTATGATTATGTGGTTTTCGTTTTTTTTTTTTTTTTTTTTTTTTTTTTTTTTGTATTTTTAATTTTTATTGTGTTTGTCTTTTGCCCAGTGAGGGGGTTTTTGGTGGAGAATTGCTGGATATTTTGGATGGTAACATGTACCGTTTATGATGTCGGCTAATTGTCAGAGCTTTCTTAACCTCATTACTTGGAATGTTAAAGGCCTTAACCACCCAATTAAGAGGAAAAAAATTTTGGCGTTTATTAAATCAAAAAAAGTGGATGTAGCGTTGCTTCAAGAGACCCACTTCACTAAAACAGAATCTAAAAAACTCTGTCGGGACTGGGTGGGCCATGGGTTTGCGTCTTGTGGTAATAGCCAGAGCAGGGGAGTGGCAATCCTTATTCATAAACATTTGCAGTTCAAGTGTCTAAAAGAGGTTAGTGATGATGATGGACGACTCCTTATAATTCTTATAGAAATTCAGGGCCATAGGATGATACTCGCTAATGTTTATGCACCAAATATAGTTGATTGTGCATTTTTTGCACAATTGGAACACGAATTAAGCGAAATGGGTAATTATCCCATTTTAGTAGGCGGGGATTTTAATCAGGTCATGGACAACATTTTAGATCGGAGCACCCCCTCACAGCGTTCATCTAAATCTGGCTCTATATTGAAAGACATGTGCAATGCAATTGGTTTGGTAGATGTTTGGCGGCTTTTTAATCCGTCCACAAGGGATTACACTTTTTATTCCACTGTTCATAATGTGTTTTCCAGGATTGATTATTTTTTAAAGTCAAAATTTTCTGTTTCTTCTGTAAATTCGAGCTTCATTGGTAGCGTAATACTATCAGATCATGCCCCTGTTTTTCTACATATGATCCCGCCTTGTCAGTTGAAAAAAAATTCTAGATGGAGGCTTAATTCAAGCTTTCTTTTTAATCCAGATTTTGTGTCCTCTTTGAAAGCAGAGATCTCCTTATATCTTGAGACAAACTGGGATTCTGCTCCCTCTGCCAGGGTTGCTTGGGAGGCCTTTAAGGCATTTATTAGGGGACATATTATTCAATATGCATCTTTTGAAAAGAAAACTAACATTGCTAAACAGATTGATTTGGAGAGGAGAATAGCTATATTAGAGACTTCATTCAAACAAGACACAAATTTAGTAAATTTGTCACCCCTTCTGAAGCTTAAGTATGAGCTGAATTCAATTCTAACACAAAAAGTTGAATTTTCCCTATTTCGTCTTAGGCACAAACAATTTGAGGAGGGGGATAAAGATATATATATAGATATATCTATATCTATATCTATATATATATATATACTGTATATATATATATATATATATATATATATATATTATATTATTTTTTATATATATTAAATATATATATTTAATATATATATTTTATTCTTTCCTAAAGATATATCCCTTTCCTCCTGTTATTTTCGACAATTTGATAGGTTGTGCAATAAGTTTTTATGGAATGGTAAGCGCCCTAGATTAAAGTTGAAAAGATTGCAGAAGTCTATAGATTCAGGAGGTTTGGGGGTCCCAAATTTGGTTTTATATCATTACGCTTTTAGTCTTAGACATTTGATTCATTGGGCTCTCCCCACTGAGAG
The DNA here is from genome assembly GCA_020510985.1 of Pholidichthys leucotaenia. NCBI lineage: Eukaryota > Metazoa > Chordata > Actinopteri > Cichliformes > Pholidichthyidae > Pholidichthys > Pholidichthys leucotaenia. Next base: position 141,681,007 of record CM035839.1, on the reverse strand, counting down.
AGCTCCCCCTTGGTTTTATTTGGAGAGTTATTTGAGCAGCCCTCTTCCCCTAGTACATCTAATCACAATTAAACTGTCTTCTGAATTTCAGTCGCATCCTATTATATCCTTTTTACAATACGTTTGGAAGAGAGTTGCTTCTATACTAGAGTTTAGCTCTCATCTTCATTCTATGGCTTCTATTTGGCTTAACCCAAGTCTCCATATTGGAAAATCCCCATTTATGTGGAAAATCTGGGTGAAAAAGGACATCTTGATGTTAAAAGATCTATATGAAGGGGGAGCTCTCAAATCATTTGATGTTCTACGGGCACAGTATGGACTACCACAGAATCAGTTTTGGAAATATTTACAACTTCGACATCTGCTGTGTCAAGTCTTTGGATCTACAACTACCCCTCCTCCTGATGTAGATTGGCTCATCCAGGCTTTGAGTTCCTGTGGCAAAAGATCTAAGGCCTCAAATTTCTATTTAATGCTCCTTAAGAGCTCAAATAAAGATTCTACATTCCTTAAACACGTATGGGAAAAAGATATGAATTCACAATTTACTGATGTTGAATGGGCAAATATTTTAAAGAATGGGAAGAAAGTGTCTAGGGAATTGAAAACCAGACTTGTTCAATTTAAAATTTTGAATCGATTTTACTGGACACCTCGTAAAATGTTGAGAGCGAATCTCATTCACTCTTCAAGCTGCTGGAGATGTCTACAGGGGGAGGGGACATTAATCCATATGATCTGGAGTTGTCCGGTAATACAGGACTTTTGGTTGCAGATCCATAGAGATATTATGACAGTTGTTAAGCAAGAAGTGCCATTTACTCAGAGACTTTTTGTCCTTGGGGATCCATCAATGATTCAGGACCCAATCTCTGATGCCGAGTGGATTCAGACTGCTTTGATGCTGGGCCGAAAGTTGATCACTTTTTACTGGAAATCTTCCTCTGCCCCATCCGTAGCTCAATGGCTCAGGGAGTTGGGCAAGCTTGCTGCACTAGAACGCCTTTCATATAAGCTTCTGGACAGGATGGACAGCTTCTATAATAAGTGGGGATCCTATCTTACCTTTATAGGTGTAGTAGATTAAGCTAATCATTTTAAGAGTATTAGGGTGGAAATGGAATGTTTTATCCTCTCGTCAGTATATTTTAATAAATGGGTGATGGACTTGGTGATGGAATTTTGTTAATATTTATAATTTATTTTACTTGGTTAAATTATTTGGTCTGTTCTAGAACTATGTAAATGTAATTCTGTGTCAGTTCTAAACATATTAAATAGTAGTAAAATATAATTTAGTATTATTACATCAACATACCATTCAGATATCATAAATTTACATATGTGATGCAGGAGCAGATTAAAAAGGTAAACTATAAATGCATTTGTACTTACTTCTAACTTTAAATATAAGACCACATTTGAGCATTCTAAAACACCAGATTTCGTTAGCTTCAGGGGGGCGTTGCCCCCCACCAAGGCTCCGCCTTGGGGGCCTGCGTCCCCCAAGACCCCCGGCTTAGTTTCCTCTTTTTTTCCCAAACCCCATTCTCATCCCTAAAAACTAACAACTGTTGACGGTAAACGGTTAAAATGCATAACTAGAAAAGCACTCGGAGAGCGCAGACCTCCGCCAAGTACCTCAGTTCCCCCCAATATTGGGATTTTCCCTATATGTAATAGTCCTACATTTATTTTATCTATATTTTCAGATTCCTTGACCATGAAAACATACCTTTAGCAATTGGATTCACATTGATATCTGTATTAGTTCAGTAGTTATTGACAAAAGCACTTTTTCGGTAATGGTGGTTTTCTTCTGGATATACATAGCTCCATAGCTTTTGAAGATACAACAAATCCATTGGCACACTACTGATTCCTCAGTGTCTTGGCTATATTTTGGTGTTTGTTGTATGTTTACAGTGGGGGGAAAAAGAGTATTTAGTCAGCCACCAATTGTGCAAGTTCTCCCACTTAAAAGATGAGCGAGGTCTCCAATTTTCATCATAGGTATACCTCAACTGTGAGAGACAAAATGAGGAAAAAAAAAAATCCAGAAAATCACATTGAAGGATTTTTAATGAATTAATTGGTAAATTCCTCAGTAAAATAAGTATTTGATCAATAACAAAAGTTCATCTCAGTACTTTGTTATATACCCTTTGTTGGCAATGACAGAGGTCAAACGTTTTCTGTAAGTCTTCACAAGGTTTTCACACACTGTTGCTGGTATTTTGGCCCATTCCTCCATGCAGATCTCCTCTAGAGCAGTGATGTTTTGGTGCTGTCGCTGGGCAACACGCACTTTCAACTCCAAAGATTTTCTATGGGGTTGAGATCTGGAGACTGGCTAGACCACTCCAGGACCTTGAAATGCTTCTTACGAAGCCACTCCTTCATTGCCCGGGCGGTGTGTTTGGGATCATTGTCATGCTGAAAGACCCAGCCACGTTTCATCTTCAGTGCCCTTGCTGATGGAAGGAGGTTTTCATTCAAAATCTCATGATACATGGCCCCATTCATTCTTTCCTTTACACGGATCAGTCGTCCTGGTCCCTTTGCAGAAAAACAGCCCCGAAGTATGATGTTTTCACCCCCATGCTTCACAGTAGGTATGGTGTTCTTTCTCCTCCAAACACGACAAGTTGAGTTTTTACCAAAAAGTTCTATTTTGGTTTCATCTGACCATATGACATTCTCCCAATCCTCTTCTGGATCATCCAAATGCTCTCTAGCAAACTTCAGACGGGCCTGGACATGTACTGGCTTAAGCAGGGGGACACGGCTGGCATTGCAGGATTTGAGTCCCTGGCGGCGTAGTGTGTTACTGATGGTAGCCTTTGTTACTTTGGTCCCAGCTCTCTGCAGGTCATTCACTAGGTCCCCCCGTGTGGTTCTGGGATTTTTGCTCACCGTTCTCGTGATCATTTTGACCTCACGGGGTGAGATCTTGCATGGAGCCCCAGATCGAGGGAGATTATCAGTGGTCTTGTATGTCTTCCATTTTCTAACAATTGCTCCCACAGCTGATTTCTTCACACCAAGCTGCTTAACTATTGCAGATTCAGTCTTCCCAGCCTGGTGCAGGTCTACAATTTTGTTTCTGGTGTCCTTTGACAGCTCTTTGGTCTTGGCCATAGTGGAGTTTGGAGTCTGACTGTTTGAGGTTGTAGACAGGTGTCTTTTATACTGATAACGAGTTCAAACAGGTGCCATTAATACAGGTAACGAGTGGAGGTCAGAGGAGCCTCTGAAAGAAGTTGTTACAGGTCTGTGAGAGCCAGAAATCTTGCTTGTTTGTAGGTGACCAAATACTTATTTTCCACCATAATTTGCAAATAAATTCTTTAAAAATCAGACAATGTGATTTTCTGGATTTTTTTTTTCTAATTTTGTCTCTCATAGTTGAGGTATACCTATGATGAAAATTGGAGACCTCTCTCATCTTTCAAGTGGGAGAACTTGCACAATTGGTGGCTGACTAAATACTTTTTTGCCCCACTGTATATCTGAATTTCTTACCTTACAGTGATGAAAATTCCAAAGATCCCCTTTTATTTCCTGTTCAGGATCACAGTATCCGGATTTTTTGCAGGATCCGGATCAGTCTTTGATATTTCCTAGAAGCTTTTGGGATGTTATCCTGTATTTTTTTGGCAAGCATCCTGACCATTTATTGTGGAGCTATATACGTATACATATGGTCAAAATGGCCCTATCTTGCAATGATAAAGAATCCTTTAAAAAATTCCTGGATCCAGACGGTGATCCGGATCACTCCCAAAATCTAATCATTTCTTCCTTGTCCCATTTCGGACTTGTTCTGAAAATTTTGTCAAAATCCGTTCATAACTTTTTGAGTTATGTTGGTAACAGACAGACAAACAGACCCCGGTAAAAACAAAACCTCCTTGGCGGAGGTAATGATCAGAAAGCCCCTAGGAATGGGCATCAGGAGAAACCAGAAGGTTATGGGAGCTTTGCTGGTTGGTCTTTAACCAATATTTTTTTTGTTGTTTTGCTTCATCATTAAGAACTGTACTCACCCCCTACACACATTGTTTGTGTTGCTACCATCACAGAGACATAACAGAAGTGCAACAGCCCAAACCACTAGACTGAAAGGCAGTTTTATCCCTCAGGCCATCAGACTTGATAACAAATCTAGCCCATTGCCCCTCTCCTCAACATTACAGGCAACTTTGTCTTCACCAGTAACATTTTCCATTGGCGACTCTGTAGTCAGAAACGTGAACCTAGAGACTCCAGCGGCCATAGTCAAATGCATTCCTGGGGCCAGAGCAGGCGACATCCAGTCAAATTTGAAAATGCTGGCTAAAAGTAACTGTAAATACTCCACAATTGCTATCCACGCCGGCATTAATGACGTCTGACTCCGGCAATCGGAAGTCTCAAAACTTAATGTGGAATCGGTGTGTAAATTTACAAAAACAATGTCTGCCTCTGTAGTATTCTCTGGGCCCCTCCCCAATCTGACCAGTGATGACATGTTTAGCCGCTTGTCATCCTTCAACCGCTGGCTGTCTGTGTGGTGTCCTGGAAACGACGTGGGCTACATAGACAATTGGAGCTCATTTTGGGGAAAACCTGGTCTTATTAGACAAAAAGGCGTCCATCCCACTTTGGATGGTGCATCTCATTGATCGAACAATCTGGCATCATTTTTATCCAAATTTCCAAAACACTGACAACTCAGAGTTGGGATCAGGAAGCAGAGTCGCAGTCTTACACGCCTCTCTGCAGCTCCTTCTCATCCGCCACCACTCAACTTAGCCCCTGTCTTCCCCATGAGAGAATCATTGTCTGCTCCCTCCAAAATAAATAAAAATATAATGTGTAAGCATCCCAAAGTGATTAAACAAAAAGTTGGTAAAATTCAAATTAAACATGAAGCCTCTAAATTGAATGATTTGGCCTCTGTTCCTCCTCATAAATTAAAAATTAAATGCGGTTTCTTAAATATTAGGTCGCTAACTTCCAGGTCTCTGCTAGTCCATGATCTGTTAATTGATCATCAAATTGATTTAATATCTCTTACAGAGATTTGGTTCGGGCAAGAGGATTATGTTGGTTTGAATGAATCAACTCCCTCTGGTTATTTAAACTGTCAAAATCCCAGAAATTCTGGTCATGGAGGAGGAGTAGCAACAATTTACCATTCTAAATTACTAGTGAAGCAATAACCACTTTATCATTCCTTTGAGGGCCTGGTCCTCAGTATTGGGCATTTTAGCAATTTTAGGCTAAACCCAATTTTATTTGCCATAGTTTATCGTCCTCCATCAATCTACTCAGAGTTTTTATCTGAATTTGCTGAATTCTTTGCTGATTTGCTGCTGAAATCAGATAGAATAATTATAGTAGGGGACTTTAATATACATGTAGATGTAGATAGTGATTGCCTTAATATGGCATTTAATTCAATATTAGACTCGATGGGGTTTTCTCAGAAAGTAGGAAATTCTACCCATTATCTCCACCATACGTTGGACCTTGTTCTGACATATGGCATAGAAATAGAAAATCTAGTAGTGTCTCTTCATAACTCTGTACTGTCAGACAATTGTTTGTTAACCTTTGATTTTACTATTTCTGACTATTTGGCTCCTAAAGAAAAATATTACTACAGTAGATGCCTCTCAGATGATGTTGTAACCAAATTTATGCAGATCGTTTCTGCTATGCCATGTGTCAACACAACGGAAATAAGCTATAGACAGCTTGCTCCTTCTGTAATTGATAGCGTGGTAGATGGTGTTACCGCTTCTCTGCATCAGACTCTAGACATGGTGGCCCCTTTAAAAAAGAAAGTCTAATCAGAGATTTCTAACTCCTTGGTTCAACACAGAAACTCTTAGCTTAAAACAGAAGACTCATCAATTAGAAAGAAAATGGCGCTCCAATAATTTAGATGAAATCTATTTTGCTTGGAGAAATCATCTTTTAATTAGAAAAGCTAGAACGAGTTATTATTCCGCATTAATAGAAGAGAACAAGAATAATCCCAGGTTTCTTTTCAGCACTGTAGCCAGGCTGACAAAGAGTCAGGACTCTGTCAATCCTAGCATTCCCTTAGAGCTTATACTAGTCAGGACTTTATGAACTTTTTCAATAATAAAATTCCATCTATCAGAGATAAAATCAATCAGATTCTTCCCACCGTTAACTTAAATACAGTAACTACTACAACTCCTTCAATTGACATCTGTTTGGATGAGTTTACTAACTACTAACTAACTAACCTGCACTTATATAGCGCTTTTCTAGTCACAAAGACCACTCAAAGCGCTTTCATTAATACTAACCCTCTATTCTAAGGGCCTATAGGAAACAGATATCTAGGGACAATTTAGAACAGCAGTTTACTCCAATTGATCTTTTAGAGTTGGACAAAATAATTTCCTCATCCAAGCTTTCAACTTGTCTTTTAGACCCTATTCCTACCAGATTATTTAAAATAAGTCGTCCCATTTATTGGTAGCTTTATTCTTCAAATAATCAATTCTTTATTAACTTTAGGCTATGTATCGCAGGCTTTTAAAACTGCTGTAATTAAACCCTTACTCAAAAAGCAAACACTGGATCCAGGAGTTTTAGCAAACTATAGACCAATCTCTAATCTCCCTTTCATTTCAAAAATCTTAGACTTGTTGCTACGCAATTATTTGACAACTTGCAGGGAAATGGTTTATTTGAAGAGTTTCAATCTGGGTTTAGAATCCATCATAGTACTGAAACAGCCTTAGTGAGGGTCACGAGTGACCTCCTTATCACATCTGATAATGGACTTGTTTCTGTACTTGCCCTTTTAGACCTTAGTGCAGCTTTTGATACTATCGATCATAATATTCTACTTTATAGATTAGAACACTGTGTTGGATTTAATGGAACTTCGTTGCAGTGGTTTAGATCTTATTTATCTGATAGGTTCCAGTTTGTTCATGTCAATAATGAGTTTTCTTTCAACTCAAAGCTCAGTCATGGAGTTCCACAGGGATCTGTGCTAGACCCTACTCTTTTTAGTTTATATATGCTTCCGTTAGGCAACATTATTAGAAAGCACTGTATACATTTTCATTGTTATGCAGATGACACACAATTATACCTGTCAATGAAGCCAGATGATCGTAATCAATTAGCCAAGTTAGTAGCTTGTCTTAAGGAAATTAAAGCTTGGATGACTTGTAATTTCAGATAAGACTGAAGTCATTCTTGTTGGTCCAAAAAACCTTAGAAATACTTTTCCAAATCAAACTTTTAGTTTGGATGTGGTTACTCTTTCTCTTAATAGCTCTGTGAGGAACCTTGTTGTTATTTTTGATCAAGATCTGTTTTTCATTTCACATATTAAATTAGTTTCTAAGACTGCCTTCAATCATTTGCATAATATTGCCAAGATTAGGAGCATCTTGTCTGAGTGATGCTGAGAAACTGATCCACGCTTTTGTTAGCTCTAGATTAGATTATTGTAACTCTTTATTATCAGGTTGTCCTAAAACATCTTTAAAAAGTCTTCAGTTGATCCAAAATGCTGCAGCAAGAGTTTTAACAGGTACTAGAAAGAGAGATCATATCTCTCCGGTTCTGGCCTCCCTTCATTGGCTTCTCATAGAGTTTAGAATTAAGTTTAAAATTCTTCTTCTTACTTACAAAGCTCTAAACAATCAGGCCCCTATTTATTTAAAAGATCTGATACTACCCTATTATCCTAACAGAGCACAACACTCCCAAAATGCAGGATTACTTGTAATACCTAGAATCTCCAAAAGTACAATGGGAGGCAGAGCCTTCAGTTATCCAGCTCCTCTCCTGTGGAACCAGCTGCCAATCTGGATTTGGGAGTCAGACTCGATCTCTGTTTTTAAGAATACGATTAAAACCTTCCTTTTTGATAGAGCCTACAATTAGGGAGGAATCGTGTCTCTGAACCCTCCCTTAGTTATGCTGTTAATAGGTTTAGACAGCCGGGGACCTCCAATAATGCACTGGGCTTCACTCCTTTCTTCACTCTCAATTAAATATTTTTTTTTTTTTTTGTTGGTCATTAACATCTGTTTATTCTCTTCCATAGATTGAGTCCCCATTGTGCTGTTTGCTCTCTTCATGTCTGTTCTTTTCATCTTCTCTATTCCCTCACCCCCCCCAGCCAGTCGCAGCAGATGACTGCCCCTCCCTGAGTCTGGTTCTGCTGGAGATTTCTTCCTGTTAAAAGGGAGTTTTTCCTCTCCACCGTCGCCAAGCGTTTGCTCAAAGGGGATCGCCTGATTGCTGGGGTCTTTCTGCAATTGTGGGGGTTTCCCCTACAGTTGAAAGTGCTATGAGATGACTGTTGTTGTGAAATGGCACTATATACATAAATAAAGTTGAATTGAATTTTCTTAGATTGTCTCTGCTTGTACTGTTCCAGTTTCTGTCCCAGTTTGACAGAAACTGAATTTTGGGTTTTCTTGAGCTGTAAGCCAGAATCATCAAAATTGGGGGGGGGGGGCACTTGAAATGTGTAATGAATCGATAAGAGTTTCACTTTTTTGAATTGAACTACTGAAATTAACTTTTCAATGATGGTCTAATTCACTGAGAAGCACCTGCGGCAGACTTTTAACCTTTTTATAGTGTTGAGATACATAGATGGGCTGGTCTAAACATTCATTATTACCTCCATCAAGGAGGTAATGTAATTGGGGTGGTTTGTCTGTTTGTTTGTTAGCAGGATTACATAAAAAAACTACTGTATGGATTTTGATGAAATTTTTGCCAGAGGTAGCCCTTGGGTCAAGGATGAACCCATTAAATTTTGGCAATGATCTGAGAGTGCATACCTCCACCAAGGACCTTGTTTGTATTTGTGCAGCAGCATTACACAAAAACTACTGGATGGATTTGGATGAAATTTTCACCAGAGGTGGTCCTTGGCTAGAGAGGAACCCCATTACATTTTGGTGATGATCTAAGAACGCATACCTCCACCAAAGGTCTTATCTTCTCTCACTGTGTTAGCAAGAATCCTCCAAAACTAAACTTTGATGCAATTTTAACCAGAACTGGCTCGTGGCCTACACATGAACCCATTACATTTTGGAGGTGATCCATAAGGGACAGAAGGAGCCTTGGCAGAGGTATGCACTCTCTGAGAGCTTTTCTTTTTTTTTTTCCACAATATCTTTATTGAACCTTTTTTTTTTTTTAACAAACATAATACAAACAATCAAACACTAACACTAAAGTACTACAAAAAAAAAAAAAAATGCACTAAAAACACCAACAACCACCAACAAAATCAAGTCTTCAACAATGCTCCTCTGTTTAGTCTAGACAATCCAATACATAAGTATACATATTATGTTCACCAGTTTGGAATTTACAAGGTCCACACACATCATTCACCTTCTTCTTCAAGAGTTATGTTTAAATTTTTTACATAATCAATAAAAGGTCTCCATATATTCTCAAACACAATTTCCTTTGATTTCAGTATATACTGTATGTTATTCTTTCTAATGGAAGGTTTATTAACATCTGTCTTAACCACTGAGTCACATCTGGTCTATGAGTCTTTTTCCATAATAGTGCAATACATTTTTTGGCATTAAGCAAACTGAGGTCTATGAATGTTCTTTCACTTTTATTAAAATTATGCTTTTCTGGGTACAGACCCAACAAAAACAGTTTAGGATTCAATATGATTTGTTTTGAGATTATTTTTTCAATTGTTACCCTCACCTCTTCCCAAAACATTCTTATTAATCTACATTCCCATAAACAATGAAATAGGGTTCCTTTACTTTCCATGCATTTTGTGCATGTATCTGGTATATTTTTGTTATATCTATTTAACTCCTCCGGTGAAACATACATCCGCATTAACCATTTGAAATGTGTCAATTTAAGGCGTACATTTATTGATTTGGTTTGAGCTTCTGTACAAGCCAATTCCCATTGTTCCTCTGAAATTTCAATTTGCAGATCTTCTTTCCAGTAGTTTAATCTTTTCAGTGAATTTTCACTTTAAGATAGTGTCAATGAGTTATAAAACTCTGAAATAATACCCTTTCTTTTACTATCTTTCATCATCATTTTTTCCAAGGATGAATAAATAGGTCGAGTGAGAGCTTTATTTTGATTTGATCGAATAAAGTTTCTAAGTTGAAGATATTTAAAAAAATGTGTTCTATTGAGATTAAATTTGATCCTCGGCTCTTCAAAAGACATTGTTGTCTGCACATGGCAAATATAAATCCTGAATCTTTTGTATCCCTTTTAAATTCCATACTTTAAATACAGCGTCCGCTCTCCCTGGTTTAAAATATTGATTACCCCATATTGGACTAAATTGTGACAATAACTGTGGTTCTTTTAAATAGTTTTTAGCTTCACACCATATTTTGATCATATGCTTTACAAATGGATTTTTAACTTGTTTTTGTAATTTTTTTGCCGAATCTGAGTATATGAATATGGGAAGAGGTAAAGGTAAATTGTATGATTCCATTTCAGTCCAGTGAGGGAGATCATTTGATGAAAAATAATATGTCATAGACCTCAGTTGTGCCGACCAATAATACAACATAAAATTTGGACATTTCAGACCTCCACGATCAAATGGTAAATATAATAAAGACAAACGTAATCTAGCCCTCCTGTTGTTCCATATAAATTCCACTAACTTTTTTTTTATTCTTGAGAATAGATCTAAAGGTGGTGATAAGGGAATGTATTGAAATAAATAAAGTATTTTAGGTAAAATATTACTTTTAAGTATATTGATTCTCCCGATCATCGACATTGGTAGTGACATCCATCTCTGAGTTAACTCATTGATATCTGACATTAAGGCTTCATAGTTGACACTGGCGACTGATTCTAGCTTAGGCATAATTTGGATTCCTAAATATTTAAACTGATTTACAACATTGAATTGATTTACCTCAGGGGCTGGGTAATTTCTCTGGGTCTCATTTAGCATTAATATTGAAGATTTAGTTTTATTTATTTTATATCCTGATATTTCCCCAAAATTCTTTATTAAATTCAACAAGGTTGGAATTGATTTTTTTAGATTCGACATAAACAAAATTATGTCATCGGCGTACAGGGAGATTTTATGTTCTGTTGGTCCAACAGAACATAAAATTCCATATATTTGTGAATGTAAACGTATCGCTATCGCTAAAGGTTCAATTGCCATAGTAAACAGTAAAGGTGAAAGTGGACAGCCTTGTCGACATCCTCTATTGATTTTTATTGGTTTTGAAATATTGTTATTTGTTAGGATTTCTGCTGTAGCATTATTGTATATTATTTGAACCCATTTTATGAAATTATTTCCAAGTCCAAACCTTTGTAGGACTTCAAAAAGAAAGGGCCATTCAACTCTATCAAAGGCCTTTTCGGCGTCCAATGATAGGAGAGCTGTATCCGGTGCTTCTTTATTAAAATAAATAATATTAAATAGTCTTCTTACATTATGGAAGCCTTGTCTACCCTTTATAAAGCCATTCTGATCTCGATTAATAATATTTGGTAAAATTTCTTGTATTCGTCTTGCTAAAATTTTACAGATTATCTTAAGGTCGGCGTTTAATAGGCTTATTGGTCTCATATTTTCACATTTATTAGAGGGCTTACCTGGTTTTGGCAGCAGTATAATTAAGGCATTATTTATGTATGATGGTAAATTATTATTTTGAAATGCTTCTAAAACCATTTCCAAAAAAGGTTTTATTAATTTATTCTTAAATTTTTTATAAAGGTCAACTGGAAGACCATCTGGTCCTGCACTTTTTCCTGATTTCATATTATCAATGGCTAGCCCAACTTCTTCTTGACTAATTTTAGACTCCAATATCTCCCTGTTTTCATTTGGAATACACGGTATAGATAGTTTGTTCAAAAACCCATTTAGTTTTGTTAAATCAGGTTCATTTTTGGTATCATATAATTTTTCATAGTAATCTCTAAAGGCTCTATTAATTTCTAAAGGATCTATAACTACCTGTCCGTTACTTATAATACTGGTTATTGGTGTTTTAATTTCCAATTGTTTAATCTGCCATGCTAATAATTTTCCTGATTTTTCACCTTGTTCATAAAAAGATTGTTTCAATCTTAGAAGACTCGAGGCAGCTCTATTCGCTGATTTTTTTGTCGTATTCAGCTCTCAAAATCAGTAATTCATTCTCCAACCTTGGATCTCTTCCTGCATACACTTTTTCCTGAAGACTTTTTATTTTATGTTCCAATTTAGCTCTCTCCTCTCGAGTCTTCTTAGATTTTGATCCTGTATAACTAATATGTCCCCTAATAAAAGCTTTGAAAGCCTCCCACTTTACACATGCTGATGTTTGTGTAGTATTGATGTCAAAGAACTCATCTATCTGTTTTTCTATATACTTGACAAATTCCTCATCCTGAAGCCATTTATGCTGAAATTGCCATCTACCTGATTCCTTTGTCAATTTTTTATCTACATATATTAGACAACAGGGTGCATGATCAGAGATCACGATGTTATCATAAAAGCAGTTTTGAATCTTGGACCTTAATTCTGTGGAAATCAAAAAATAATCAATACGTGAGAATGTCTTGTAGGTACTGGAATAACAAGAATAGGCTTTAACTTGTGGTTTCATTTCTCTCCATATATCTAACAATCTCAATTCTTTCATAAAATGATTAATAGTCATCCTGCATCCAATGTGCGTACAATCCAGTCCTGTTGATCTATCCACACCTGGATTCAATGTACAATTAAAATCCCCTGCTATTATATGTTGCCCTGTAAGTGATGATAAGATGAGAAATAAATTAGCAAAGAACTTCTGATCATCTATATTGGGACCATATAAGTTCACAAGATTTATATTTTCTAATAGCAAAGAACCTTGAATGATTACATATCTTCCAAATTTGTCTCCAATTACATTTTTCACTTGAAAAGGAACTGATTTATGTATGAGAGTCATAACTCCCCTGGCTCGGGATGAAAATGAAGAGGTGAATACACTTCCCTGCCATCTACTCCTAATTCTTTTAACATCCTCCTCTATCAGATGAGTTTCTTGTAAAAACACAATTCTTGAACCCATGTCCTTTATTTTATTCATAACTTGTTTAAGTTTTTTTAAATTTTGTAGACCTCTGCAATTCCATGAAGTTAAATTAAGATTAACACTTTGGTCCATGATCAATAGAGAGTTTGGGATTACCTTGCAGTGTAAACATGCTCATACAGAGAAGCAAAAACATGAGTGGTTGAACATTCATCCTACAAACTACACACAAACAAATTTCCCCTTCCCACACTTGTGGCAAACCCCCCAAAATCAAAAGAAAAATTCTGTCTCCCGATATAGCCATCGACCGTTCCACACCCACGGGGAACAGCCTAAGCCACTCCTTCTTCATCCTCCCAATCACCCTAACTCTACTGCTTTTAATGACGTAACATTAACTCTCCTCTGTAGTTTTCCAACTTAACTCCAAAATTTTTAACAACTTTGTACATCATAGTTTTTTTTGTTTTGTTTGTTTTGTTTTTTTGTTTTTTTAATATATAATACAATCTATATTTTGTAAACTTACTATTTACTTCAAGTCAGTCAGATGCCTGTGCAAATGCTTAATTATTCTACCTTATATTTTGTTCATGCTTAGCTCCCACCAGTCTCTTCTTCTTCTTTGATCTTCTTGATGAACTCCTGCGCCTCCTCTGGGGTCTTGAAGATGTGGGTTCTGCCCTCATACGTGGTCAGCAGTCTCGCAGGATAGATTACACCATGACGAATCCCAAGGTTGCGCAGCTCCTTACGTACAGGATCAAACTGCTTCCTCAATTGCTGGATTCCTGTGGCCAAATCTGGGTAGAACCGCACCTGCTGGTCCTGGTGTTTAATCTCTCCTTTAGCACGTGCAGCGTTGAAGATCTTCATCCTGTCTCTGTTGCTAAGAAACTTCATAATTAAGGTCCTCGGCGGTCCCTTATCTCTCCGTGGGCCAATACGATGTGCTTTTTCCAGAACCACTGCTGATTGCAACTCCTCGCTGCCCAGCACCTCCGGAATCCACTTTTCCAGAAAGGAACATACGTCCCGACCTTCTGATTCCTCTGGAAGACCCACCAGCCTCAAATTATTCTGTCTCGACCGAGATTCCAAATCCAAAATATTATCTTCCAGAGATTTATTTTTTTTTTCCAAAGTGCGCACCTTTAATTGAAGACGGGTGACGTCATCTTCAGCACTAGCGAGACGGAGCTCCATCTGCGCCGTTCGTTCTACACAGTCACCCAATTCCTTTCTTATTCCTTCCAACGCTGTCATAATCCCATCAAATCTAGAGGAAAAGTCCGCTCTCATTGAACTCATGGCAGCCATCAGCGCATCTGCGCCATTCCCCGCATATATCGCACCTTTGCCAGCCTCCTCCGCCATATATGGAGTTTTGTTTGCTGCGTCACAGACCTGAAAGTCCGTTAATTTGGACTGTTTCGGCGGCTCGCTTTTTCCTTTTCCTGGTTTTCCAGCCTTAGGCTTCGCCGACATATCCTCGCCCAAATGCTGGGATACGTTCTGTCCCAAATGAGAGAGTTATTTGCCGATTTTTTTTCTCCAGGAGCAGAGCAGAGCGAGACACGTCCGTCCTACGTGGCAGCCATAACCGGAAGTCCCTCTGAGAGCTTTTCTAGTTCGACAGATGTATTGATTTCTGGGTGGCAGTCTCCTCAAATCCCCCCAAAAGTGTTTCAGGTCAGATTTTCATTCAACCATAACTCCATGTGGGACTGTATCGGAGGGAGAGGGGGGGAATCTAATTTCTTTTTTTAAATTTGAAGTACAGAGCCTCTTCTTTCTTGGGATATAAAACAATTTTTCTTCAAGACTCCTTCATTTTTAATTTCCAACCCAAATATGGGCTAATTCATCATTTGCAAATAGTGCGATTGATCAACATCAGACCAATTTAACTTGCTTAAATTTGTTCTATTTATTAAATCTTTATAATTAATAATAATCAAATACAGTGAACATATAGTAAATAAATTTAGTCGTCCTCAACAGTAACATTTTTCATAGACTCCAAATCAGTTTACAAATGGTTCCAGTTTTTAACTCGGACTTATACACCACAGTAAGGTAGTAGTGATGCAGCTACCACACCAAGGATACCAGACACAGACCAAACCCTCGTCTGCCAGAACTGTCAGACTGAGACAGGATCTGGAAGAATACAAGAAGAGACTGAGAGTCTACGAAAATGTTACTGATAGGGATGCAAGTTATCGATTAATTCATTAATCATTAGTTGATTCATCTTATCGATTAACGATGAATTGATTTTCCTGAGAATCTGAATTTCCCTCGGTGCAATACGGTCTTTCTATCGTTATCATATAAAAAGTTAATTACCGTTTTTGATATACTGATTAAAACATGATCATATTCCTCAAAGATTTATTGTACCATTTGCATTTTTTTTTACTACAGACAATGGGATTTTTTTGTAGTTTAACAAATTTTGTACTGTATAGTGTGTACTATGTGCTGGTACATCTCAGTAAATTACAGATGTCATGCTTTTTAATTTATTTTAAAAACTATTACAAATATCATAAAATTTATCTTTTTTTAGTTAATGATGATGATGATGATGACAAAAAAATAACTTGCACATTCGAATTTACCGAGATGCACTGGTAGACTGTTTTAACAAGAAAATAAACTGTGAGCTGCTTCATCTGTTGCATGTTAAACATCACAGTACCCTGGCAATCCAGGCAAACCCAGTACAATCTGGGCTCCCTCTGTTGTCTGTTACCTCAGTGGTAACTTGAGTCCGGTCTGCTTTATTGTCTTGCGGCGAGTTGAAGGCAGTGCGGATCGTTTTTTTCTTTGGTCAGTTTCTCTGCCCTGTTGATTTGAAGTAGGCGGGTGGACATTGGAACATGCCATTGGAACTTGTTGTTGCTCTCCAACGTAACCTGTAAGGGTGAGGGTTTTTTTTTTTTTTTTTTTTTTTGCTCTGCCCAGTGCATGCGCTCTGGGGACTTGGTGTCTTTTTTCTTTCTCGGTTGGAATGCGGCAGTGGGTGACCGCGTGCATCCCCGCCTGGACGGGGACACCACTACATTTCATAGAATAATCTCCCATTGAAAAAGACAACTAATTTAAATTAGTAGACTATTCTAATCGGCAATTAATTGAAAGTCAATTAATCATTAACATCCCTAGTTAATGATGAAGACAGAGTTGGGCTAAGCATCCATTGAACTGTGTATAAGCTTAATAAGTCTTTATTTTCTATATGTTCACTGTATTTGGTGATTTATTATAAACGGTATTGGGCAAGTTCCTAAAAAAAAAATAGTAACCAGTTACAGTTACTAGTTACTACTTTTCAAAAGTAACAGTTACTTACCAGTTACTGCATGACTAAAGTAAGTAGTTACTTGGAAAAGTAACTTTCGCGTTACTTTTAAATACATACTTAAATCATCCTGCACACATGGCAAGATCAAGGGCCCCTTGTTCTCATCAGAAAAAAGAAGAAAAAGAAAACTGATGAGAAAAAATGTCTCGGATCTACACAAACTATTGTAATCAGTAGAAAGTCAGAAATTTACTAGAAATAGAGCTGTAAAGTCAGAGAAAATTTTGGCCCCCCTGATGGGCTGTATGTTTGACACCCCTGGACCAGCGCATTAAAAATGCATATTTAGAGGATTTACTTCCATGACATAGCTGCACATCACAACAGCATGTAAATGAATAAGATAAAACAGAAAGCACGGATAAATGAAAGTTCACCTTAGAAGAAGCTGCTCTTTACTAAAATAAATCAGTCACTTTTTCTCTGTGCTTTTTCACAACTTACACATTTACACAACTGCAGACATTAAATGTGAGCTTCTTGCTCTAAAAATACTCATGTTTAACCACAGAGGTAGGAGCTGTTGGGGGCTACTCACCGCTCAGACAACAGGTGATAAGGGCTCGTTATGAGAAGTTACCACCGCCATGACATTTCTTCCAACCGGGTTGCGGTATGAGCAGGACAGGAAACCGACAAGTGGAGGAGACTTGACGGCTGCACCAGCTATGTAGGATCAATTTATATTTGCGCTTAAAATGTCTATCCACATTAATAAAATGAGTAATGCGAGTAACACATCTGATCAAATTTCAGTAACTGTAACGCATTACTGAATTTTTAAACAGTAATTTCGTTACACAGCACGTTACTGCAGAAGTAGTGGCGTTACAGTAACACGTTACTTTGTAACGCGTTACTCCCAACACTGATTATAAATAAAGATTTAATGAATAGAACAAATTTAAGCTAATGAGAATAAAAATCTCTCCTGAAACATTTTTTTGGGATAGGAGACTGCCACCCAAAAACCAATGCATGTGTCTGAAGGTGCATTCAGACTGCGAATACATGTGAAGTTAATGTTAACATGCAAAAGATGCACGAATTGGGGCATTTGTGTGTCCGAGTGACTTGATAGTGCAATCTAGTAATCAGTGTTGAGATTCTGCCGTCACCGGAGTTAAAGTATCAAAACTGGAGAGTAAACTAATTTGAAAATGAGACTGTCACTCACCTGCAGACAGATGGACCGGAGCTCTGTAGTTGAATGAGAGTCTCAGAGTATTTCTACCCACTGACCTGTGTCACGGACGTGCTAACAAGGACTAGCAGGCAAGCAGTATGAACAGCCGTCATCTAGTGAAGTTTTGGAGGCAGGGACAATTTTTCCAGGTGTTCAATCGGATAATTTATACCTAAGCATGACAGTGGCCATGGTTACATGGGCAAAATTTCATCAATCTGATTACAATTCAGATCAGAATTTTACTGTTTACATGGATCCTGAAAAAGTTGATCCGATTAGGACGTGTGTTTCAATGTGTCACATGTTTGAACGGAATAGATCATTGTGACATGTGCACGTCGACATTTCGGCATTCCGAAAATAGAAGAAGCAGCAACTTCTGGTGTTAGCAAGCCCCGCTTTGTGTCGAAATTGACCTGTATTGTGTTATTCAGACTGTACTTTTTCTTCTGCTGGTCTCCGTAATGAAGCTACAAGTGCATACTTCTGCATATGACGAACAGAGGGAGACAGCAGGACGATACAGACCAGTTTTGTTTTACTCCCACTATGTTTTCCGCTAGCTGCTGCTAAGGCGGAAATACGTCACGTCGACGTGCGGCTGGTGTACAGACATGCGCAGTAAACATATTTTCTGCCCTACGTTCGGAATAAGGGTCTTCATGCGCACCGTTTGGATTAACAATCGGCATAACCCACCCCTCTCAATCGGAATGAAATTTTGATCTGAATGAGCGTGATCGGGTTAGAATATTCAGATTGGCGTGTTTACATGAAGCATTTTTATTCCGATTAGGCTTTTAATCTGGTTACTTGTGTCCATGTAAACCTAGCTAGTGTCTTGTGGACTTCCACAACAGGTAGAACACAGCTGTAGAAGTTATAAAGGGAACTCCGCCCATCTGCAACTCGCTCAGATGGCAAATTCATGTCTTTTCGCGTGTTTACATTGAGTTAATAAATAATTGGACTGTGCAAAAACATTTGCACATTTGCATTTGGTCTGAATGCAACTTAACAACTAGAAAAGCACTCAGTGTGCATACCTCCACCAAGGCTCCTTGCGTCCCTCATGGATCACCTCCAAAATGTAATCAGTTTGTGTGTAGGCCACAAGCCAGTTCTGGTGAAAATTGCATCAAAGTCTATGCAGTAGTTTTGGAGGATTCTTGCTAACACACTGTGAGAAGATAAGAGCCTTGGTGGAGGTATGAGTTCTCAGATCATCACCAAAATGTAATGGGTTCGTTTCTAACCCAAGGACCACCTCTGCTAAAAATTTCATCCAAATCCATGTAGTAGTTTTTGTGTCATCCTGCTGCACAAATGCAAACAAGGTCCTTGGTGGAGGTATGCACTTTGAGATCACCACCAAAATTTAATGGATTCATCCTTGGCCCATTGGCTACTTCAGGTGAAAGTATCATCAAAATCCATACAGTAGTTTTTGCATAATCCTGCGAACAATCAAACGGACAAACAAACCACCCTGAAAAAATAACCTCCTTGGCGGAGGTAATTTAGTGTTTTGAACTGCCCTTCTCAGCACTATAAAAAAATTTAAAGTCTGGTGCATATACAAATATGGTTTCAGAAGGCCTAAACATGGTCAGGCG
Source organism: Pholidichthys leucotaenia (assembly GCA_020510985.1). NCBI lineage: Eukaryota > Metazoa > Chordata > Actinopteri > Cichliformes > Pholidichthyidae > Pholidichthys > Pholidichthys leucotaenia. Next base: position 141,661,750 of record CM035839.1, on the reverse strand, counting down.
TATAACCAGAATGTTGTTTTTACCATTTTTGAGGGGCTAGCCTGACTACCTATTTTGTTGAATAATAAGATCTTTTGGCATATTCTGACACAGTAGAAAAGCTGTATGTTCACTCGGCGGTGTAGTTCTTGAGATATTGACATTTGAAAATCAATGAAAAATTAAGGCCCACAAATTTCATGACAGAATCGACACATACCCCCTCATTTAATTGGTTGTATCTTTAAAAGTCCTCATCCGAATGCATTAAAATTTATATTTAGCCTATTGGATAATAAAGGCACAGCTTGTAGAATTTTCAGAATTTTCTGAGACCAAAGTACTTGGATCCATCCATCCTCTGTTGCTGATCGGGGGGTCTGTCATGGGGCAGCAGTCCAAACAGAGTAGCCCAGACTATTACCTGGTTCACATTGCACCGTGATCCCTGCTGCAGGTGGTGAGCCCACTGGAGGGCGGACCCGTGTGGTTCCTTTGGGTACACTGGGTCCTTGATGTAACTTTTTTATGGGGATCTACTGGACCGTTCTTGGTCTGGCCCTTCACCCAGGACCAATTTGTCTTGGGAGACCTTACCAGGGGCAAGTTGACAACATAGCTCCAGGGATAATTAGGGCACATAATTCCCTCCACCAAGGTAAGGTGGTGATCCTTGGAAGGGAGTGCATGGGGATGTCCTGGAAATTTGTTGAAATGGCATGGAATGACCCAGGATGAAAATGCCCTTTAATGATATGATTTACACAAACTCAGATTAATTTGCAATTTTGCATACATTTTATTGTTAATTGTGCTGCTCAAACCTGGTGTCAATTTGCACAGATTTAGTACACTTGCACTTTACTCTTACTATTGACGTATTTTTTTTTTATACCACTGTCATATTTACAGTAGTGTGAAAAAGTGTTTGCCCCCTTCCTGATTTCTCATTTTTTTGTGTGTTTGTCACACTTAAATGTTTCAGATCATCAAACAAATTTAAATATTAGACAAAGATAACACAAGTAAACACAAATGCAGTTTTTAAATGAAGGTGTTTATTATTAAGGGGAAAAAAATCCAATCCTACATGGCCCTGTGTGAAAAAGTGATTGCCCCCTAAACCTAATAACTGGTTGGGCCACCCTTAGCAGCAACAACTGCAATCAAGCATTTACGATAACTGGCAATGAGTCTTTTACAGCACTGTGGAGGAATTTTGACCCACTCATCTTTGCAAAGTTGTTGTAATTCAGCCACATTGGAGGGTTTTTGAGCATGAACCACCTTTTTAAGGTCATTGCCACAGCATCTCAATCGGATTCAGGTCAGGACTTTGACTAGGCCACTCCAAAGTCTTCATTCTGTTTTTCTTAAGCCATTCAGAGGTGGACTTGCTGGTGTGTTTTGGATCATTGTCCTGCTGCGGAACCCAAGTCAGCTTCAGCTTGATGTCATGAGCAGATGGCCAGACATTCTCCTTCAGGATTTTTTAGTAGACAGCAGAATTCATGGTTCTTGCCATGAACCCCCCTTAGCTGAGCCTCCTCCCTAGGTTGAACCACGTCAGCGACCTGGCTTCAGACATCCATGACATCTAGACTGGGCTTCCTCTCTGGGTCGAACCGCTCCTGCGACCCCATGAGAAGCCCGACTCAGCCTCTGGTGTTCCTGTGTGGCATGTCTGTCCACCGTGCCAGCCGGTCCTGCTCCGCTCGCTTTCATTTTGAATGCCGGCGAAGCCATTGCAGCCCCTTGCTTCTCGGGATCTCCCGGCTGAACTCCGGAAGCAGAGAGAGCCGTCCTCACAGCTCCACCCGCCGTCACAGGCATTCCACCGTGCCACCCAGTTCCCACCTCCAGGGTAACTTGGGCCCTGGCACCGGAACGCTCCCGCAATGGCCCTGGGTGCGATTGGTCCTGTCCATCTCCCATAATACTAGGCCAATCTTTGTCCCATACCGCATCGTCCACCATGTACAGAACCGGTTGGTCCCACAAACCACAGCCCGACCGCTCCTCTCCGATACCGCTGGTGATTGTAAAGCCCAGTCCGTAAAACGGGTTGCAGCCCATCACGTTCGACCCCTTGACAGTCACCACAAACTGGATATCTGAGACCACAGCCGACTTGTACCTCCCCGTTAACTCCAGCGAACCCACGATGGCTAGTCTGTTACCTCCATAACCACAATACGACATTGACAGTCCTCTTACACGGTAATGCGGGAACAAACCCCTCACAGTCAGCCAGTTCAACATGGATGCTGCTGCGCCCGTGTCCACAAACAGCACTTCCATGCCGTCCAGCATCATGTCACAGTAAATCCACCTATCTGTGCTCGGGGAGACAGTGTGAATAACCATAGGAGTCGTGGCGAGGGAATCCGTCCTGTGTCGCCGTTCCCCTCGCTCAAACTTTTTGCAGGACCTGGCGAAATGATGTAGGAGTCCACACTTGCCACAGCATTTGCCCCTCGCCGGACACTCTCTCGCCTTGTATCGGTGCTTGGTGGACCCGCAGGCCAAACATCTGGGTGACCCCTGGGTGGACCTACTCTTAATAGTGGTAGCGTAGTCTTCTTTATCTTCTGAGCTGTCATCGCAACCCGGGTCCACAGCCTGTGCCGCTGATTGTGAGTCAGATTGCCTTAATGTTGTTCTCTCACCAAGGTCCTTTGATAGCTCCAACAGTACGAAGCAGCAGATAAACTATCTCCACAGCTGCAGTCAACGTCAGTTCACCAGAGTGTGTGAGGAGCCTGGACCGTGCTGCAGAACATAGCGTGTGCTCCGCTAACTGATCGCGGACCATTTCTTCCTCCAAAGCCCCGAATTGGCACTCTCCAGCCAGCTGGCGCAGGTCCGCAACATACCATTGCATCAACTCTCCCAGCTGCTGGTGTCACTGTTGGAACTGTATCTGCCAGACTATGACGTTCTCATAGATTGATTTGTATCTGATTTTCTCCAAAATTTATCACAATTTTCTTTTAGTTTTCTACTTTTCTCTGTAAATTTATCTAAATTTGAAACCATTTTCATTAAATTTGTAATTTCCTCTTGTAAAATTGACTTTTCTTGTACATTTGAGACTTTATTATAAATTTGTGGATTTTTTTATGGCTAATTTTTATTTTTTAAATAAAATTAGTTTTTTTTTTTTTTAATAAATTTGAAACAGATTGTGGTAAAATTTAGACTTTTTTCCTTATGCAATTTACACTTTTGACCATAATTTTGCAGAGCCAGAACAGAACAATAATTTAACTCGGATTTCAAAGAAAAAATATTAAAGTTATCTTTAATGAAATAAATTAACTTAAATGACCAAAGATGCAGTTATTTCTGTTAAAATATTTCTATGTATTTACAGTTTGTTTTGTTTTTTTTTCCAAATTCTCCTCACCACCCAGAAAGCAGGAAAAACCTCCCTTATTTTGAAATCCAAATGTTGGCATGCTTATTTTGTCTGAAGGCTGTTGACAGATTAAAGTCATTGACTAGGTGAATTTCAGTCATCTTAACTTGCCAGGTACATAATATCATCTACCCATCATGGATATTGTAGTAACTGGTGAAGTCAATCCTAAGCGATTCAGTCACTCTTGCCTTTCCCTGCATACAGTATGAAGTTTAACCACATGTTTGCTAAGCGACTCTTCCATTATTGCTCCCGTTTCCAGCAGGTTAAAACCACTATCAGTGTGTGATGTGTGTGTGTGAATGGGTGGATGGCAGGATCTGTAAAGCGCTTTGGTCATCAAGAGATGAGAATAAAAGCGCTATATAAGTGAATGCCATTTACCATTTTACCATAAATGCCTCCACTGCTTACATATCTTTTGTTTTTTTTTCACGTTTAAAGTACTTTAATAAGCTCATGTTTCTCTCAGACAGCAATGCTAGAAAACCTACCTGCCCACAGGAACGCTCACATCGGCGGGGCGCTTCTGAACTCTGCGCAGATGACGGTCACGTGCGTTGTTCGTGTACACGCTTGCACACATTGTGAAGGTGTCTTAAGTGTGAACCGTCATGACAGACAAATCTGGCCTTACCAAAACATTGGAATTGAACAATATGGCTGGTAATGTAGCTAGTGTCTCTCGACTGACCAGTGGATGTCTTTCTCTTTGGAAATTTGTTGGGATGCACCATAGTAGAATTTTTGCTCATATGCCGATAGTTTCAAAGTAGTTATTGCCAGTTGCCAATGCCAGTACTGATATACTATGAACATGTTTTTCCCACCTATTTACATCTCCTTTGTCTTACAGTGATGATTAACTGACATATAAAGATGCATTCCCTAAAGAAAATAGGACAACTACCTCAACTTAATATGAAAATAAATGCATATTTATTTTTAGGAACATGTTCAACAGAACTGTAAACTTCCTCCTTTTAACAGGCTTGGAGGATACTGTCCCTGTGACTTTCATTACAGCAGCAACAATTAGGGCAAGAGGAAACATGTAAATAAATGCAATCAGTTGACAGGGATCATGTGACATGAAGTACATTCACTTTACAACTGTACAGTCCATCCATCCATCCATCCATCCATCCATCCATCTTCTACCGCTTTTCCGGAGGTCCGGGTTGTGGAGGCAGCAGTTCAAGCAGAGAAGCCCAGATTTCCCTCTCCCCAGCCACCTGCTCCAGCTCTTCAGAGAGGATACCAAGGCGTTCCCAGACCAGCTGGGAGAAAAGTCTCTCCACCGAGTCCTGGGTCTGCCCCAGGGTCTCCTCCCAGTGGGACGTGTCCGAAACACCTCAGGTGGGAGGTGTCCAGGAGGCATCCTAATCAGATGCCCATACCACCTCAACTGACTCCTTTCAATGTGGAGGAGCAGCGGTTCTACTTTGACCCTCACCCGGATGACTGAACTCCTCACCCTATCTCTGAGGGTGAGTCCAGTAATCCTATGGAGAAAGCTCATTTCAGCCGCTTGTATCCGTGATCTCGTTCTTTCGGTCATTACCCAAAGCTCATGACCATAGGTGAGAGCAGGAACGTAGATTGACTGGTAAATCGACAGCTTTGCCTTAGAACTCAGCTCCCTCTTCACCACAACAGACCGGTACAACGTCCGCATCTCTGCAGATGCTGCTCCGATCCGTCTGTCAATCTCTCGCTCCATTTTCCCCTCACTCGTGAATAAGACCCCAAGATACTTAAACTCCTCCACTTGGGGCAGGAGCCTGTCCCCAACCCAGAGAGGACAATCCATCTTTTTCCGGCTGAGGACCATGGACTCGGACTTGGAGGTGCTGATTCTCATCCCAGCCGCTTCACACTCAGTGGCAAACCGTCCCAGCAAGAGCTGTAGGTCATTGCTGAATGAAGCCAACAGGACAACATCATCTGCAAACAACAGAGATGAGATCCTGTGGTCACCAAACTTTCTAAAACTGTACAGTAACAAACAATTTGCACCAACATAATCGGTCTAATGTTTTTATACTACTGAACAAAGAAGCTGCATGTGATTTGCAGACTTACTCAAACTCGGCATCATGTAAACTGGATCCAAAAAATTCCTTCACGATAGGAGCCTATTAAGTGGCATCTTTTTCAATCAGTGACTCTGAACCACCTCGATATGTGATGTTTAAAAAATGTCAGCTTGTAACTCAGGTAAAGCCGGATGTGAAGATTACCTTTGCCTGGGTGTATGTGGCGGGGGTCTTGAAAGTCTGCGGTTTTCACTTTTTTTTTTAGCGCTTTCAGCAAATGGGAGTGTCTGGTTTTTGGGAGCAACGGCGTCTACAGCTTGAGTTCTTTTTCTTCACTGTTGTCTTCTGTTGGGCTTTGTGGATTAATTGCCTCAGGTTGTCTTTTCCTCACATGTCTGGGGCAGATGTTTATCTACATCATCTGACATGATGGCGTCATTTCCTCACGCCACTAGAAAAATGTCGCAGCCGAGCGTCACTATTATTGTATCGGCTGTAAATATACAGTGGTGTCAAAAAGTGTTTTCCACTCCTGATTTCCTTTTTTTTGAATGTTTGCCATTTGCCATTTACCATTTAAGTGTGACATTCACTTATATAGCACTTTAATTCTCATCTCTTGATGACCAAAGGGCTTTACAGATCCTGCTATCCACCCATTCACACACACATTCACACACTGATGGCAGCATGCTGCCTAGCATGGCGCTTCCAGACCCACCAGGAGCAATTGGGGTGAAGTGTCTTGCCCAGGGACAAAACGGTAGGTTTTCTGGGGAGAGCGGGATTTGAACCGCCAACCATGTGGTTACTGGACAACCTGCTCTACCTCCTGAGCCACTGCTGCCCCCATGAAACATAAATGTTTCAGATGTTTCAGATCATCAAACAAATTTAAATATTAGACAAAGATAATAAAAGTAAACACAAAATGGTCTTAAATTGATACATTTTAAATGGTTAATGCGGATGTATGTTACACCGGTGGAATTAAATAGATATAACAAAAACATACCAGATACGTGCACAAAATGTATGGAAAGTAAAGGAACCTTATTTCATTGTTTATGGGAATGTAGAAAAATTAGAATGTTTTGGGAAGAGGTGAGGGTAACAATTGAAAAAATAATTTCAAAACAACTCATATTGAATCCTAAATTGTTTTTGTTGGGTCTGCATCCAGAAAAGCATAACTTTAAAAAAAGTGAAAGAGCATTCATAGACCTCAGTTTGCTTAATGCCAAAAAATGTATTGCACTATTGTGGAAAAAGACTCATAGACCAGATGTGACTCAGTGGTTAAGACAGATGTTAACAAACCTTCCACTAGAAAGAATAACATACATACTGAAATCAAAGGAAATTGTGTTTGAGAATATATGGAGACCTTTCATTGATTATGTAAAGAATTTAAACATAACTTTTGAAGAAGAAGGTGAATGATGTGTGTGGACCTTTTAAATTCCAAACTGGTGAATGTATAATATGTATACTTATGTAATGGATTGCCTAGACTAAACAGAGGAGCGTTGTTGAAGACCTGTTCTTGTTAGTGGTTGTCGATGTTTTTAGTACATCCATCCATCCATCCATCTTCTACCGCTTTTCCGGAGGTCCGGGTCGCGGAGGCAGCAGTTCAAGCAGAGAAGCCCAGACTTCCCTCTCCCCAGCCACCTGCTCCAGCTCTCCAGAGGGGATACCAAGGCGTTCCCAGACCAGCTGGGAGACATAGTCTCTCCACCGAGTCCTGGGTCTGCCCCGGGGTCTCCTCCCAGTGGGACGTGCCTGAAACACCTCAAGTGGAAGGCGTCCAGGAGGCATCCTAATCAGATGCCCATACCACCTCAACTGACTCCTTTCAATGTGGAGGAGCAGCGGTTCTACTCTGAGCCTCTCCCGGATGACTGACTACATTTTTTTTTAAATTACTTTAGTGTTGGTGTTTGATTGTTTGTGTTATGTTTTTTTTTTTTTTAAAAAAGGTTCAATAAAAATATTGTGAAAAAAAAAAAAGTAAACACAAATTGCAGATGAAGTAGACATCATGCTGCGTTCCAAAGAAATTCAGGAACAAATGAGAAACAAAGTAATTGAGATCTATCAGTCTGGAAAAGGTTATAATGTGGAGAGTGTAATAATGAGGCAAGTTTCATCTCAAGGCAGTTTATTACACGCTCCAACATGAGCAAAGTAGAACAGAGGACATCACAGAAAAACCTCGTCCCTTATATACCCAAGACTCTCACAGCTCACAAGTCACATTGCATTATAATCACAAGTAACAACTCTCACAGCTCACAAGTCACATTGCATTATAATAACAAGTAACAATGCCTTTCCTCTTAAATTCCATAGCATCCCCCTCACAGTCTTAGGCCTACAAAGGATCCCCCCCAAGCAGTCTCTGCATACCAAAGGTTACCCTTTCACAGTATCCTGTTATCTCCAAGGAAACTCTGTCTTTGTTCTTATCTAATATGTGAGGCCTTATGCAAAGCATTAAATAAGTCACAGGAGTGGCTACAATAAAGCCATTTCTAAAGCTTTGGGACTCCAGCAAACCACAGTGAGAGCCATTATCCACAAATGGCAAAAACATGCAACAGTGGTGAACTTTCCCAAGAGTGGCCAGCTGACCAAAACTACCCCACGAGTGCAGCAACGACTCATCCAAGAGGTTACAAAAGACCCCACAACGACATCCAAAGAACTGCAGGCTTCACTTGCCTTTAAGGTCAGTGTTAATGACTCCACCATAAGAAAGAGACTGGGCAAAAATGGCCTGCATGGCAGAGTTCCAAGATGAAAGCCACTGCTGAGCACAAAGAACAAAGGCTTGTCTCAGTTTTGCCAGGAAACATCTTGATGATCCCCAAGACTTTTAGGAAAATACTCTGTGGACTGACGAGATAAAAGCTGAACTTTTTGGAAGGTGTGTGGCCTATTACATCTGGCATAAAAGTAACACAGCATTTCAGAAAAGGAACATCATACCAACAGTAAAATATGGTGGTGGTAGTGTGATGATCTGGGGCTGTTTTGCTGCTGCAGGACCTGGAAGATTTGCTGTGGTAAATGGGACCATGAATTCTGCTGTCTACCAAAAATTCCTGAAGGAGAATGTCCGGCCATCTGGTCGTGACCTCAAGCCGAAGCGCACTTGGGTTCCGCAGCAGGACAATGATCCAAAACACACCAGGAAGTCCACCTCTGAATGGCTTAAGAAAAACAAAATGAAGACTTTGGAGTGGCCTAGTCAAAGTCCTGACCTGAATCCAGTTGAGATGCTGTGGCATGACCTTAAAAAGGTGGTTCATGCTTAAAAACCCTCCAATGTGGCTGAATTACAACAATTCTGCAAAGAAGAGTGGGCCAAAATTTCTCCACAGTGTTGTAAAAAACTCATTGCCAGTTCTCGCAAAAGCTTGATTGCCGTTGTTGCTGCTAAGGGTGGCCCAACCGGTTATTAGATTTAGGGGCAGTCACTTTTTCACACAGGGCCATGTAGGTTTGGATTTTTTTCCCCCTTAATAATAAACACCTTCATTTAAAAACGGCATTTTGTGTTTAGTTGTTATCGTTGTGTTGTGTTATCGTTGTCTAATATTTAAATTTGTTTGATGATCCAAAATATTTAAGTGTGACAAACATACAAAAAAAAAAAAAGGAGAAATCAGGAAGGGGACAAACACTTTTTCACACCACTGTAAAATTTTGCAGATGCCAATAAATAATTGTAAATGCTTCATCTGCCGACGCAATGGCATGCCGGTATGTATTGTGAATCCCTAGAAATTTGTTTAAATAAGTTGAGGATTTTTTTTTGGGGGGGGGGGTGGTGTTTATCAGTAAGTACAAATATTTTTATTGCCATTACTCTTTAAGTCCTTAGCAAATATTCAGTCCTCAGAAAAGATAACTTTGAAAATATGGTGTACATTGATATGAACCTCTTGATTCCTCTTTATACTTGCATAAAGTATAATGTGCCTGAAGAGTTCAACTATTGTAACTACACTGAAATTTGATTAGAAAATGAGTGTCAATCATGAGTTTTATTTTCGGAGTCACTGATAAAGTGATAAATTAGCTGACTTTTTAATATGGCAGTTGTATAAGTGAACGCTGATAAATGCCTGTTAGAATTGTCAGTAACTGAGGAGCAAAAATGAGAAACTATGGTTTTACTGATAAGTTTTGATCTAGATAATAAAATGGTTTTTGTGTTATCAAATATGATTATGAGTGAGAGGAACTTTTTTCAATCTTGTTTATCATCTTGATAACTGCGTTATTTGCAGAAAGATGAAATAGGTGAGTAGGATGCTTTTTAATAAAGTACATTTACGAGAGCATAATTTACTGTTGGAGTTGCTTTTGATTTAGCCAGTGGAAAAAATTATACCCCATGCAGCAAAGTTTGCAAAGTTTTGACCCATCTGTCCATTTGACATTTACTGTCATCACTCCGGCTTTTACTTTTCTGATCAGATTGACTTCAGGTTTATACAGAAGCTTTAACTCACCAATGCCTTGGAGTTGGATTTTAAGATAATCCTTTATTAGTCCCACAATGGGGAAATTCCAGGATTGCAACAGCACAGGGATAGCAACACTCAGAGCAATAATTTAGAAGATAAGAAAATAAGGGCAGTGAATATACATATTTTGAGATCAATCTAATGAGAGGTTCTAGTTTTCTGGGGAGGAGTCTTGTACTTTTTTCCACTCCATTTTATGTTGTTGCCACAATAACTAAATAACAGATTGACTTTAAATTTATAAAGAAATTTGAACTCATCGATTCCTTGGATGCATTCGATTTTGATATGCATCTGATGAAGGGTTAACCTACAAGGTTAACACAACTAAAATGACTTGAATATGAACTATTTTCTATTGAAAAAGACACAATTCCTTTGTCTACACGCCAGGTTTATATTTGCGTCAGATGGGGGCATGTATTACATTGTTCAGGGAGAACTCTGATATGAAGATGTGTGGGGTATGTGAGCTTGCTCACTAGAGGTGGGTGGGGAAAAATCAATGCGTTGTAGTCTCTCAATACTTTGTGGTAGTTATATTGTACTGACCCAGACACGGTATTGTGATACTTGTTAAAAATTATTTAATAAATGTTATTAAATGTTACCAGCATGGCATTGGGGTGGAGGATGCGGTGATCTTCCTCCTTCACCGTTCTCTGTCCCACCTGGAGAAGCCCGGGAATATGGTGAGGATCATGTTCTTTGACTTCTCCAGTGCTTTCAACACCATCCAACCAATGATCCTGAAGGACAAGCTGCTGTGCGCAGGGGTGGACCAGCACCTGTCATCATGGATCCTGGACTACCTCACGAACCGGCCTCAGTTTGTGAGAACCCGGGACTGTGTTTCCGACACGATCATCAGTAGCACGGGGGCCCCCCAGGGAACGGTGCTGGCTCCCTTCCTGTTCACTCTTTATACTGCGGACTTCTCACACAACACAACACATTGCCATCTACAGAAGTTCTCTGATGACTCTGCGATCGTTGGTCTCATCTCCAGCGGAGATGAAGCTGAGTACAGAGGGCTTATCCAGGACTTTGTGGACTGGTGCCATCGGAACTGCCTCCAGATCAACGCGAGGAAAACTAAGGAGCTGGTGGTGGACGGCCGCAGGCATGGGCAGCCCCTCACAGCACCAGTAACTATACAGGGAACAGACATCGAGATGGTGACATCCTACAAGTACCTGGGTATTCATCTGAACAATAAACTAGACTGGTCACACAATACTGACGCACTCTACAAGAAGGGACAGCGCAGGCTGTTCCTGCTGAGGAGACTCAGGTCTTTTGGTGTACAAGGGGCGCTGCTGAAGTCATTCTATGACACGGTGGTGGCATCAACCATCACTTTTGGAGTGGTCTGCTGGGGCAGTGGCATTACTGCAGCCGATAGGAAGAGACTGAACAAACTGATTAAGAAAGCTAGCTCTGTCCTGGGGCAACGCCTTGATCCGATGGAGGAGATAGGAGAGAGAAGGACGGTGGCTAAACTGTCATCTCTGCTGGAGTCCGAGTTCCACCCTATGCAGGACATACTGGATGCACTGAGGAGCTCATTTAGCAGCAGACTACATCATCCCAGGTGCACAACCGAGAGGTTTCGTAGGTCCTTCCTACCAACGGCTGTCAGACTGTACAACCTAAGCAGGGCTGCTCGCAGAGATAGCAAAAAGACGTAACAAACTAATAGTTTTTTGAATGCAAAAGATGCAATAGACTTACACAATGGTCCTCTCCGGCATACAACTAGGAACATACCGGTCGCTATGGAGGGTGAGAATAGGTATGGGCACATAATCATACCATGTAGGATAACTAAATAGACGGTTATGCTGTTTCATCCCACCTAGCAACAATGCTCTGCACTGTGTGTGTTTATATATTTACATATTTATTCCATCTAGCTACAGTGCTCTGCACTGGGTGTGTTTATATTTATATATCTATATATTTATTCCATCTAGCTACAATGCTCAGCACTGGGTGTGTTTATATTTATATATCTATATATTTATTCCATCTAGCTACAATGCTCCGCACTGTGTTTTTATATATCTACATATTATTCCATCTAGCTACATTGCTCCGCACTGTGTGTGTTTATATACTTGCATATTTATTCCACCTAGCTGCAATGCTCCGTACTGTGGGTGTTTATATATTTACATATTTATTCCATCTAGCTACAATGCTCTGCACTGTGTGTTCATATATTCATATATTTATTCCATCCAGCTACAATGCTCTGCACTGTGTGTCTGTGTGTGTGTGTGTGTGTGTGTATATATATTTTATAGTAATATGTACATATGTATATTAGCTGCTCTTGCTTGCTTGTTTTTTTTCTTGCCTTCTGATTGTTGCTCTGAGTGTTGCTATCCCTGTGCTGTTGCAATCCTGGAATTTCCCCTTTGTGGGACTAATAAAGGCTTATCTTATCTTATCTTATCTTATAAATACAAACTTACTCTCAGTATAGGAGTAATAAAAACCAGTTGACTTTTCAGTCCATTAGATGTTGCTAGTGCTAGTGCCAAAGATTCAGTGTAATATCGCAATACTTGACACTCGTGATGATGCACTGATCCCCAAATGCACTCACCAATCTTTTAATTATATATAATATATGGTACCGCAATGCTTCAGGAACCGTAGTATCATGACATTGCATTGTAACTCAAATATAGGTATATGTATCATATCATGAGGTCCCTTGCGATTCCCACCCCTATTGCTCACTAAGGTTCTTTTATTGGAAATGTGTTCGTTTATAAAATAATATGCTGTTAAAAGAAGTTACTTAATCTTTAGTTTTTTATCCCCTGCAGGTCTAAGCCCATAGGGGTTGAAGAGCCCTTTGGGTGAAGGCCGAAGGGGGATTACGTCATGGATCGGTCTGTCCGTCCAGCCATCCCACTTTTGTGAAATCAACTCCTCCTACAGTTTTGTTCCAATTGTTTTGAAACTTGGTACCATGTTTTGATATAAACTGATGAGCATATTGACCTCTGACCTCACCTTGAGGTCAGAAGTCAGATTTTCCCTAAAGCTTCTAAACACAATTACTGAAAGAAATGATGTAGGCTTTTCAAATCGATACAGTAGTTGTATCTAATACACATCTTCATTTACACCCTGACCCAACTATGGGTTTGGGGTCAAAGTTCAAAGTTAACATTGCAGTTTCACTATGGGAAATGCTGCATTTACTATTACTATAAAATGAGTAAAGCTAGGGCCACAAAACCTGGTACACAGGTTCACTTGGAGACCATGACCTCTGACTACAGGTTTGGGATCAAAAAGTCAGAGGTCAAGGTTGACACCCCCTATGGTCTCTTACGATAGAACATGTAAAGCTGTCTAGGGTCACCAAACTTGCCACAGGGGTTCACTTTGGCATCCTGCCCTACAACTATGGGTTGTATACTTTATTGTATATTTGTGGATGATGGGGTTACAGCGGGGAAAATAAGTATTGAAGACGTCAACATTTTTCTAATTAAACATATTTCTGATGGAGCCATTGGCCAGAGATTTTCACCAGATATCAGTAACGACCCAAGTAATCCATACATACAAAGAAATCAAGGCAACTGTTCACAAAACAAGTTATATTGAATACAGTGCAATGACAAAGGGAATAAGTATTGAATATAGTGACACCGAAGGGGCAGCTGACTGGGAGGTAGAGTTCTTTTGACGACCCGGAACAGGATCCGGACGGGGTTCTTGCTGAAGCTCTTGCTGAAGCTCGCTGTTGGCCGTGTGACGATGGTTACCGGCAGAGGGCAAGGCGAAGGAGAGGTTTGGGAAACGCCGCTCCTGCGCGGAAACAGAAGCGAGCAGGTCAGCGTACTCTGGATAATCACTTAATGCCAGATTCCTCTCCACCAGCCTGACTGCCACCATCACATGTTTGATGATCTGCGTGGGGTGAACGGCGGAGCGAGCTGCAGCCACTCGGTCCCGGATGGAAACAGCTGACTGTTGTAACTTCTCCGGGGGAATCCCGACTGACGTCTGACTCCTTCGGGGATCACCTCTGGGCGGTGCAAACTCCTGGCCTGGAACGGGGACAGTAACGGGATCCCGAAGCGAGGAGCGAGGATGCCTCCTCTTCGGCTTCCTGCCGGAGTTTCCCTCCAGCCCACGGAGTCTCTCCCGTTGAGCAGCGATGTCCGCCCTCCTCGCTGTGATCTCAGGATGGTCAGTGTAGCGAGGATGGCGGTTGATAGCTGCCTCGGCGAGGTCCAGGTACCAGCGCAAGCCGCTGAGGAAGCGATGGCTACGAGCGTTGGAAAGGATTCCGTTGATCTCCATGAGAGTCATGATTAGCTCGTAGCCCAGGCTCATAGCGTAGCCCTTGAGCGGCGACGCCATCTCCCAGCATGCTGGTACTCTGAACAGGGGAACTTCAAGTCCAATTAAACAAACTTACGGCCACCGGCGTCTCTTTGGGCTGCGACCTACTGTTATGGATGGCTCTCACGAGCCATCAATGAGACGCTGCAGGCAGCTGTTGAGTTTGTACATTTATTAAATAAAGACAGAATGACAAAATAAAGAGCCTCGTGGGGCAAAACACAAATAAAGACAAGACACTTATGATCAGCGAGGGCGGAACCTGAATGCTGGGAAGAACCGACTTCGGAAGCCAGACTGGAAGGCAGGCGAGGTTGTAGCCCCGAGCAAACAGAGCTGCTCCCTTAAATAGTGCTGAATAGATTAATCAGCTGATGAAGGATCATCAGCTGATTGGAATCAGGCCGTTCAGCGGGGCTCCATTGACAGCCAGAAACCCCGCCGAGACGCTGTCATAGTAAAAGTCTAGAAGTGCGCCAGAGGAGAGAACGGAGAACTACCGCACAGCCCGAGTGCCGACAGAGTCAGCACACGGACCATGACAGGTCTGCTTTATCGTCTTGCAGCTGGGATGGGTTTTTGCACTCGTGTTGTCTTTTAAGATAAGATGAGATAAGATAAGCCTTTATTAGTCCCACAATGGGGAAATCCAGGATTGCAACAGCACAGGGATAGCAACACTCAGAGCAACAATCAGAAGGCAAGAAAAAAACAAGCAAGCAAGAGCAGCTAATATACTGTACATATGTACATATTACTATAAAATATATATATATATACACACAGACACACAGTGCAGAGCATTGTAGCTGGATGGAATAAATATATGAATATATGAACACACAGTGCAGAGCATTGTAGCTAGATGGAATAAATATGTAAATATATAAACACCCACAGTACGGAGCATTGCAGCTAGGTGGAATAAATATGCAAGTATATAAACACACACAGTGCGGAGCAATGTAGCTAGATGGAATAATATGTAGATATATAAATATATAAACACACCCAGTGCTGAGCATTGTAGCTCAGCACTGGGTCATTTTTCTTTGCTTTGGCCCATTTCTCTGCTATGTTAATTTGAAACAGGTGGACCTTCAAGCTCGCATGCTATTAGAACTTGTGGTGCCCCGACGTAACCCGGAAGGGCAAGTTTTTTTTCGCTCTGCACAGTGCGTGCATGCGCTCTGGGGGCTTGGCGTCCTCTAATGCTTTTTCGGTTGAAATGCGGCAGTGGGTGACCGTGTGCGCCCCCACCTGGATGGTGTCACCACTACATTTCATAGAATAAGTTCCCATTGAAAACGACTAGTGAGTTATCAATTAATTGACAACTAATTTAATTTAGTCGACTAAATTCTTATCGACAATTAATCGAAAGTCAATCATTAACATCCCTAGTAGCATTACTTTTACGTGAATACACTTTCTGGCCAGTCTACCTACCTGTGCTTGCAAACAAACCTGACTGCAGAATTTACATAGTGTAAAAAATACATATATATTTTGTACGTGTGATTTCATTGATGATTCCCCCCCCCCCCTTATGTGTTGTACTTTATGACTAGGCATGAACCGTGTGCACCGACGATAGAACCCCTATCGGGGAATTCACCTTAAAGATATGAGTGACAAATATCGAGTCCCTGAAACTACATTCAAAGTAGTACTTAAATGTGAATCAGTTTGCACACAGGCATGCACACGCATTTCCTTCCTCGGTTATACAGATTGGGCCACAAAAGTGTGAGGAGCGTGCATGCGCATATGAGTGTGTGTTAGTACAGGCATGAGCAGTAACATAACTGGATCTTGGTTTCTGGGTGAATGCTTTTTTCTGAAATCCCCCATGTCAGTCCAACGGACAAGCATAATCTCCATTCATCCATTCACTATTTCCCCTTGCTAATAAAAGCACATGATTGACACAGTATGCACAGCACATGTACACATAAAACACGCACGCTGTTAAAGAGGATCTTCCCCTTTGCCCAACAGACCAGTAGTTACATATTTAGTCACCTAATGCCACCATTACTGGCAGGCAGATGGGCTTTAGAGAACTCTAGTTGCTTAAGCAGACAAGTCGGTTCTCTCTCACTTTCAAAGTGATTCATTTAACACTTCTAGAATGACAAGATGGCTGAAGAGAACATTTGCATAAAGCTGTCCCTAACTGGTGTTTTTTTTTTTCCGCCTTTGCTGACTGAAACTAGGGCTTTTAAACTTTCTGCTGATGATTTACCAGCATTGCTTCAACTTCTTTTTTTTGTGTTGAATTTTAATTCTAACCTAGCAACATGCTGGGTTGTTAATGACATTTACAAAAAATAAAGTGGTCTCTGTGTATGGGAATTAGAAATGTGCAAATGTAGATTCTGGATGCATGCATGGTTGCTTCTCCCGATGATCATGTCGCATATAAAGAGACAGAGGGGGAAAAGGGGGAAGAGGCACGGAGACCACCCAAAGGGCTGGTACCGGGGGTCCAGATTAGCCTGTCCTCAGTCGTCTCTGGGGGACTGTTGCTTTGTTGATGATTGTTTTTTTTTTTTTTTAATGACTCCAGTCTGGCTGCAAGTTCATTGTATTGCCTTGAGTGACAATCAAATGGGTAAAAAGCAATTTGACATCCGTGAAAAGAGTGCAAAATATTTTTGAGACTCCATTTCTGCTAGACCGATTTCAGAAAAACTGTTCATTATGATGCTACTTAAAATTGACCAATTTTAAAAGTAAAAATAACAAACACTTTGTGTTGGAATCATTAAAATGCAGCCACTCTTAAAGGAGCTGAATACAAGATAGTGTATTTTCCATAGACTGATTTTAAAGTTGCATTCACACCAAACGCACAAGAAATTTTCCATGCAGTACGATTACATATTAACTCGATGCAAACATGTAAATTCTCACATTCACGTCTGAGGGATTTGGTGGCGATGACTAGTAATAAGACTTGAAGATTCTGCCGTCCCTGGAGTAAAAGTATCAACACTGGAGAGTAAAGTAAATGAGACTGCCACTCACCTGCAGACAGATGGACCAGCGCTCTGGAGCTGAAATAAGGTGTCTGTTGTTTATCCACCCATGTACTCCTGCTACAGATATGCTAACGAGGGCTAGCAGGCTAGCACTGTAAACAACCAAGACCAAAAACCGTTTCTGTATGTTCCAACTTCTCAAGAAAGCTGTCTGTAAAGATCTAATTGAAACAGTTTTCATTCTGCTCATTACAATTAGTGAGTGGCCCCATCACAAGTAAGGGGTCAGTCGAGCAACGTGTTTTGATAACTTGGAGAACTGTGGGTGGAGCTTGTATATTTAACCTTATAAAACCCGTAAAGTGCAATCTACTAATTTCGTTGTGTTTAAATAAAGGTGGTGTCTATTTCTTTGTGATGTGTTAAGAAGGTGAAGGTTAAAATTGGGGATGCAAGTTATCGATAAACTCATTATTAGTTGATTCATCTTATCGATTTAACTATTAATTGATAAGCTGCAATTTTCCTGAGAATCTGAATGTCCCTCAGTACAATGCGGTCTTTCTATCTTTAACATATAAAAAGCTAATTACTGTTTTTGATGTACTGAATAAAACATCAGCATCGTATTCCTCAATGATTTATTGCACCATTTGCTTTTTTTTTTTTTTTTTTTTTTTTTTTTTTTTTTACTACAGACAATGACATTTTTTGTAGTTTAACAAATTTTGTACTGTATAGTGTGTAGTATGTGCTGGTACATCTCAGTAAATTACAGATGTAGTAATTTTTAATTAAAAAAAACTATTACCAATATCATAAAATCTATCTTTAGTTATATTACAAAAAATAACTTTTACGTTCTAATTTACTGAGATGCACCAGCAGACTGTTTTAACAGGAAAATAAATTGTGAGCTGAGTACTCTGGCAAACTCGGTTCAATCTGGGCTCCCTCTGTTGTCTGTTACCTCATTGGTAACTTGGGTCCGGTCTGCTTTCCCGTCTAGCAGTGGGTTGACGGCAGCGGAGATGGGTTTTTGCACTCGTGTAGTTTCTTCCTTGCTCCAGGGTCCATTTCTCCACCTTGCTGATTTGAAGCAGGTGGGTGGATCTCCAAGCTTGCGTGCCGTTGGAACTTGTGGCTGTCCGACGTAACCCGCAAGGGTGAGTTTTTCGCTCTGCACAGCACATGCGCTCTGGGGGCTTGGTGTCATCTTCTGCTTTTTCTGTAGTTTTGGTTGAAAGGTGGCAGTGGGTGACCACATGCATCTCCGCCTGTACAGCGACGCCACTACATTACATAGAATAAGGTCCCATTGAAAGGACTGCTGAGTTTTCAATTAATTGACAACTAATTTAATTTGGTCAACTAAATTCTTATCGACAATTAATCAAAAGTCAGTTACTCATTAACACCCTTAGTTAAAATACTGTTTTGCATAATATGGAACCTTGAAGGAAAAAAAATGTCAGTTGTCTCATTGCAGTTGTGATATACACTACCGGTCAGAAGTTTTAGAACGTCCCAATTTTTCCAGTGTTATACTGAAATTCAAGCAGTTCAAATCCAATGAAAAGCTTGAAATGGTGCAAAGGTAAGTGTTGAAATGCCAGAGGTTAAAACAAAAGGTAAGGTTATGTAAAAATGAAAAAAAAAAAATACTTTTCAAAATTATTCAAAAAGGCCGTTTTCAGGGAACAAGAAATGGGTTAAAAACTTAAAGCTGTTCTGCAGCAGTGGAGGTTGATCAAGCCTTGAAAGTTGGTGCTATCAATTATGTTGGTGAAACCAACATGGGTGAAGCAGCAGCTTCACCTGTGTTTCATCCATGTGCCACTGCTGTCCTTGACAGCACCACGGGTTCAACATGGCGCTCCTCCCGGTGCTGGTGTGCTCGCATGGCTATCTAACAATTAAAAGTTAATAATCAGAATCAGGTTTATTGCCATTGTTCATGTGATACACAAACTAGGAATTTGTCTCGGTGCCATGCTGCAACATTAAAAACATAATGAGAAAAAGGGATAAACTAAAAAACTAAAGGACTAGAAACGTGCAATAAGTGTAGAAAAATAAGTAATAAGTAATAATAATAATAATACTAGTAATAATGAGTAGTACTAGTCAAGGCAGTTTAAAAAATTAGCATGTAGCAGATAATGTGAAGTACCACATAGTGCAGTCAATAATGCAACAGAAAAACAGTGATGAATGACATGAGTCTGGTTGAGCTGCTGTACATAGTGCACGAGAGTCAAAAGTCACTTAGTGTTCAGCAGTCTGATGGCAGAGGGGAAAAAGCTGTTCATGTGCCGAGAGGTTTTAGTCCGAATGGACCGAAGCCTTCTACCTGAGGGGAGGGGGGCAAACAGCACGTGACCAGGATGTGAAGGATCGGCTATGATCCGGCCAGCACGCCTCCGGGTCCTGGAGATGTACAGGTCCTGGAGAGATGGGAGCTTGCAGCCTATCACCTTCTCAGCAGTGCGCACGACGCGCTGCAGCCTTAGTCTGTCCCTGGCAGTGGCTCCTGCGTACCACACAGTTATGGAGGAGGTGAGGATGGACTCGATGATGGCCGTGTAGAACTGCACTAACATCTTGGTGGGTAGCTTGAGCTTCCTCAGCTGCCGCAGAAAGAACATCCTCTGCTGGGCCTTTTTGATGAGGGAGCTGATGGTTGGCTCCCATTTGAGGTCTCGGGTGATGGTGGTGCCCAAGAAGCGGAAGGAATCTGCAAAGGTGATGGGAGAGCCTGTGATGGTGAGGGGGGGCAGGGGGGATGTGACTTTCCTGAAGTCCACAATCATCTCCGCTGTCTTCAGAGCATTCAGCTGCAGGTTGTTGTGGCTGCACCAGGACACCAGCTGGGCCACCTCTTCCCTGTAGGCGGACTCGTCACCGTTGGAGATGAGCCCGATGAGGGTGGTGTCGTCCGCAAACTTAATCAGCTTAACAGACTGGTGGGAGGAGGTGCAGGAGTTGGTATAAAGGGAGAAGAGTAGGGGGGAAAGTACACAGCCCTGGGGTGATCCAATGCTGATGCTAACAGAGTCTGAGACAGACTTCCCCAGCCGCACATGCTGTCTCCGGTCCGTCAGGAAGTCGGTGATCCACCTGCAGAGGGAGTCAGGCACGTTGAGCAGGGACAGCTTGTCCTGGAGCAGATCGGGGCGGATGGTGTTGAATGCGGAGCTGAAGTCCACAAACAGAATCCTGGCGTAGGTTCCCGGGGAGTCCAGGTGCTGCAGGATGGAGTGGAGGGCCAGGTTGACTGCGTCGTCCACAGACCTGTTAGCACGGTAGGCAAACTGCAGCGGGTCTAGGAGGGGTGTGGTGATGGACTTGATTATTAATAATAATAATACCACCATGATTGTGGAACGGAATAGCTAGATCATTTGCATATCATATGCGGAAACATATGTACGCTTGGACTAAATGTCGACTGTGACAAAAAAACACCCAAATAATGAATGAATCATTTTTTGTTGTTTATTCCATCTTGCTACAATGCTCCACACTTTGTATATATATTTATGTGTATGTATGTATATCCACTGCTCTTATTTATATTTTTCGTATCTTCTTAATTATTGCTCTGAGTGTTGCTATTCCTGTGCTGTTGCAATCCTGGAATTTCCCCATTGTGGGACTAATAAAGGCTCGTCTTATCTTATGTTATCTTTTTAGTTACTGAAAAATGGGCAACACTGATGCAACAGTTGCAGCCAAACAGGTCATTCTGCTGTGTATAATAATGTTTGGTGTTTTCTACTTATAATATTGCTAAAATATAAAAGGATGCACTAGAACGGGTGTCAAATATTTGTAAATGTGTCCTGTTATAGTACTGCATGAGTTTATTGACGATAGACTACAAACTACACACACGAACTAAAACAATTATAATGATGACTGAATAACTCCTATTCCCCAATGTGCAAGATACAACACTTAGGCATTTAAGTCATAAAAGCTCACACAAATAAGTCTGACAAACAAATAAGAGTTTTTAAATAGTAGCTAATTTTGGATGTCCCATTCATTTTCAACAATTCTGTAATTAATATAAACACAATCAAATAAATCTTAGTGTTCAGTCCCTTTTATATTTGTCGAAGTCTAACATGTGTGATTGCCTACATACAGTCGTGTGAAAAAGTGTTTGCTCCCTTACTAATTTATCATTTTTTTGTATGTCACACTTAAATGTTTCAGATCATCAAACAAATTTAAATATTAGACAAAGATAACACAAGTAAACACAAAATGCAGTTTTTAAATTAAGGTGTTTATGATTAAGGGGAAAATAATCCAAACCTATATGGCCCTGTGTGAAAAAATGATTGCCCCCTAAACCTAATAACTGGTTGGGCCACCTTTAGCAGCAACAACTGCAATCAAGCGTTTGTGATAACTGGCAGTGAGTCTTTACAGTGCTGTGGAGGAATTTTGGTCCACTCATCTTTGCAGAATTGTTGTAATTCAGCCACACTGGAGGGTTTTCAACCTTTTTAAGGTCATGCCACAGCATTTCAATCGGATTCAGGTCAAGACTTTGGCTAGGCCACTCCAAAGTCTTCATTTTGTTTTTTTAAGCTATTTAGAGGTGGACTTGATGGTTTGTTTTGGATCATTGTCCTGCTACAGAACCCAAGTGTGCTTCAGCTTGAGGTATTACTGAGGTATTACTTGAGGTAAGTATTTTCCCAAAAGTCTTGGGGATCATCAAGATGTTTCCTGGCTAAACTGAGACGAGCCTTTGTTCTTTTTGCTCAGCAGTGGTTTTCATTTTGGAACTCTGCCATGCAGGCCATTTTTGCCCAGTCTCTTTCTTATGGTGGAGTCATGAACACTGACCTTAACTGAGGCAAGTGAGGCCTGCAGTTCTTTGGATGTTGTTGTGGGGTCTTTTGTGACCTCTTGGATGAGTCGTCGCTGCACTCTTGGGGTAGTTTTGGTCAGCTGGCCACTCCTGGGAAGGTTCACCACTGTTCCATGTTTTTGCCATTTGTGGATAATGGCTCTCACTGTGGTTTGCTGGAGTCCCAAAGGTTTAGAAATGGCTAGAAAATTGAACTTTGCTTTCCAAAGATGTGATAAACCACAGTTAATTTATGTTCTAACGGGAAGGGGGGGGGGCAATCACTTTTTCACACAGGGCCATGTAGGTTTGGATTTTTTTTTTTACCCTTAAGAATAAACACCTTCAATTAAAAACTGCATTTTGTGTTTAGTTGTGTTTTCTTTGTCTAATATTTCAATTTATTTGATGATCTGAAACATTTAAGTGTGACAAATATGCAAAAAAAAAAAGAGAAATCAGGAAGGGGCAAGCACTTTTTCACACCACTGTATAGGCTACACCTCTTTGTATTCCACTTTCAAACACAGCCTACATTTGGGCCAGTAAAGCCTAATTGGGTTACCTGTTTTCAGACAAGAATACTTGCTTACTACGGGCATGAACTAGTTTCAATAAAAACTGGAAAAATTGGAGTGTTCTAAAACTTTTGACTTTTGACTGTGTAGGGGGGGCCCCCACAGTTGCAGAAAGACCCCAGCAATCAGGTGATCCCCTGTGAGCAAGCACTTGGCGACGGTGGAGAGGAAAAACTCCCTTTTAACAGGAAGAAACCTCCAGCAGAACCAGGCTCAGGGAGGGGCAGTCATCTGCTGCGACTGGCTGGGGGGTGAGGGGATAGAGAAGAAGAAAAGAACAGACATGTAGAGAGCAAACAGCACGATGGGGACTCAATCTATGGGAGAGAACAAACAAATGTTAATGACCAGCAAAAAAAACATTTCATTGAGAGTGAGGAATGGAGTGAGGCCCAGTGCATTACTGGAGGTCCCCCGGCTGACTAAACCTATTAGCAGCATAACTAAGGGAGGGTTCAGAAACACATGATCCCTCCCTAATTGTAGGCTATATCAAAAAGGTAGGTTTTAGCCCTATTCTTAAAAACAGAGATCGAGTCTGACTCCCGAATCCAGATTGGCAGCTGATTCCACAGGTGAGGAGCTTGATAACTGAAGGCTCTGCCTCCCATTGTACTTTTGGAGATTGTAGGTATTACAAGTAATCCTGCATTTTGGGAGCGTAGTGCTCTGTTAGGATAATACGGTAGTATCAGATCTTTTAAATAAAAAGGAGCCTGATTGTTTAGAGCTTTGTAAGTAAGAAGAAGGATTTTAAACTTAATTCTAAACTCTATGGGAAGCCAATGAAGGGAGGCCAGAACCGGAGAGATATGATCTCTCTTTCTAGTACCTGTTAAAACTCTTGCTGCAGCATTTTGGATCAGCTGAAGACTTTTTAAAGATGTTTTAGGACAGCCTGATAATAAAGAATTACAATAATCTAATCTCGAGCTAACAAAAGCATGGATCAGTTTCTCAGCATCACTCAGTGAGACAAGATGCTCCTAATCTTGGCAATATTACGCAAATGATAGAAGGCAGTCTTAGAAACAAATTTAATATGTGAATTGAAGGACAGATCCTGATCAAAAATAACTCCAAGGTTCCTCGCAGAGCTATTAAGAGAAAGAGTAACCGCATCCAAACTGAAAGTTTGATTTGGAAAGGAATTTCTAAGGTTTTTTGGACCAACAAGAATGACCAACCAGTCATGCAGTACTGGTCCATAGTACTGTCATCTGTACTATTAGTCTGCCGGTATTTTCAGCACTCTCATGTTGTGTTAATCATTCCATGTTTGCCGTGGTTCTCGTGCGTCCTTGAAGCGATGTTGGCTCTGGGGTGCACCTGTGGCTAACACGTCTCCTCTCATTCGTTCGCTGGGCGATGCCGGAACGCCATCAGTAAGTGTGTTTGTGCTTTTTGAACGTCTTCACCTTTTTGGGAATTATCTGTCTTTCTGTATTAAATGTGCTGTGGTGAACCCTGCATTATTTCATCCTCCCTCTCTGTGCGCTGCGTAAGAGCGCACAGAGGGTCATGACAAGGAGGGGAAGGATGAATGGATTTACGCGCAGGATTCACCACAGCACATGTATTGAACATAAGACTGATGACAACAGTTCCCAAAAATGTGAAGACTTACAGAAATAAACAGAAATACTTACAGTTGGCACTTGGGGCTGACATCGCCCAGCGAAAGCATGGGGAGAAGACGTGTTAACCACGGTCACGCCCCAGGGCCGACATTGCTTCAAGGGGCGCAGCAGAACCACAGCTGTGTGGAGTGGCTAACACGTCGTGATAGTGTTGGCAGTATTGGCTGGCTGACAACACGGCAGATGATGCACACAAAACATGAACAGCTGACTGTCAAAGAGAGAGGGGGTGTGGTTGGACCAGCGAATCTTGGACAGTGCCCACCTGAAAGTGGGTCAAAACGGCACATAAACCACATGTACAAAACATTAAAACAACAAGAACTCAAAAGATAATAACATAATAAACCCAATGCCTGAGCCACAGAGAATACACTGCTATGATTTTTTTTTTTTTGTAACTTAGATTTTTATTCATTTTTCATCATATATAATGCATTCAGATCACATTCTACATTTAAAAAACAAAGGGGTTAGGGTAGGGAAAAATAAAAAAAAAATAAAAAAAAATAAAAAAAAAATAAAAGGGGGGGGGGCAAATGTTGGAGCATCAAGTTTTTAGTTTCCATCTCTTAATTCTTCTGGTTTTTTCAGTGTCTTTGGTTATTCTTTCAATTTCTGCCTCGTTGTTGCACTTTGTAGTGTGTCCATTTCCGCCATTTTTTCTCCCATATTCCTTCTTGCATTCTTCGTCGATATGTTAGTTTTTCCATCATACGTATGTCCTCAACAATGTCAGCCCATTGTTCTTGGTCAGGAAGAACTTCTGATTGCCATTTTTTTGTGATAGTTTTTTTACATGCAATCAACAAGATTTTAACTAGATATCTGTCCTCAGCCTGTATAACATTGTCTTTTTTAAGATCACATAAGTACATCAGGTTACAGTTCATTGGTATATTATATCCTAATATCCTCTGTATTGTCACATGCATAGATTTCCAAAATGATGATATTTTGTAGCATTTCCAAAACATATGTGAGTGGTCTGCATTTTGAGCCCCACATCCCCTCCAGCATAAAGATTGGGTATTTGTATATTTTCCTTGAATCTGTGGTGTAATGAAAAAGCGAATCAGGTTTTTCCATCCAAATTCCCTCCATGTCCTTGAATTTGTTGTGTGTTGTGTTTTCCATATTTCCTGCCAGCTTTCTTCTGTTATGTTTAAATTGAGCTCTTTCTCCCATTTCTCCTTTATATAGTTACTTGTATGATTGTTTGTCATAAGTTTCTGATATAGTTTTGAAATAATTCTTATTTTATTTCCTGCATATGAGCTTAAAATAAGTTGTATAATCTCGTTCACATCTGTTTGGAGGTTATGCCTAATCTTCTTCATATAGTAATCTCTCATCTGCAGATATCTGAAAAATTCCGATCTTTCTAATTTAAATTTTCTCCTGATATTTACAAAGCTCCCGAGATCTTTTTTTCCGATATTGCCCCATGCTGTGATTCCCTTGTTCACCAGATTTTTGTATCCCCTATCTTGTTTTGCCGGTTCAAACTGACTGTCAAATGCTACCCATTTCAATAGTTTTATGTCTTCCCTTATATTATATTTTTGTACTATTTTATACCACAGTTCTAAAGTAAATTTAGTGATTGGGTCTATTTGTTTGATTTGCTTATATGCATCTTTATCTCCTATTATGCTTTGTACTGGGAGTCCCTCAATTTCCTTTTCCATTTCTTTCCATTTTGCCTCATATCCCTCGTCGCACCAACATATGATATATCTTATTTGTGCTGAGAAGTAATATTCCTTTAGACTCGGTAGGCCCATGCCTCCTTTCTCTTTTGGTAATTGGAGGGTTTTATATTTCACTCTTGGTTTTTTTACCTCCCCAAACAAATCTCGATATCATCCTGTCCCACTTTGAGAATTGGGCATCTGGAATCTCTGTTGGTATAGCCTGGAAGAGGTAAAGTAATCTAGGTTGTATGCTGATTTTGACTGTCTCAATTTTTGAATTCAGATCCATATTTAAGATTGACCATCTATCAATATCTTTTTTTATTTCTTGTTCCAACCTATCATAGTTTGCTTTATATATTTTGCTTAGGTCTTTAGGTATGTTCACTCCAAGGTATTTTATTTCTTTTTGGTTCCAGTTTAGTTTGATCTTATCAGTTATCTGGTTTAGAGGGTTATAGTGGAATGTCAGTATTTGTGTTTTTGTTATGTTTATCTTGTATCCTGATAATTTTCCAAAATTTTCTATCAAGTTCATCATTTCCATTATTGATTTATCTGGTTGTTCGAGGTAAACTATAATATCGTCTGCAAATAGCCCAATCTTGTGTTCCGCCCCCTTTATTGTTACACCTTTTAATTTCTTATTTTGTCGTATCGCTTGAGCCAATGGTTCTATGAACAGAGCAAACAAGGTGGGCGATGAGCAGCATCCCTGCCTAGTTGATCTTTGTATATTTACTTTGTCTGTTAAGCTACCGTTTATTTTGATTCTTGCCACAGGTTCTTGATATAGCGTCCTTATGCATTGTACTGATTTTTCGTTAAATCCAAAGCGCTCCAGTGCACTATATAGGAATTTCCAGTTAACCCTGTCAAATGCTTTTTCTGCGTCTAAACTCATTATTACTGCGCTTTTCTTTTCTTTATGTATTTGGTTAATTATATGTATTGTTCTCCTGATATTGTCATGTGTTTGGCGTCCCTCTATGAATCCAGTTTGATCACCTTCTATCAATTCCGTCAAGAATGTCTTTATTCGTTTACATATAATTGTTGTGTATATTTTATAATCTACATTTAATAAAGAGATTGGTCTATAGTTTCCGCATTGTTCTTTATCTTTCCCTGGTTTTAAAATAACTGAAATGATTGCTTCGTTCCATGATGGAGGTATTTTGTTGTTGTTCAGCGTCCAATTAAATGACTTTAGGAGTTGTGGCGTGAGTTCTTCTATAAACAGTTTATAAAACTCAGATGGGTATCCATCACTACCTGGTGATTTACCGTTTTTAAGTGACTTAATCACATCTCTGATCTCTTGTGTTGTTATTTCTGCTGTTAGTTTTTCATTTTGTTGATTTCCTATTGATGGCAAGTCCAATGTGTCTAGAAATTTTTTGATATCTTTAGTATTTGTTTCTTCAGGTTGCGAGTATAGTTCTTGGTAGAAATTATGGAAAATTTCTTCGATGTTTTCTGGGTTAACTGTGGTTTTATTTGTGGTGGGGTCTTTAATCTTGTATACATTATTCATTGTTTGTTGTTTTCTTAACCGTTTTGCCAGCAGTTTTGTGGCTTTTGGCCCCGTTTCATAATATTTTTGCTTTAGATATCTATTTTTCCTTTCAATTTCATCCATTTGTGTTTCTTTTATCTTTGTTTTTTCTTCTTTAATTTCTTGATATATTTTTGGATCATTTGTGCTTTGATGTTTACGTTCTAATTCCCTCAGTCTCTCACATCTTTGTTCATACGCTTCCAGTTTAGTCTTATTTGCTTTTCCTGTTTCAACAATTAATTTACCCCTTAACACGGCTTTTAGTGCGTCCCATAGTATTGTTGGGTCCACTTCTTCATTGTCATTCTCTTGGATATATTCGTTTGTTTATTTTTATTCTTTCTTTCATTTTCTCATCATTTAACAGTCCTACGTTAAGTTTCCATGTTGTTTGTCGTTTTCTATTGTTTAAATATATTTCCATGTATATAGGATTATGATCTGATATTTCTGCCCCTCCAATCTAACAATTTCTCACCCTGTGTCTGTCACCTTCATTCATAAGGAAGTAATCTATTCTAGAGTGTACTTTATGGGCTGCTGAATAATGTGTATAGTCTTTTTCGAGTGGGTGTAGGTCCCTCCATATGTCTACCATACCCATTTCTGCCAGTGAGGTTCTTATGAACTTTGTTACATGTTTTTTTGTCTTCTTAACACTTGTTGTGTCAACTTCATGATCCATGACAGCATTTAAGTCTCCTCCACAAATTAGGACTCCTTCACTGTGTGTTGCTATGAGATCAAACAGATGTTGAAAAAAACCCTCGTCACTTTCTGGTGGGGCATAGATGTTCACTAATGTAATCTGCATACCATCTATTCTTCCCTTTATTATTACATACCTGCCTTCTTTATCCTGGATTTCCTGTTCACTTTCAAATTGTATTTTGTTTGAGATTAGTATCATAACCCCCCTTTTAGCTCCTCCCTTAAATGAACTGTAGTAGGAGTTCTTATAGCCAAATCTCTTTAGTTTCACATGTTCTGCCTTGCTCAAATGTGTCTCTTGCATAAATATAATTTCAGCTTTTTCCTTCTTGAATTTTCTTATTATTCTTTCCCTTTTAACAGGTGAGTTCAGACCATTCACGTTTAGTGTCATTATCTTAAGATTTTTACCCATATTCATGTTTTTCCATTTTTTTAACTTGTGCTCCTAGCCCCTTTAACAACAAAAATAACACATATTTATATAAAAACACATTAAAAAATCTCGACCTCCGACTTCCGGTCTGGACGCCATGGCGACTGCAGCTTAACACTGAAGCTCTCAGACCCAATCCAGGATAACACCTTGAAAATCAAACTTAACGGATTTTTGGAGGAGTGAAAATCAAAAGACAAAATCATCATGTCTAAAGGAAAACAGAAGAAACTGAAATTCTCCAGGCCAGGACACGTATCGGCCGGAGAATCTGAACTGGAAGATCTCCGTTCAGAAGACGAGGAACTGGTGATAGCTAACAAAAGGGTTAGCCTGAAATCACTATTTGAGGAGCTACAACGATTTCGCCGAGAAGTTACGGCCGAATTTCGGGAATTCAGAGAAGAATTGAAAAGGACAAACAGCAGAGTGGACCAGGCCGAGAACCGAATCTTGGAAACAGAAGATCGAATAAAAGTGCTCGAAGATTCTGTGCTGGACCTACGCAAAAGACAAGCAGCTATAGAGGCTAAGCTAACCGACCAAGAAGGAAAACAAAGAAGAGACAACATAAGAATTCATGGTCTGATAGAAGGAACCGAAAATGGTTTTAACTCAATGGCAGAATGCGTGGAATCCTTACTAAGAGAGAAATTGGATATTCCACAAACCACCGACTTGAAGATAGAAAAGGCACATCGTTCATTAGCCGCTAGGCCGGCGGCGGAAGCGCCCCCACGTTCGGTGTTGGTAAGATTTTCCAATTTCAAAATAAAACAAGAGGTTGTAAGACTGGCCTGGCAGAAAAAAGGATTTATGCACCAGGAGAGAAAAGTCTACGTGGAACACGATTACGCCCCGGAGGTCCTTAAAAAGCGCAGGGAATACAATGACGCGAAAAAGGTGTTAAGAGAGAAGAAATTGCGCTTTCAGACACCATTTCCTGCGAAGTTAAGGGTCTTCTACGGCGATGAAACGTGTCTCTATAATTCGGCGGAAGAAGCAACAGCTGACATGGCGAAAAGAGGGCTCCCGGTAACGGTATTTAAACCCGCAGCAGACCCGAGTGAGAAGATCAAAGCGCAAACATGGACAACACAAAGACCCTCAAAATCCACGGACCAGCAGCGGGAAACCCAGCACCAGAGCGTCGCGGATAAAGTATCCGTTTTCAGGTTGGAATAGCGACCTTTTTTTTTTTTTTTTTTTTTTTTTTCCTTTCTCTTGAATCAATCCGCACATCCAACCCCCCTCATACAAGGTAACAAACTTTAAAGGAGATGCATATTCAGCATGTGGTAAAACATTTCATGGAACAATCATATTATTTGAAACAAATAAATCTTTGTAATAAAAAAAAAAAAAAACTTGTTAAAATAGAAATGTGACAATAATCCACATGTTCTCCTCATACTAACAAATACTGTTTTTGCATGAATGTTTGATGTGATGGGGGTGGGAGGGTGCACACAATTTCACAGGGTTTAGGCATAAAAGGAAAAAAAAAATCATTACAAGTTTGGATTGGGTTCTGAAACTCACGTTAAAAGCATGGGACTACTTTCAGTGGTAAGAGAGGGCCCTCAACACGTAACAGAGTTTGAGGAATTTCCCTCAGGGCCTTCACTCCATCAAGGCTCTTACAGGGTCTTTAAAAAGACCTCAGCTCAGGAAGTTCTTATGACAGCTTTTTGTTTTAAAGTTTTTTACACTATATTCTTAATGTTTTTCTTGTTTTTAATGTTCTTTCAGTTTCTGAGTAGCACAAAAGAGGGCCACCACACAGTTATACTAAACAAAACAACACAATGGAGAAACAGGGTGTAACCAAAATAATTTCATATAATGTAAAAGGAATCCTGAATCCAGTTAAAAGATCCAAGATTCTAGGCAAAATGAAAAAAGACAAAGCAGGAATAATATTTTTACAAGAAACCCACCTAACAGACGTGGAACACAATAAACTCAGTAGACAAGGGTTTAAAATGATCTCTTCATCTTCATATAAATCAGGGAGGAGGAGGGGAGTAGCGACATTGATATCAACCAAAATTACATTTGAAAAAAAATCAGAACACAAAGATAAAGAAGGGAGATACAGTTTGGTAACTGGGCGGCTAGAGGGAGAAGATATCACCCTGCTGAATGTGTATGCTCCCCCAGGGGCTAAGTGGAAATTTTATAAAAATGTATTCGACCTAATGATAACTAAAGCTCAAGGTTTAGTGATATGTGGTGGGGACTTCAATCTTAGACTGAATCCATACTGGGATGCTTCTGGTAATTCCCCACATCAAAATAACACCCAAAACAGGAAGACTCGGATGCTACTAAAAGAATTGGGAATCTGTGACGTGTGGAGGGAACTCAACCCCAGTGTAAAAGACTATACATTTTACTCAACTCCACATTCATCTTACTCAAGGATTGACTATTTTTTTATGTTTAATAGAGACATTGGAAGAGTAAAAACATGTAAAATAGGACTGATGGATCTCTCCGACCACAGTCCGATCTACATGGACTTAAATATCCAAAAATACACAAATAATACATTTTCTTGGAGGTTAAATTCAAATGTCCTGAAAGGACCATTGAAAGATGAATTGGAATCAGATATTCTCAGATATTTGGAAGATAACGATAATGGAGAAGTATCCCCTTTAATACTGTGGGATGCATGCAAAGCTGTAATAAGAGGAAAGATTATTGCAAAACTGGCAACCCAAAAGAAACTAAGACAAGAAAAACTATCCACATTAGAGTCAGAACTTAGGAACCTAGAAAAAGAACACAAAGGCAACACTCATTCTACTGACTCGCTCAAGATGAAGGAAATTAAAAACCAAATAAATGAGATCTACACAATAGAAATCCAGAAGAAACTTACATTTCTGAAACAAAAATACTATGAAGCAGGCAGTAAATCGGCAAAATTGCTAGCCTATAAATTGAGGAAACATCAAACAGAAAGAGCAATCTACAAAATCAGAGACCCAGTATCAAAGGAAATAAAATTCAGAATTCAGGATATTCTTAAAAACTTCGAGAATTACTATAAGAACTTATACTCCCACAAAAAACATAAAAACGCATCCGAGGCATTCCTAAACACATTAAACCTTCCCCAACTTACGGAGTCACAAAATAAAACACTACTGTCAGAAATACATCCTAAAGAATTGGAAAAAGCAATTATGAAACTTAAAGCTAACAAATCCCCAGGAGCTGATGGCTATACAGCAGAGTGGTACAAAACCTTTAAACAGCAACTATCTCCTCTCCTCCTGAAAACATTTAATTATGTCCTCCACACAGGGGAAATCCCCCCCCTCCTGGAGAGAAGGGGTCATTGCAGTTATACCTAAACCTGAAAAGGATAAACTAGAGTGCTCCAACTACAGACCAATCAGTGTACTAAATCAGGACTATAAGCTTTTTACCATTATCCTTGCCAAAAGGTTAGAAAATATACTGACAGACCTAATTCATTTAGACCAAACAGGTTTTATAAGACAAAGACAGACACAAGACAACATTCGACGCACTTTACACATAATTCATCATATAAAAAAATATAACTTAAATGCAGTCATATTGGGATTAGATGCTGAAAAAGCATTCGATTCGGTTGACTGGTCTTTTCTATATAGAATCTTATCCAGTTTCAATTTTCATAACAACTTCATTAGAACTATACAGGCATTATATAAAAAACCAACAGCTAAAATAAGGATTAACGGTAATTTATCATCATCTTTTGAACTGGAAAGAGGATGTCGTCAGGGCTGCCCCCTGTCTCCACTGCTCTTTGCAATCTTCATAGAACCTCTGAGCCAATGGATAAGACAAAACCAAAAAATTCAAGGTATTACACTTGGTCAGAAGGAACATAAAATAGCACTCTTTGCTGATGACATTTTAATATACCTAGGGCAGCCGGACACTTCTTTACCAGAACTAACCTCAGTTTTTTCAGAGTATGGAGATTTATCGGGGTACAAATTAAACATGCATAAAACCCAAGTTTTAACATTCAACTGTGACCCAAATCATTATTCACTAAGCAAACTCAAAACTAACTGGGAGTCGGAATCTATGAAATATCTGGGGGTCAATATCCCGAAACAACTCAACAAAATTATATCACTAAACTATGATCCACTGGTGACAAAAATAAAATCTGACCTAGCAAGATGGAGTATGATACCATTCTTGGGTACTGCACAAAGAATTGAAGCAGTCAAAATGAATATACTTCCACGTCTTCTATACCTTTTCCAAACAATACCAGTAGAACCTCCCAAAAAAACATGGCAGGAGCTGGACAGAAGGATCTCAAGATTCATATGGCAGGGCAAGAGACCTAGAATCAGATATAGAACCCTACAGCTAAACAAAGACAAAGGTGGGCTCGCGCTGCCAAATATCAGGGACTACTTTAAAGCTGCACAAATTAAAACTTTAGTAGAAATATGTAACCCAGTCTACACTGCACAATGGAAGGAGATCGAATGCCAAATAACAAGTGACATCCCCCTACAGGCGATAATAGGGAACAATGCCTTACCTAAGCTTTTGAATAACACTAACCCGTGGATAGAGACCCCGCTAAAAATTTGGTTTAAGATAGTCAGAGAGAATCAAACTAAAGAGCCCTATCGACTTCTGCAATGGATCGCCTATGATCAGGACTTTACTCCTAATAAAACAGACACCAGATTTAAAAAGTGGAAGGAGAAAGGGCTGATAAAATATTACGATTTTTTTAATGGGCAAATCTTAAGAAGTTTTGAAGATTTGAAAAAACAAGGCCTAATAAATCAAGACCTTTACAGGTTCTTCCAGCTTAGACACCACATAAACAATATACTTAAAAAGGAGGTTTTGGAAAGGGCCCAGTCAGGTGTTCTGAAGGTCTTCTTAATGGCATATAAAGGGATCCCAGGGATCAGATACATTTCTAAAATATACCAAGGTCTTCAAGACTTAAAAGGAGACAACACATCTTATATAAAAGAGAGATGGGAAAAAGAGGGGAATTTCACTTTACAACTGGAAATATGGGAAAAGCTAAATAAACAGCAATGGAAAAGTACCTCATCCCTGCAGTGGAGAGAATTTGGATGGAAAAACTTGGCAAGATTTTTCAGAACACCTGCACAAAACAAATTTACCCATAAGGGATTGAACTGTTGGCGCTTGTGTGGTGAAAAGACTGCAAATCATTTTCATGTGTTTTGGTCATGCCCAGTTATCCACCAATATTGGACCAAGGTACAGACAATATTGGGGAAAATATTCAAAATTACAGTTCCCTTTTCTTTTGTAACTTTGTATTTGGGTTTACTACCGGACTCACTGGAAAGACGAGGAGAAAAATACTTATTCAGTGTTTTAATATTGGCAAGCAAAAAAGCTCTAACTAAAAAATGGATGTTGAAGGACTGTCCTACACCTGAAGATTGGACTAACGTGATCCAAGACATTTACTCGATGGAAAAGTTGACATTCGCACTGAGACAGGACATGGATGGGTTCATGAACTTTTGGCAACCCTGGACCGCATATGTGTCTTCCATTAGATCTAATCTTTGACAAATACCATTTCAATAATGGTTCCGCTCTTTGTTCCAACGCTACTCAGATATGGGGTACCCCCCCCACAGCAGCCACGGACAAACACAGCGCTCGACTAGAGCAATTAACAGGACAGTGAGATGTGTGTGTTGAGATCAATAGGCAGCCTTCCTGTGCTTAGTTCAGGCACCAGCATCCTGTGGATATGTATGACGCAAATGCAAACATTCATGCTTCCTGCTCGCATTGTGGTACAAATGTCACATGTCTGAATGCATTTCCTTTGATGATAAAATGCCTTTGATGTATTGTCCGTTGCTGGGTATTTAAGTGGCTGAATTCATATGTTCACCCTCTGTTCTTCTTCTGACTGCTTCTGACTACAGCTCATGAGAGCCTGAGAGCGATCCCCAGCATGCTTATACAGCAGCTGGGGTGAGCTCTGTGATGGCGATGATTTGATCAATAAACTTCATTAAAACTCCAGACGCCGTGCCTTATTTTAACATCGCCACACTGGTGACCCCGCAGACGCACACGCTTTGTGCGACGCAACCTTCTGGTCTGGACAACCACGCTGGCGACCCGACGCTGAAAAGAACACGCTGCCAGCAAACGCAGCACCCGGCAGTGATTCTCCGACGACAAGCGAACGCGGCAGCCCGACTGATCTGCCCTTCCTTTCTGCTTTAGGGAGATTCTGACGCTCTTCGGAGACCACCCACGACCGGGAAAGCTGAGGAAATTTCATGGTGAGGTCTGCACGCCTAGATCGGCACATCCACGCTGGACCGGCCGCTCTCACGGCTCCTGACACACAATTCTGTGTCTCCACACGAGAGCGCACACACCTTGCCCTCTCTCCACGACGGCGGCCCATGGCCGACGGAGAACGCGTGGACCTGAACGCACCATGACCCGGCACGAGCGACGACCAACAGCCCGAACAGGGGACACAATCGGCGCCGACTGCGCAGATCTCCATCAAGCCCCCTGACCCTGATTCGCCTCGCGACAGCGGACCGGCCATGCACAGAAGCCTCGCATCAGAACAGCGCAGCTGGAAGGCACGTGGCCGCAGCGCGTGCCGCGCACCAGAGACAAGCTGGCTCTACAGACTTATACATCATCCTCCGCCGCTGCACACGGCTCTTCAGGACTGCTCACACACCTGAAGCACACACGCAGCCCGCACACAGGATTTGGTGTAAGTCTCAGCCACGGCGCACGACGGGAATCCAGCCGTCAGCTGTCCCCGAGGGCTTTAGGGCCGCGAACGCACCTAAAGCCTAAACGCCAAGTCCCTCACATAGCTTCAGCTCCTGTTTTTCTTCATTGCCGGACTGAATCGCGAGAGGAATCAGAGACTAACTTTTCTTCCTACAGCCATGGACATCCCCCGCCACTTGCAACCCCCACCCTCCTCCCTTCCCCGGCACAGACTTTCCCCGCAGCTCGCCACCAAAGCGGGACTACCGAGGTCTCAGCTCCCCGCTAAGCCCTCTGGGGGGGGAGTGTATGGGGTACCCCCCCCACAGCAGCCACGGACAAACACAGCGCTCGACTAGAGCAATTAACAGGACAGTGAGATGTGTGTGTTGAGATCAATAGGCAGCCTTCCTGTGCTTAGTTCAGGCACCAGCATCCTGTGGATATGTATGACGCAAATGCAAACATTCATGCTTCCTGCTCGCATTGTGGTACAAATGTCACATGTCTGAATGCATTTCCTTTGATGATAAAATGCCTTTGATGTATTGTCCGTTGCTGGGTATTTAAGTGGCTGAATTCATATGTTCACCCTCTGTTCTTCTTCTGACTGCTTCTGACTACAGCTCATGAGAGCCTGAGAGCGATCCCCAGCATGCTTATACAGCAGCTGGGGTGAGCTCTGTGATGGCGATGATTTGATCAATAAACTTCATTAAAACTCCAGACGCCGTGCCTTATTTTAACATCGCCACACTGGTGACCCCGCAGACGCACACGCTTTGTGCGACGCAACCTTCTGGTCTGGACAACCACGCTGGCGACCCGACGCTGAAAAGAACACGCTGCCAGCAAACGCAGCACCCGGCAGTGATTCTCCGACGACAAGCGAACGCGGCAGTGCCTTATTTTAACATCGCCACACAGATGCTCTTTTATCTTTATTTACTTACTTTTTCTTTTTGTTTGTTTTTTACTGGTTTGTTTTTTTTTTTTTATTTGTTTTTTGTTTTTTTTCTCTTTAATTTCACTTTTTCTTTCACTTTAAAAAAAAAAAAGGGGTGTTGTAAGAATTAATCTTCCAATGTTGTCAGATATCAGAAAATAAGGGAACATGTGATGAAAATGTAAACAATGCATTGCTGTAACGACCTGTATACCCTTTACAAAAACTTAAATAAAAAAAAAAAAAAATCTCGACCTCCGTACTTTGGGCCTTTCTTCTGCCCACTGGTCCCTGTTGGTGGGTGGGGGGTTTGTCTTCACAGAGTGAAGGGCCCTCCCTAGACTTCTAATTACTATTAAAGTAATAGTCATAAGTCTAGAAATGTCCAACAAATATCACTTAAACCTCTCCTAGCCGTCTGTTTCTCTTTTACCTTGTCTTCTTGGCCTTCATTTCTTCTGTGCCTTTCTTAATCTTTATGATCTAGGCTTTCAGTTGAAAGCCTTGTAGCTTGTCCTGGGCCCGCTGCTCTACGTCTCTCCCCCTTCTTCCGCCGTTCACTCGCCTCCACTCCGTCTGTCGTGGTGCGTTCAGGGCCGCCGCTGCTCCAGCCGTCTCCTTCGGCACGCTCACCTCAAGGCCCCGCTCCATCATATCCCGCGCTGCCTCTTCGGCCGTGTTGTAGGTTCTTGTGCCTTCCTCCCAATGAATCCTCATTTTCGTTAGCGGCGTTTGAAATCTAATTTTTTTCTCTTTCAGCGTTTTTTTAATATTGGCATATTTCTTCCGCTGCTGCACGATTTCTGTCGGGTAGTCATGGTCAAAAAATACCTGTTTGTCGCCGATTCGTATCTTTTTTTTCCATGCTTGCGTCAGGATTCTTTCCTTTATGTCATATTTCACAAAGTTTACCACAACTGACCTGGGTGTAGCGTTTGTTTTCGGGTTCTGTGCCGGTGTTCTGTGCGCCCGTTGAATCTGCAGATCCATTTCTCCGGGTATTTCCAGTTCTTTTTTTAAGAACTGATCCATGAATTTTGTCATCGAGTTGCCTTCAATGCCCTCCGGAATTCCAAAGATGCGCATATTGCTTCGTCTGGATCTGCTCTCCAAGTCGTTTATTTTCTCCTGCATCCTCTGCGTTTGCGTCGTCAGGGTCTGTAGTTGTTCGTTTGCCTCGCTTTTCCAATCTTCTAGTTCCGAAATTCGGGTCTGCGCTTCTGTCATACACGCCCGCTGGGAGCGCAGCTCCTCCATGTTTTCCGTTAATTTACGCTCCATTTCTCTTCGGAGGTCCATGATTTCCTCCTTAATTTCTTTTTTCAGTTCCTCCTTAAGAGCCGCTAAATCCTGTTGTAGCTGTCGCTTGAATTCTCTTAACTCTTCACCCAAACTGGCGATGCCAGTGTTCATGTTGTCGAGTCTGGTGTCCTCCTTTTTCTCTGCTGTAGACATCTCGTTTTTTTGGGCTTTGCGTACAGCGGTTTTTCCTGCGTTGTTGGAGAGGAATTCTTCAATTTTACCCTGTTTTTGTCCTTGTGCCCGGTTCCTTCGTGTTTTCATCCCTTAGTTTATTGATCCGTTTATGTCGAGTTGGCCATTTACCGATGATTTTTAATCCGGCTAGGGAGAGCTCTTTGTTTAAGTGTTATGTCTCTCCGCCATCTTCCCGGAAGTCCCCCTACACTGCTATGATTTTATTGAAAAATTGGGTTTAAATAAATTATATTTATGAACAAATAATTTGTTGCAATATCTGTAACAAAAGCATACCACTTGGTGTTCCTCTGCCGTGTGTTTGCCGCTGCTGCTGTGACGGGCATGTATGCCTCTCCGTCACTTTCTGAGTCTGACTCGCTAGGCACGATGCCCGCTTGGCACGGCTCAAACCTATAAGGTTTGATGTCCCCAGATTCTTCATTATCATCCCATTCTTCTGAACTATAATCGTCTGAAGACTGGACAACACAAACCATCCTGCTTGTACAATGGGCAGCCAAGCACTGTGTTCTGTCGCTGACGTCACAACATGGCCGGGGGTTTTTCCAGCCACTGACGCAATTTGTGACGTGGCGCTCATGAAAACGTTGGATATTTGCGTGAAAAAAATCCCGTTTGACTTAGAACTGCACAGACCAACCTATTTCCATCCATCTTCTTCCGCTTAATCCTTTTCAGGTCGCAGGGGGGCTGGAGCCTATCCCAGCATCTTTGGGCAAGAAGCAGGGTACACCCTGGACAGATCGCCAGCCCATGACAGGGCCAACACAGAGAGACAGACAACCATTCACTCTCACAGTCATACCTAAGGACAATTTAGAATCTCCAGTTTGATGCCAATTAACCTCACTTGCATGTTTTTTGGCATGTGGGAGGAAACCAGAGAAATCCTGGAGTAAACCCATGCAGACACGGGGAGAACATGCAAACTCCACACAGATCACTGTTGGTCGGGGGCTGGGATCGAACCCAGGATCCCCCGGCCAAGGGTGAGTTGCTGTGCTGCCGCAGTGCTAACCACTCCGTCGCCACGCTGCCCTCATATTGAAATTATGTGTTGCAAAATTAGATGAAGTCAAAATTGTGTCATCAGCACTTTAAGATTTAATGCTTAAAAAATTATACCATAAAGTTGCTGTGATTGCGTAGGGTCTAATGGATAATTCGGCATGGAGAACATGAGGTACCGGGGTGGGGTGGGGGGGGGTTGACAGGGACCCATGGTCCTGGAAAGGTCATCACTGGCACATCACATTGGTAAAGCAGCAGCCAAGACTTCCGTTAACCAGGCAGGCTGGGCTTGGCTCCTTGCGAAGGACTGCCATCCACTGGTTCAGCTGCTGCTTCTCCAGCGCCAGTGTCTAACCTGGGCGCTCCACGATCGTTCGCAGGGAGGCACGCCCAGCCTGCCCGGTGAGTGGTAGACGGCAGTCCAGACTGCTGCTTCATTGTGGAGTGGAATGGCCAGATCAACTGCATATCATATGCGGACACATATGCACGCTTTGACTAAATGACAACAAGACACAAAAATGCCCAAATGATGACAAAAATCATTTTTATCTAAATATTTACAGACAAATGGGCAACACTGATGCAACAGTTGCAGCCAAACGGCTCATTCTCCTGTCTGTGTGTGTATGGTGAAGGGATTGGCGCCGTACCGTGGATGACCTGAATTTCCCTTTGGGGATCAATAAAGTATACAAGACACAAATACAAAAAAAAAAATGTTTGAGGTTTTGTACTTATTGCTAAAATATCAAAGGATGCACTACAATGGGTCTCAAATATTTGTAAACGTGTCCTGTTATAGTACTGCATGAGTTTATTGACGATAGACTATAAACTACACACATAAACTAAAACAATTATAATGATGACTGAACAACTCCCATTCCCCAAAGAGCAAGATACAACACAGGAATATAAGTCATAAAAGCTCACACAAATAAGTCTGACAAACAAATAAGAGTTTTTATAGTAGCTAATATTCAATGTCCCATTCATTTTCAGTATTTAAGTATTCAGTAATTAATATTCACACAGTCAAATAAATCTTTGTGCCATTTATTCCCTTTTATATTTGTCAAAGTCTAACATGTGACTGCCTACATATATCCTACACCTCTTTGTATTTGACTGTTATATATCCTTAAATACTCGGTCCTGAGATGGACTGACTATCTCTCCAGGGTGTACCCTGGCTCTCGCCCAAAGACGCTGGGATAGGCTCCAGCCCCCCCCCCCCCCCCCCCCCCCGCGACCCGGAAAGGATTAAGCGATTGAAGATGGATGAATGAATGAATGAATGAATGAATATCCTTAAATACATAATAATCTCTTGATTCCCTTTAACATGTTTAAAGGATATGAAGCCAATTATTGGTGTCATAATTCCTTCTTATGTTGTAATACTGGTGCTTATTATTGCTGCGTGACAGCTCTTTAAGAATAATGGTAAACTTGATATGCATCAGAAGGATACACTTGGATTTTTATAATTCATCAAAAAAAAATCTGTTCAGTCAAAAATGTGAACTGTGACTGACAGTAAGCCAGTAAAGTTACTGATATGTTTCGCAGTAATTGATATTATTGGCAGCATTGCATTGTTAAAATTCTTGTCTCTAAACTTGACTACATTTAAATTGTATTTCACTGTGAACAACAGTTTTCACGACAAGAGGGTTGTTCAAAACCTCTTATTCAGAAAGAAAAATAAGGTTAAATGATCTCTGTAAACTAGACAATGCTGGGCAATTTTGAGGTCAACTCTGGTCCTAAACTACCATGAAGCTCACAAGATACATGTGGAGTGATGTCAGTTTGTCATCAAAAGGTGAAAGTGAGGTGCAGCTCTGTGGCGAGTCTGTGGACATGCCATCAATTTATAAATCGCCAACCAAGCACCAGGACTATGAAACGGTAAAAGAACAAGACGCTCATGTTTGGTACCCAGAACAGTCTGTGACCATGTCTACAAGTCAGAATAGTAGCAACTTCTGGAGTTGAAGGAAATCCAGGAGGACAGTTCCCCAGTAGCCCAGCTACACTGATGAAGAATGATGGTGGTGAGATAAGATCATGAAGTAATTGAGGATTAGAGGTCAGGTGTCTTCATGAGACAACCCTCAGTAACAGGATCATGGTGGTCTCCAGTCATTGTTGTCATCTGCACATTGGCAGCCATCATAAAACAAAGCTAACAGGATGGTCTCATGAAGCCCATTACTTTTCCACTCCTGTATGTCATGCGCCTGTCACATTGGATTTGGGAAAGCTCAAGGGGGGGAATGCCATCAGACTTCCATGAGCAGCTTCTGCTGGGCTCTACTTTGAAATGAAAACAAACTGAGGAGTTGCCATAGTTTATAAGCGATGACAAGATAACGTTATTAGTGATGAAAATGTTTATTTGTTTTGAGTTTGTCTTAAGTTGGTTAAGTGGTGACAGCCAAAAGACATAAAGTTCGTCTATATGATTAAATGAGCCCTTCATTATTGCTATTATTGCATCTGTTACATCAATCTGCATTCATACATCATTTTTTCCTGTAAACTTTGTCACTGATGATCTGCAGAAAACTGAAATTGTTACTGACAAAGGTGTTTTCCCATCCCCCCACCAGTTCCCCCTACCTACCACCCTCTCATTGCTCATACCAGAATGAGACACCCATATCTCAGACGACATTAAACAAATTGAAACCAGATTTTCTGCCTGCTCTTAAACATCAGAAAAGCCTTACAATACAAAAACCAGTCAGCCTATAATGAGGCTCCATCGAATGGAAGAGATTACATCTTTTGTACTTTTATTTAAATATGGATGTTTGCTAAAATTAGTGCATGTGGGTTTGAGGCAAGGATAGTTTGATATCCTCTCACGCTCTGATGATCGTACAAGATGGTTAAGATAATGCAAATAAGTTGTCTTTAAGATTACAAGCCACATCCATCCATCCATCTTCTTCTGCTTAATCCTTTTCGGGTCGGGGGGGGGGGGTGGGCTGGAGCCTATCCCAGCATCTTAGGGCGAGAGGCAGGGTACACCCTGGACAGATCACCAGTCCATTGCAGGGCCAACACATACTTGTTGATAATGTGGGTTTTTTTTCTTTCCTTCCTCATGCTTTCATTAACGTTGCATGTGCATTTTGGGAATGATGCAACCTTTAAATTATTATGAGGCATCAGTGGTGCAACGGGTACGAAAACATGGATCAAATGGGATAATCAGTGGAGGATTGGCCTGTTAAGTGCTGGGGGTGACAGTTTTTGTAGTCTGGACACTTTTTTTTTTTTTTTTTTTTTTTTTGCAGTAGATGTAGGGATCAGGGGAACCCCCCCCCCCCCCCCACAACTGCATGCAGGAGTGCATGTGCAGCTCGCTCTGGGAATGTTTAGATATCTCCTCAAACAGCTCCACATGGGAAAAAGGGAAAAACCATCCTCTTTGCTTTGACTGCAGCCGGCTGGAGCAAAAGGGCTGGCCCCAGTTTGACATAAGCAAATACTCAAATGGTTCACACGCGCACACACACACACACACACACACACAGGCCAGCAGCAACGCAACACACACTCGCACAGAGAGCAGACAATCAAGCTATGAATGTTTGTGCGGACGCAAGCGTGCCTTACATGCGCTGTGCAAGTCTTTTTGCACACAGTTTACCTCACTACATTAACTGTTGGCGATGTTTTGGCAGTCTTCCAGGTGGTGAAAAGGGGGTACATGTGCACACTTGGTCACCTGGATATTGAATCCCAATCTGTACCAGAGGCTGCAAGAGGACTGGGGGGGAGGGGGAGGAAAAAAATTACACCATATATCAGGAATTTTCCAGCTAATGATGTGCGGATGTGGTAGCACTGGAGAGAGCGAGCCACTGACTGTGCTGTCTTTGTTTCATTCGC
The DNA here is from genome assembly GCA_020510985.1 of Pholidichthys leucotaenia. NCBI lineage: Eukaryota > Metazoa > Chordata > Actinopteri > Cichliformes > Pholidichthyidae > Pholidichthys > Pholidichthys leucotaenia. The sequence continues at coordinate 141,618,752 of CM035839.1, read as the reverse complement.
CAAGGGCCTCGCGCTGCATTCCTGTATGCAGCGCATACTTTGGCAGCAGCCTCAGTGCTCCTTTTTTCCCCCTCTGTTTTACTGTATACAGTTTGTGTGCTGCTCTTGCACTTTTACTTTCTGGCCCTGTCATCCCATCTCTGCCTCTCACAACCTCAGACTCGGTCCCCCCCCATCCCCCCTCCTCCTCGTCATGCTCCTGAACCTTCTCTTGTGTCTTATTTCCTTTCTTGGCCTGGCCACTGCTATTGTTGGGACTGTAAACTGTCCTTTTAGCACATCATAAGGGAGTAAAGGTGTGCAGAAATAATGGTGTTAACAACATGGCCGACTGCTGGAGCTCCAAATGGGGCCTCTCTGGAGACGCAACATGGTTTTATGCTTATTATTATGACATCCGCCCTGCTTCTCCTGCATGTGTCCTACATACACTGTGAAGCTTTAGCCCATTTTCCTCTGAGATTAACTTGGGAAGGCTTTAATTTGTTCTGGATTCCTTTCAGCATTGTAATCAAATTCAAACTCAACATTTATAGCATCAAGCTGAGTTTAATAATTGCTAAAGTCAAAATATCAATCATACCCTCTTTAATTGCAATGGTTGTTCTGCCTGTAGAGCATTTAAAGCACTTCTGTAAGAGTGTTTGTGTGTAGGAGGGCATGTGTCTGTGTGCAGTGGTGCTCTTTCATCCTTGGCTTCCTCAGCGAGAGGGAATGTAAACACAGGCCCCCAGCCAAGCTCCATCAACCCCAGAGCCTCCGGTGCTGCAGTCCTAAGCCCCAGCCTCACTTATCCTGGAGGCGGCAGGTCACCATCGATGATGCCGCCGATTCACATGAAAACAGCAGGGGATTAAAGAGTTAGTGATGAATTCTCAAAGGCCCCATAATTGGTAGTTTTCTTGTCTGGACCCCTTCCCACTGTCAGTGATTGGCCTGATGCTGTATAATCGTATAGAAAACTCACCCTTGTAGATGCGCCATTGGACTAACTGGTGTAAGGATTAAAAATATTTTTCTGCTCCATATCCATCCTAAATGTGCATCCTAAAATCTGCTTAATATATGACGTATGTGGTAAAGTTTAGAATGTGGTGGACTGTAACTGGCAAAAATGTGAATTTATTTTTATTTAACCTTTATTTATACAGGGGAGGTCCACTGAGAGGCAAACTTTCTTTTTCAAGGACGCCCTGTTCACACTCGAGCTGGATTTATGCACCCGCGTCGACGTGACGCAGCTGCGACGCCGTCAGCATGGCGTCAACACAGCAGTGACATACACCTCTCCAGAGAAGGAGAGGTGTACATCAGCAACACAGGCCGTAAGAGCTGTGATTGGTCTGCTTTGCCTCCTCCTTCACATTTCCTGGTTCTTGCTGCTGCTCCGCTCTGCGGAGGCAGAACTTCCAAAGTGAGTCGGTTAAACAGCGGTCCAAATTCAAAAAAATATTGAGAAAATAAGCACATGCAGAACATTTTGTGGCTCGTCATAACCCCAGTAATTACAGATTGTCAAATAACGGCAGCAGTCGCACGCAGTTTACTCCGACTTCTTCTCTTTTTCTCTGTGCAACGATCGTGTGAATCTCAACATTTATTCGCTCCAACTCCATCACAGTCTGCTCTCGTCTGTCACTATTTCATAAACAAAAACACACGACGAACACAAATCACTCTACACATCGACTGAAACCCATTATGGCAACGGAACAATGCATTTCACCCAACACACAACAAAAAATAACCAATCACTGCGAGGGCGATGGACGTCAGTAATGACATCGACTTGATGCAGGTGCATAAATCCCACTTCACAGTTACACACCTGGAAGCTGCCCAGTACAACCACAGACCTGTGGCCACTGAGCAGCTCCACTGGAGCAGCTGAGGTGAGGGGCCTTGCTCAAGGGCACCACAGTGGAGTAAATGAGGGTGAGGCAAACACTGCTATGTGATCTGTCCTACCCAGATCTGATCCTGCCAGTCCAGGGATCGAACTGGCGACCCTCCAGTCACCAGTCCACATCCCTAACCATTAGGCCAGTGCCAGGAGCACAACTGAAACCCTGAAAACATTGTTTTTCAGAGACTGTTTTCTAACTGGAATTGACTAACCTGCAAGGTTCCTTTACTGACCTTTTGGGCTTTAGATGGATACTTGGATTTTCCTGGAAAGCTGCTTAGCATCAGCTAAACATTTAACTTGCAAAGTAAAAATTGCATTTTGTAGACATCGTATAGGACAACTGCTGAAATACCGTGCATTGTTCTAAAACGTCTATTACTGAGCTTTCCATAACTTCATGTGTTGCTCTTTCTGTTCTGCATCATTTGTTTTCGGTGGACTTTTGTATGTAATCTTTTTTTTTTCCACATTTGAAGTCATTCTGTACCTAATGATGATCTTAGCTTAGTCGACACTCGGTGACAAGCTTGTGTGTTCATCCATGTATCGCCGGTGTTGTTGTCGTTCTACTTATGGTTACATTGTGAATGTTGGGTACATTACACTGATATATATTTTTTTCTGTTTATTGGACCCAGGCGAGTCTAGCTGTGGTTTGCTGCCATCTCTGGCTCATAAGGAGAGTCCTGCATATCTGAGAGAAGTCAGTCTTTGACTGCCAGGGTGTAACTTCAGTGAAGAATGTACCATAATGCATTTGAGAAAGAATCAGTGTATGCTTTCTAGAGCCGCTACCACAATCACAGTTGAATTAATCTTCTAAAAAGTATTTTCATTAATGTGACTGCTGGTACAAACTTACTATCTTAAACATCATACACATGCTGCAGATAATTTTGGTTCATATGCAATTACATCTTGCATTGAAGCATTTTTTGTGATTGGATTGCTATTGCATATGGCCAATGTTGGGCAAGTTACTAAAAATTAGTCACTAATTACAGTTACTAGTTACTTGTTTTCAAAAGTAATTGAGTTACTTTACCATTAAAGTAATTAGTTACTTGGAAAAGTAACTTTCACCTTACTTTTAAATGCATATTTAAACTATCTTGCACACATAGCAAGATAATTTAATGGATTATATTATGGGCTTATTAATGTCAGGCTGAAAACAGTCTGTTTCAGACAGAGCTTCAGATAGTTGGACTTTTTTAATGTTGTTGTTGCTGCACATGTCAGTGAGTGGGACATGGAAGTTGTCCATGTTTATCTTACCTTTATGTTATGGATTAATCTGATGTGCAGTGATCCAAAGGAAACGTTCATTTTCCACAGTAAAAACATCTGCTGTGACAGAGACATGATCCAGTCTCTCATCTGCCTTTTGGAGATCAGAATCCATTTTGAATAATCTTTATCCAGGTAGCAGGTAAACGTTTTAACTTCAGTGATGGACAGTGACTGCTGGAGTGGTGGTCTAGAGGTAGAGCATCCATCCCACAACCGGGAGGTCAGGGTTCAAGTCCCGGCCGGGTCATGCCAAAGACCATATAAAAATGGAACTTCCTGCCGTCCAGCTTGGTGCTCAGCAAAAATGGAACAGAGGAGCGAAATGTGGGCGACAGTGACTCAGAAGGTAGAGTGTGTCGTCCAATAGCTTGAGGGTTGGCAGTTCGAATCCCGCTCTCCCCAGCCATCCTGTCGTTATGTCCCTAGGCAAGACACTTTACCCACCTTGCCTCCAGTGTCCGTAACACTGGGTATGAATGTGTATAAATGTTTGGTAGTGGTTGGAGAGGCCATTGGCACGGATTGACAGCCATGTTTCTGTCAGTTTGCTCCAGGGCAGCTATGGCTACAGTAGTAGCTTACCACTATCAATGTCTGTCGCGAGTGAATGAATAATGGACTCATTGTAAGCGCTTTGAGATGTCACTTGACATGTAAAGTGCCATGTAAATCTATCATTATTATTATTATTATTATCACATCTTCATTCTGTAACAACGTATCTGGCAATCAGTCGGTTTAATTCTTGCTGGGTCGCTAACTGTCCAGATGCATACCTGTGCTTGAAATCCAGCTGTGGGTGTTCAGCTAGTAGACCCACTTCACGGTGTTAGTTGTTAGCATAGCTAGCAGTTAATTAGCACTAGCTTTGCAGCTTGTTGCTGTCTTCGGGCGCTTCTGAAGATTGCAGTAGGACTCCATCGGCACTTGGCTTGCAACCCACCAATATGTTTTTGTCCTTAGCCGTGACAAAGGAAAAATAATCTGTGTATGTCGCCAAAAACAAAGTAGCTTCATCTTTTCCTCCACTCAGTATGAAGACTCAGGCTCTTTGCAGCAGGTCACGTCGACTGACTCCTCTCTCAGCTACGGTAGGGTCAGTTTGTAAGTTAATTTATTTGCACTAAAAATATCTATCCATATTAATATGTGTAATGCATCTGATGAAGTTTCAGTAACTGTAACGCCTTACTGAATTTTTAAACAGTAATTTCGTTACACAACACGTTAACTGCAAAAGTAGTGGCGTTTCAGTAACGCGTTTCTTTGTAATGCATTACTCCCAACACTGGACATGACAAAGTAGATATACTTGTACTCAAATTATAAATAAAAACAAGGGAAACTTAAAGAACAGATGAGCAAGACAAAAATAAAAACAATGTGATAAATATAAGCGATGGGATAAAAATGCAAAAAATAAACTATTCAAAATTATTTAATTATTAAAAGCTTGTCTGAACAAAAGTGTCTAACAATTTTCTAAACAAAACTTAAGAGTCAACAGAGGGGAGATAAAAAGGCAAGGCATTCCATGATTTAGACACTGCAGCTTGAAATGCTTGGCCACCACTGTTTTTTTTTGTTTGTTTTTTTTAATTGGTTCGGGGATCACTCATAATTGCTGGTTTGAAGACCGAAGGGACTGAGCGCGGGAGTAGGACTGAATTAGGTCTGTGATGTACGGCATGGTAGTGCATTGCTATGCAGAGTTTTAAATGTCGAAACTAAAATCTTATATTGCATTCTAATAGAAACTGAGAGTCAACACAGATGATATAAAACTGGAGTAATGTGAGATCTATTGGTTTTAGTTAAAAGCCTTGCAGCAGCATTTTGAACAGTCTGAAGTTATTTCATAGACTCTTAATTCGGAGAGTAGAAGCAAGAGAGGAGAAGAAGCGGAGCAGGGTGACTTGGAAGGGCGACGGAAAGGAGAAAGCAGAACATTGATACAAACGATACTGGCTCTTCCTGTGTTGCGGATGAAAATATGTTGATACATTTTAACCTATCGAGAGCCCTCATTGGAAAGGATTTATATCTGCTCTTCCGAACCGCTTCTGAAGGAACCCATGTTGTCCACTTGTAACAGAGGCATAAATGCTGTTCAGTCTTTGAAATGTACGCAACTCTGACCAGAGGCCCACATTTTGTAAGCTTGATCAGCATTGCACTTTGTCAACGTTTGTAAAAGGTGTTTTGAATTAATTTGTACGTCTCTGGCTCCAGCAGTGGGATTGTCTTTTTTTATTTTGTTTTCCACTTGTTTTACAACATATTCAAGGTTTTGCAGGCTTCTCTCTCATAAAAGTTAGACCCCGCCCCATGTATTGAGTTAAAGCAAAATTCAGCATCCAGCTCACCTGCCACATTTGTTCTAAGATATGGAGCCTTACAACTAAAATGACCATCAACTTTATTTAAAAAAAATACCCCCACCTCCAAAAAAGAATAGTAACCTTACTTTAAAATTTTTTTTACTTTAAATCCACATTTTTTCCATATGCCAGAATGTGGAGGTTCATTTGTGCTCCCTCTAACAGTCTTATAAGGTTGAAGAGGATTCATCTAACTAAAAAAGGAATATTGATAAGAATTGTTCAGGCATTCCCTTCTGTGCTGATATGTACAGTTTATTTGAGGTTTTTTCCATCCATCAATCCTTTATTCTCCACTCACCCGCTCAGACCTTTTCCAGAGATCATGTTAATGCCAGGTGTAAATGTGTGTGGTCAGTCACTATCCGACTGCAATCCAGTCACTAAAAACATATTGTAATGCCAGGTGTAAATGGGGCCACACACAGACACCGGTACACAAAATCACTTGGCACTGAAGCACTTTCATCCAGGAAAAAGCAGGTGCTGTCTGAGATGCATGCAAGCACAGCACAGAAAAAAAAAAACCCAAAACCATTCCCCTGCACTTTAAGTCCATGTTGCTGTGCTAATCTGTTGAACTTGCACAGTGCATGGCTATTGCTGGTCCGGAAGTTGCAAGGCACACAGGCTTTGGAGGTCTGACCTTGGCGGTCTGGAGTTCCTCTGGGGCAGGAGGAGCCATTTCCTCCCTGATGGGGAGCAGAGAGGAGAGAGCAGCAGTCAGGCCTGAGGACGACCATGGTGGTGCTGAGGGGGAGGATGCTCTCAGCAGAAAGGAATCTCCAGAATGTTGTCCTTTAATCTGGAGTCGGCCTCACACACACTCTCACTCTCTCTCGAGCTTTCTTTTTCCCCTCCCTCCACCCCTCTCATTTGACTTTATCTGACCTCCTCTGGGTTTTTCTGTTTTCATGCTGGGGGGGGGGGGGGGATTGAAAATGCAAAGCAGCTGACCTAAGAGTGAAACACTGACTGCACAGTTGAGTGCTGGTTCTCTAGTCTGTCTGTGACTGTACAGTATGCTGTGTGCCTGAGTCCATATCTGTTTTCATGCAGCCTGTGCAGGGACTTGAGAAGGGTGAGAAAGAAGAGACTAAAGAAGAAGGAATGCAAACTTGGATAGAAGGGGGAGAACACAAAAAAGAACATTACAAATGGGGGATGTCCTTATTTTAGTTTACAGCAGATGTGTTATAATCATCTCTGTAAAAACAGTTATTAGAATGTGCTTTTAGGACACTGCTCACTGCAGGGTCCTATTTACCTTTTTGTTTAGACATAACAGACCGGAGACTCCAGCATTTATAGGGAGGTTGAAACTGTTTGATCAGCGTCCAATCATGGATATAAACTCTCACAGTGTTGACTTTACTGCACTGCAGACATGCATGTTTTACAGACTTTGGGGCTTGCAGAAACAGATTTTAATTAAAAAAAAAAAAAACCTTTGATAAAGAAGAGGGAGGATGTAGGGAAAGTCCTTAAGTAAAGCCGGTGTTCCAAATGTACTTGAAACTGCAGCTGAAAATGATCTATTAATACAGTCGTGAAAAAATTAGGATACCCTGTATAAGCCTGTGTGTTTTTTTTTTAACATATTTGGACATATGGATATTTAATATCAGTATTTAAAATACTGGGAGATTCATATAATACAACTAAACAATTAAAAATGAATTAAAGACTTTTTTTTCAAATTTTCTGTAAAATATAATTCTAAATAAATAGTGAGGAATAAATTAGGACACCCCCATCTTTTTTAGGACACCCCCACATTCATTCCCACTTAAAATGGCTAAAATAAATGTTAACAAATGCAAATAAAAACAAAAACAATGTTAGGCATAGACATGTGAACATTTCTTAATAAAGAACTGAATATTTAATGGGGTATCCTGAATATTTTCACATGACTGTATGTTTCTAATCTTTTAACCAAATTTGAGGGAACGGCCACAAAATGACTTTGGGTTGTGTGTTGCATAGAGAGGAGGGAAGTTGGAAAGTATTAAGAAACATGCAAAGCACATTGTTGTTGCTTTTGTAATTGTCATTGACAAAGAAAACAAAAAATAGAACTCATGCTTCAGTGCTGGGGGGGGGGGGGTGACATGCCTCATTGTCAGGCACCCATCTGTCAATGCATTTGAGTTGTAATTTCATATTTAAAACCAGCCTTGACACATCTACCTTCCGGTGTCTGCAAGCGCATGCATGTGTTATGTATATGCCTTAATCTGCAGATGTGGCTGGGTTTTCGAATAACTCTGTTGCACCGAGGCGGATATACCCTGAGCTCTAGGTCTGTGGTTCTTCCTAGAAGGCTTTTTGTGTATACTGTCTGCGTGTGTGTTCTGTCTTGACATTTGTCAGCACAGCCAACAAATCCATGCAATACTCAAGTCATGCACGGGAGACAAAAAAATGCATATACGCATTATATCTTAGTGCTATTCAACTGTTTATTCATCAAATGTTGGGAAGTTTTTTATGTTTGCAGTGACTGAGCCATGTCTAGATTGTTGTCATGGAGATGGGATGTTTTCTAATCAAAATTTAGCTTACCCATTAACTTATTTTGTTTTTTTTTAAAGGATTTATTACAAAAGTGAAGGTGTTTTCGTCTCCCTTTCTCAAAACGCATAATTAACTGCTTGTAGTCCCAACTGTATGGGAAGCTTTGCAGCTTCCATTCATGAGCTTACTTTGAGGTTTCACTGCTCTAAAAAAATTTTCAATGACCCCCCTCACAGTCAGCTGTTCACTCTTTGCATGCATGCATCTCATTCCTGGTCACATGGTCCACCAGATGCATCTCGGCCAACTTGCCTCAGCTTCCGTCCTGTTTCTACTGAAGCAGGAAGCAGTGATGAGAATGTATCACATCTGCAAAGTGCAGCCCCCAGATCTATTAATAGTGTCATTCAGTTTAGAAGAAAAAAAATGTGGCCTAAACTTTTTATTCCTCTTACTGGTCACGGTAGTTTGCCTCACTTTGTGGCAGGGAGCCTCAGGCATCCAAGACTTCCTCTTGTGCTGCAAGCATGTGTGCACAGACCTTCATGCACAGGATCTTTAAGATTCCTCTTTACCAGATGAATTAAATTTGCCATATTGATCAAACTAGGTTGTAGTGCTGTGGGGAAGAAAATCCCTTTGGCTCATGAAATGCTGTCTTCTTTAATATATTTATGGTAGGTTCTGGTGGAAAATAAAAATTGATAACATCTCATTGTTATCTTGATCTGTGAAGCATGTTGGCATGCTAGCATTTCTAGTTGGAAGTGAACTGCAAAAGAAAGAGGAGACCAAAAGTCATTAGTTTTGTGGGATTTTTTTTTTTTTTTTATGCCTCGGTGAAAACGGAGACATACGGTAATGAGTCTGTTTGTGTGTGTGTGGTTGGTTGTATCTGTCCATCTGTTACCAGCTTTTCAGCTCGCCCAGTCAAAATGAAGTTGCAACTCAAGGCTTGTATCATTGTATGGCCATACTTTCTCGAGTTTTAATTTGCTAGAATTTCGAGAACGCTTTGTTTTCGAAATGAACACAGATACCTCACCTTTGTTGTCTATGCAGCTGAAACGTCATTGTAATACCTATGCCGGCCCAGTAGAGGCGGCAGTGTCCTTTTATTACAGCCCCACTGAGCACTTCCTGTCAACAATCAATCTTGTGCTGCACTTTTAAAATAGTTGTCTCTGCAAACTAAGCACTTATTCAGGAACTACACCGTTTATTCAACACATTGTTTCTTTTCTGACTCGTTTTGCTGTTCACTTTTGAAGATAAAGGACAATGTATATTCTTTATGTAGTTTACAGCTCATCAATAAAAACTACAATTCCCATATTGGTCAAGTGCAATGTGCCAGTCACAGCAGAGCTTTCTCTGAAGTCAAAGAAACTGGCATAGGGATGGGTGATACCAGCATTTTTTCCTTTCAATACAATACCATTAATTTATGGGACTTTTTCTTTGATACCGATACTTTTTGCCCCTTAAAGAACAATCACATGATTGCAGTTTCAACAACAAATTTATTGCAAGGGCAATATGAATAAAACTCATGAACATAAATACTTGAAAGAAATGCTTATAAAATGACAATAAACTAGAACAATGAGCAAAGTAAATTTAAAAAAAAAATAAAAAGATATATAATTCAATTATAATATCAATCAACTTTATTTATAAAGCACTTTAAAAGCAACACTCGCTACACAAAGTGCTGTACAGCAAGAAAACCCACAATAATAATAATATTAAAATAAATGATAAAAATAATAATAATAAAAAAATTAAGACTTAAAATTAATACAAAATTAATTCAGTTTCTTAATTTGGTGAAGATTCTCAGTCATCCAGATAGGCAAATATGCTGTATGAAAGCTCAGTCAAGTCAACTGGATTCAAGTGTCTTTTTTTTTTTTTTTTTTTAAACTTCTGAAATATTTCACCAGCCCTGTGATGGATTGGTGATCTGTCCAGGGTGTACCGTGCCTCTCGAACAAAGATGCTGGGATAGGCTCCAGCCCCCCCGCAACCGGAAAAAGGATAAAGCAGTAGCAGATGGATGGAAATATTTCACCATACATCCAAATTCTATGGTAATACCAAGCAGCATATGTGTAATTTTTTAAATTTTTATTTATTTTATTTTCCACTATTATTTTACAGACTTAAATAGTGCTTATTTTGTTTATTTTTTAAAATTGTGCTGCTTGGTATCACCATAGAATTTGGATGAATGGTGCAACATTTCAGAAGTAATACTTCTGCTACCCGCGACGCTGCTCTGCTCACTCTGCGCTGCACCGGAGTAGTGAGTGCTGTGGCTGCGCAGTGGGTCTTCGGCTCTGACATCTGATAGGCTGTCATAATCATGTGACACAGCAGACAATCTTTAAAACATGCCTGGGCTGGTTTTTCATTGGTTTTCACACATAAATTTAATGCCTAAAACTCTCAGAAGTGAAAACAAATTGCATGTTTTGTATTAACATGCTGGTATCGCAATATTTTAAAAAAGTATCGACCAGCTGGTATTGAAGTATCAATACTTGAGTATCAATACACCCATGAACTGGCAGATAACATCAGAATAGATGAGCAGGAGAAAGTTTTACAGGTAAGTTTTTCCCTTAAATTATGCAGCAGTTTCATTGTGAACACATTAACACCTCCTAACACGGCAACATTTGATTCTGAAAGCTTGTGTTTTGTCACATTATTTATTCCAAAGTGCTCTGCTACTGGTGGTTACATGATTCATACAGTATGTTAATAACTTGTTAATGTTAAATTGGTTTCTTGAAAGTTCATACAATTTTTTTTTTCCAACTGATGTCAGTAATATGTCATCAAGACCTGCTGTCCACACCCCACTCCATCAACACCCCCCACTCCCAGCACACAGCCCCCCAACCTGACCCTCACTAAGACCCAGGTGAGGACGAAGCTGAGGAAGATCAAGGCGAGGAAGGCCTCGGGACCGGACGGCATCAGCGTGAAGCTCCTCAAGTCCTGCGCAGATCAGCTGTGTGGGATTGTGGAGCACATCTTCCACCTGAGCCTGAAGCTGGGGAGGGTACCACAATTGTGGAAAACATCTTGTGTGGTACCCGTACCAAGGACTTCCCACCCCAGAGACCTGAACAGCTACAGACCAGTGGCCCTGACATCTCACATGATGAAGACCCTGGAGAGACTGCTCCTTGTTCACCTCCGCCCCCTGGTGGGACCAGCGATGGATCCACTCCAGTTCGCCTACCAGCATGGCATTGGGGTGGAGATGCAGTGATCTTCCTCCTTCACCGTTCCCTGTCCCACCTGGAGAAGCCCGGGAACGCGGTGAGGATCATGATCTTTGACTTCTCCAGTGCTTTCAACACCATCCAACCGATGATCCTGAAGGACAAGCTGCTGTGCGCAGGGGTGGACCAGCACCTGTCATCTTGGATCCTGGACTACCTCACTAACCGGCCACAGTTTGTGAGAACCCAGGATTGTGTATCCGACACGATCATCTGTAGCACGGGGGCCCCCCAGGGAACGGTTTTGGCTCCCTTCCTGTTCACCCTTTGTACTGCGGACTTCTCACACAACACAACATACTGCCATCTACAGAAGTTCTCTGATGACTCTGCGATCGTCGGCCTCATCTCCAACGGAGATGAAGCTGAGTACAGAGGACTTATCCAGGACTTCGTGGACTGGTGCCATCAGAACTGCTTCCAGATCAACGCGAGGAAAACTAAGGAGCTGGTGGTGGACTGCCGCAGGCAAGGACAACCCCTCACAGCACCAGTAAACATACAGGGAACAGACATTGAGATGGTGACATCCTACAAGTACCTGGGTGTTCATCTAAACAATAAACTAGACTGGTCACACAATACCAACGCACTCTACAAGAAGGGGACGGCGCAGTCTGTTCCTACTGAGGGGGCTCAGGTCTTTTGGTGTACAAGGGGTGCTCTTGAAGACATTCTACGACACTGTGGTGGCATCAGCCATCACTTTTGGAGTGGTCTGCTGGGGCAACGGCATTACAGCAGCTGATAGGAAGAGACTGAACAAACTGATCAAGAAAGCTAGCTCTGTCCTGGGGCAACGCCTTGACCCAGTGGAGGAGATAGGAGAGAGAAGGATGGTGGCTAAACTGTCATCTCTGCTGGAGTCCGAGTCCCACCCTATGCAGGACATACTGAACGCACTGAGGAGCTCATTTAGCAGTAGACTACATCATTCTAGGTGGGCGACCGAGAGGTTTCACAGGTCCTTCCTACCTACGGCTGTCAGACTGTATAATCTAAGCAGGGCTGCTCGCAGAGATAGCAAAAAAACGTGACAACCTAATAGTATTGAATTCAAAAGATGCAACAGACTTACACAAATGGTCCCCTCCAGTATACAACTAGGACAATATCAGTCGCTATGGAGGGTGACAATATGTAAGGGGACATATTCATACTATGTCGGATAACTAAGTAGACGGTTATGCTGTTTATTGCATCTAGCTACAATGCTCTGCACTGTGTATGCTGTATATATTTATATATTTGTGTACGTATGTATATTCACTGCTCTTATTTTCTTATCTTCTAAATTATTACTCTGAGTGTTGCTATTCCTGTGCTGTTGCAATCCTGGAATTTCCCCACTGTGGGACTAATAAAGGCTTATCTTATAAAAACACCACAGTATGGCACATCATTGAATCATTTCCTTTAAAATAACTTACAGTCCAGTCATTTCTTTGATTTATTTACTCAATTAAAGCTGATGTGAATTGTGAAATATAAAAACCACTTAAGGTCATTTTTACAGAAAACCAAACAAATTCTCATTACACACAGATTGAAACATTTCAACCCTTTGATTTAATGTTGATGATTATGGTGATAATTTTTGAAGTTTTTATATTTTTTACCTGCTATCGCATGCCGTAGTGTAAATATATACATGTATTAAATTAATAAAATCTTAATCCAGCATTTCTCTTTCTGCTGCTAATTTTATTCTTGTGCGTTTATATTTTTTCTTTTATGCGCTCCTTGACAAAAATGCCAGCGTACAGCCCTGGGATGACATACACCTCATGTGTATTGTGACAGCGACATCAGAGTCATACCTGCATAAACAAATACCAAGCATTTCAAACCCATGCATGGAGGGCATGACACAATACCCATGCTATCATGCCACAAGCACCGAGGCATCAGCACCTGCGGTGCTTTCCTTTAATTATAATTGTCAAGGTGGCACACAGAAAAGGCACCAAATTCTTAAAATCTCTTGGTGTCATCTGGGAGCCACACATGCCTGTTGTGGAGAAAATTTAGGCTTGGGGAAACTTTCCCTATAAAATGTTGCCATCACATGTTTCCCCGCTGGCTTCTAATTATATTTAGACTAACAGCTGAAGTACTGAAATATGGTGAGAAAGTCAAGGCATGTTAATTTTGCTCAGTGCATGCAAAACAAAAATAACACCACATTCAATAAATCTTGCTCAAAGGCTGTAAAAATACTCAACATCTGACTGAATGAACCCGTAAGCAAGTAACGTATTATTATCCCCCGCCAGTCGAAGCCCATAGGGGTCGAAGAGCACTTTGGGCGAAGACCGAAGGGGGATTATGTTTTGGGTATGTTCGTCTGTCCGTCCGTCTGTCCCACGTTTGTAAAATCAACTCCTACAGTTTTGTTCTGATTGTTTTGAAACTTGGTAACATAGTTTGACATATGCTGGTGATGCGCATATTGCAATTTGACTCTCATCGGATGATCTTGAGGTCAAAGGTCAGATTTTCCCTAAATCTTCTAAACACAGTAACAACTGAAAGAAGTGATGTAGGCTTTTCAAATCGATACAGTAGTTGTATCTAATGCATGCACATCTTGGACGACTTACACTCTGACCTCAGTATGGGTTTGGGGGCATGGGGTCAAAGTTAACTACCAGTGGCACTATGGTAAATGCAACATTTACTATTACTATAAAATAAGTAAAGCAAGAGCCATCAAACCTGGTCCACAGGTTCACTTTAGGATCCTGACCTCTGACTATGGGTTTGGGGTTAAAAGGTCAAGGTTAACATCCCCTTTGCCTTATTACAGTACAATGAGTAAAGCTAAGGCCACCAAGCTTGGTACACAGGTTCACCCTGTGACCCTGAAGTGTGACTATGGTTTTGAGATTGCAAGGTCAAAGGTCAACATCAAAATGGCTGAGACTATATCTCAGCAACAAAGAAAGCTAGAGTTACCAAACATTGTACACAGGTTCACTCTGGCACCATGACCTCCGACTACAGGTTTAAGGTCAAAGGTCAAGGTTGGCACTCCCTATGCTCTCTTACTATGGGACGTGTAAAGCTCTCTTGGATCACCAAACTTGATACACAGGTTCACCTCAGGATCCTGCCCTACAACTATGGGTTGTATACTATGTTGTATATTCGTGGATGATGGGTTTATCATAATTTGGTTCTGCCACAGTAATTATACTGAAACATAGAAAAACTGCTCTGTCAGGAAGTATCATGCTGCATTTCCCCTCTAGTCCGCGTGCGCTTTGGATGAGCCCGCCACACACGCAGCGCTGTTCATGCTCACTTTTTTCATCTACCCAGGCCAAGCAGTTGACGCATGCACACAACCATCATTTGTAGTTTTGCTCCTGCCCGATAGGTAGCGCCAATGTGCTGACGCACCAGGATTTTCACCAATGAAGAAATCAGAATCAGCTTTATTGGCCAAGTATGCACAACACATACAAGGAATTTGACTTTGGCTAAAAACTTGCTCTCGTTGTTCAGGTGGAGGATTTAAATAAGATTTAAATAAGGATTCAATGACAACAGAGTATGTACAGTAAATTACAGTCTGTCCACGTTTCTATAAAAGGATGCAAATATATACAGGAATATATGCAGTTATTTACTCAGACTATCCACACTTTGCAGAAATATATGAAAAAATATACAGTCATACAGTATTTCAATGTGAACTCAGATTCAGTGATATAATGTGAATGAAGTAAAAAGCAGTGTGAGAGTTATGTGCAATGTAATAATGGATGAAAAGTCATGAATACAGCAACAGGTAGGACTAGGTGAATGTTAGGAGTTCATCAGAGTGATGGCTTGAGGAAAGAAACTGTTCCTGTGACGGGTGGTTTTGACCTTCAGTGATCTGTAACGACGACCAGAAGATAGAAGTTCAAACAGTTTGTGGCCGGGGTGTGACGGGTCAGCACAGATGTTTCCCGCCCGTTTCCTGGTTATGGACCGATATAAGTTCTCAATGGAGGGTAGGTCGGTACCAATGATCCTCTCCGCAGACTTAATGATCCGCTGCAGTCTGGTCTTGTCCTGGTTAGTGGCAGATCCAAACCAGACAGTGATGGAAAAGCAGAGGACAGATTGGATGATGGCGGTGTAGAAGACAACCAGCAGCTCCTGAGGCAAATCAAACTTCTTGAGCTGACGCAGAAAAAGCAACCTCTGCTGGGCCTTTTTCCGGACAGTGTCTATATGGGAGGACCACTTCAGGTTCCGGGAGATTGTGGTACCCAGAAACTTGAAGGAGTCCACAGTGGACACTGTGCTGTTGAGGATGGTGAGTGGGGGGAATGAAGGACGGTGTTGCCTGAAATCCACAGTCATCTCCACCGTTTTGGCTGGGTTAAGTTCAAGATGGTGAAAATGCTGCTTGACTTCCCGGTTTTCACTCCTTTTCCACGAAGATGATGCTGAAGTATTTATGTATGATTCATGTATGTTTATTCTCATCTTCTGCTTCCTCATTGTCTTCTTCGTCTGCGTATTCTGTGCCGATATCGCCACCTCGTGAATGGGATGTTCACTCTTGCGCATGCGCTTTTCAGCACGTTCAGGTCATGGGCAGGCAGCGCGGTCACAAAATTTGGGCTGCACGTAGTCGAGCACTGCGGACACTAGCGGAGTGGAGACGATGACGTAAATTTCGTCACACAAGGTTTCTAGTTACACGTACACGGACAGCAGAGGTGCAGCATGAATCCAGCTTTAGGGTTGTCAAAGAAAACTGAGGTGGGGGATATTGCACTCGCCTCAGAGTGCTCTTGTTGCGCTTTAGGCAGGAGGGGCCCACCTCTACTATGGAAAGAGCCTGTTTTGGGGATTGACAAATCTGAGCCTTAAAATGAAGTTAAAACAGCCATGATACAAGTATAAACTGACCTGTCAACTTTAGTAACAGACAACATTTGACCTGTTAAATTTGCAAAAAAAAAAAAGTAACTTTTTCAACTTTTTCTCATAAATTTGCAACAACTTATAAAATTACAATTATTGACTTTTTAATTTACTAGTCTTTTATGAAGTTTCGAGTTTTCTCTTAAATTTGCACTTGAATTAGAAAATGTTCTCATGAACAATAACGTTTCTCATAATTGTAAACTTGTTGAGATTGCACTGTTTCTTGTAAATTTTGCCCTTTTTTTCTTGTAATTTTGTTTTTTTTTGTCAAAGATTATGGGGCAAAAGAGATGCAGAAGATGTTTGTAGTACTACTCTGAATTTGGCTGTTTCAGAATATGTCAGCTTGTGACTGACATCTCATAATGATTCCTACAGAAGGTGATCCTTTCCCGTACAAGCATCTAACTCGTCAGCCCTGATAAGACCTGCAGTGGCTGAAGGGGAAACTGCAGCCAGACTCTGCTGGAAAAATCTGGAGTTCAGGAAAGCACCTGGAACTAGTCCACTCTCTTACCAGGGGTCACTGAGTTTTGTCTGGAGGCTTTCCCTACTGTAGCTCTTAACAATGCTGCTGCTTTCCTGTGGGCTATGGCTACAGTTTAAGGACAACACACTGAGTTCCCATCAGAGTTGCAGGACAAATTTAGAAACATGATTGGTATGGAGTAGCATAAAATAGCTACAGTTAAACCTCAGATGTTTGTTTTTTTTAAAAATTTGTTCATATAGTAAAAAAGGTGTCAAATGGGGTGGCTGATATGAGTGAATGTCCCCCTCATATCTCTTCATGTACACATCATGTGCCAAGATTAATCCAGTCTTGTCCACTGTTGTATTGTGCACCACTGTGCACATGTACTGTAAATGTGGTGTCCCCCAGTGGGCTGCTGTGGAAAGATTGTGATGTGGGTACGCCAAAATGGGAGCTGGGGGACTTGTCCTGCCAGATATGATTTCACGTCTTATGTAAGACCAAGATGAGGGCAGAAAAGCATTAACCCTCTATATTTGTGTGAGACGGTGACATTTTCCTCCTGGCAAGTGATTGGTGTTTCTTTGTATCTGTGTGTGAATCCTGAATTTGAATATTTTCTGCTGTCGGTTATAGGTGGTGACGCTATGGTACAGAGCCCCAGAAGTGCTGCTTCAGTCAAGTTATGCTACACCAGTTGACCTGTGGAGTGTCGGCTGTATCTTCGCTGAGATGTTCAGGCGGAGGTGAGATTTGCAGAGAACATGACCCCCAATTTCCACTGATTGCAGTTGCGGTCTGTTAGGGCTGCGATGCGATCACCACAGCAAATGGTTACCATTGTAGTCAATGTTCTACTCTCCAGATACGGTACGTACCACCAGCAGCCGGTGGCTTGTCACCAGACTGCAAACCAAGTCTACCTACGGGTACAAATAAGTAACAAAAAAAAAATTAAAAAAAAAATGTTCTACTCTCCACCAGATACGGTACGTTGCGGCATAGATCTGACTGGCCGCAACGGATCGCTAAAAATACACAACAGATCTACTTTTGATGGATGCCACATTAGCACGCAAGGAAATCCTGTGGTATCTACTGTATTTAATAGCTGTTCATTAAAAAGCTGTTTAAGAACTTGTTTTATATATTGTCCGTTATTTTCCCAGGTCCACCCCTCTACCATTGTGTCCATGAACATAAAAACTGTGACATAATATACAAACACTTCACGGAATTAAAATACCTATTATTTAAAGCACACATGAATACAGATGGACAGTAGGGCTGCAACTAATGATTATTTTGGTAGTCGACTAATGGTGATTATTTCTCTCATGTCTGCCATCTCTGCTTCCTATTGGGGCTCTAGTGCTTATTTTACCTCACCCACTGCTTAAGCCTGCACACTTATGACAGTCACCTTGTTGTCAGTCCCTGCTTTAATGTAACATTTTATCAGCAGTTTCCAGAGCTAAATGCAAAAAAACAAGGAAGCTGTATTAATTATCACAAGTTTAAGGTTATGTATCAGTTTATCACAGACAGCATAATGCCTCATGTCAGTTAAACAATTAAATATCTTACAGCTGAATTACAGATCTGCTCCAACCCACAAACTAACATTAGGTGAAAGTTTTCTATATGTGCATTTTTAAACAATATAATTCAGAAAGGTAGACCTTCATATTCAGTATTCACTGCATTTAAGAGTGATATTTGAAGCCGTTTGATTTAATTTTGATGGTTATGGTTGTAGATTTTTTTTTTCCACAATATTTTTATTGAACCTTTTTTCAACAAACATGACACCAACAATCAAACCCCAACACTAAAACAAACCAAAAAAAAAAAACCAAATATTCCAAAAACACCATCAACCGTTAACAAAACAAGTCAAACAATGCTCCTCTGTTTAGCCTAGGTAATCCATTGCATAAGTATACATATTATACATTCACCAATTTGGAAATTACAAGGTCCACACACATCATTCACCTTCTTCTTCAGTAGTTATGTTTAGTTTCTTTACATAATCAATGAAAGGTCTCCATATATTGTCAAACAGATTTTCCTTTAATTTCAATATGTATGTTATTCTTTCTAGTGGAAGGTTTGTTAACATCTGTCTTAACCACTGAGTCACATCTGGTCTATGAGTCTTTTTCCACAGCAGTGCAATACATTTTTTGGCGTTAAGCAAACTGAGGTCTATGAATGTTCTTTCAGTCTTATTAAAGTTATGCTTTTCTGGATACAGACCCAACAAAAACAATTTAGGATTCAATATGAGTTGTTTTGAAATAATTTTTTCAATTGTTACCCTCACCTCACCAGTAAATATACAGGGAACAGACATCGAGATGGTGACATCCTATAAGTACCTGGGTATTCATCTGAACAATAAACAAGACTGGTCACACAATACTGACGCACTCTACAAGAAGGGACAGCGCAGGCTGTTCCTGCTGAGGAGACTCGGGTCTTTTGGTGTACAAGGGGCGCTGCTGAAGTCATTCTATGACACGGTGGTGGCATCAGCCATCACTTTTGGAGTGGTCTGCTGGGGCAGTGGCATTACTGCAGCCGATAGGAAGAGACTGAACAAACTGATTAAGAAAGCTAGCTCTGTCCTGGGGCAGCGCCTTGATCCGATGGAGGAGATAGGAGAGAGAAGGACAGTGGCTAAACTGTCATCTCTGCTGGAGTCCGAGTTCCACCCTATGCAGGACATACTGGATGCACTGAGGAGCTCATTTAGCAGCAGACTACATCATCCCAGGTGCACAACCGAGAGGTTTCGTAGGTCCTTCCTACCAACGGCTGTCAGACTGTACAACCTAAGCAGGGCTGCTCGCAGAGATAGCAAAAAGACGTAACAAACTAATAGTTTTTTTGAATGCAAAAGATGCAATAGACTTACACAATGGTCCTCTCCGGCATACAACTAGGAACATACCGGTCGCTATGGAGGGTGAGAATATGTATGGGCACATAATCATACCATGTAGGATAACTAAATAGACGGTTATGCTGTTTCATCCCACCTAGCAACAATGCTCTGCACTGTGTGTGTTTATATATTTACATATTTATTCCATCTAGCTACAATGCTCAGCACTGGGTGTGTTTATATTTATATATCTATATATTTATTCCATCTAGCTACAATGCTCCGCACTGTGTTTTTATATATCTACATATTATTCCATCTAGCTACATTGCTCCGCACTGTGTGTGTTTATATACTTGCATATTTATTCCACCTAGCTGCAATGCTCCGTACTGTGGGTGTTTATATATTTACATATTTATTCCATCTAGCTACAATGCTCTGCACTGTGTTCATATATTCATATATTTATTCCATCCAGCTACAATGCTCTGCACTGTGTGTCTGTGTGTGTGTGTGTGTATATATATATACAGTATATTTTATAGTAATATGTACATATGTATATTAGCTGCTCTTGCTTGCTTGTTTTTTTTTCTTGCCTTCTGATTGTTGCTCTGAGTGTTGCTATCCCTGTGCTGTTGCAATCCTGGAATTTCCCCGTTGTGGGACTAATAAAGGCTTATCTTATCTTATCTTATCTTACCTCTTCCCAAAACATTCTAATTTTTCTACATTCCCAAAAACAATGAAATAGAGTTTCTTTACTTTCCATACATTTTGTGCACGTATCTGGTATGTTTTTGTTATATCTATTTAACTCCACCGGTGTAACATACATCCGCATTAACCATTTAAAATGTATCAATTTAAGACGTACATTTATTGATTTGGTTTGAGCTTCTGTGCAAGCCAATTCCCATTGTTCCTCTGAAATTTCAATTTGTAGGTCTTCTTTCCAATAATTCATTCTTTTCTGTGAGTTTTCACTTGAGGATAATATCAGTGAGTTATAGAACTCTGAAATAATACCCTTTCTCTTACTATTTTTCGTCAAAATTTTTTCCAAGTATGAATAGGTAGGACGGGTGAGAGCATTATTTTGATTTGATCGAATGAAATTCCTAAGCTGAAGATATTTAAAAAAAATGTGTTCTATTAAGATTAAATTTAGCCCTCAGTTCTTCAAAAGACATTATATTGTCTGAACATGCTAAATATAAGTCTTGAATCTTTTGAATCCCTTTTAAATTCCATAATTTAAATACAGCATCCGCTCTCCCTGGTGTAAAATATTGATTACCCCATATTGGGCTAAATTGTGACAATAAGTGCGGTTCTTTTAAATATTTTTTGATTTCATACCATATTTTGATCATATGCTTTACAATTGGATTTTTAACTTGTTTCTGTAATTTTTTAGCCGAGTCTGAGTATATGAATAAGGGAAGAGGTAAAGGTAACTTGTATGATTCCATCTCCATCCAGTGAGGGAGATCATTTGATGAAAAATAATATGTCATAGACCTCAGTTGTGCTGACCAGTAATACAACATAAAGTTTGGACATTTCAGACCTCCACGATCAAATGGCAAATATAGTAAGGACAGACGTAATCTAGCCTTCCTATTGTTCCATATAAATTCCACTAACTTTTTTTTAATTCTTGAGAATAGATCTGAAGGTGGTGGTAAAGGAATGTATTGAAATAAATATAGTATTTTGGGTAAGATATTACTTTTAAGTATATTAATTCTCCCGATCATCGACATTGGCAGTGACATCCATCTCTGAAGCAGCTCATTAATATCTGTCATTAAGGCTTCATAGTTGATACTAGCGGCTGATTCTAACTTAGGCACAATTTGAATTCCTAAGTATTTAAACTGATTTACAACATTGAATTGATTTACCTCAGGAGCTGGGTGCTTTCTCTGGGTCTCATTTAGCATTAATATTGAAGATTTATTTTTATTTATTTTATATCCTGATATTTCCCCAAAGTTCTTTATTATATTTAACAAGGTCGGAATTGATTTTTTAAGATTTGACATAAACAAAATTATGTCATCAGCATACAGGGAGATTTTATGTTCTATTGGTCCTACTTTAATTCCATATATTTGTGGATGTAAACGCACTGCCATCGCCAAAGGTTCAATTGCCATAGTAAACAGTAAAGGCGAAAGTGGGCAGCCTTGTCGACAACCTCTATTAATTTTTATTGATTTTGAGATATTGCTATTTGTTAGGATTTCTGCTGTAGCATTATTGTATATTATCTGAACCCATTTTATGAAATTCTTTCCAAGTCCAAACCTTTGTAAAACTTCAAAAAGAAAGGGCCATTCGACCCTATCAAAGGCCTTTTCAGCATCCAATGATAGGAGAGCTGTATCCGGTGCTTCTTTATTAGAATAAATTATATTAAATAATCTTCTTACATTATGGAAGCCTTGTCTTCCCATTATAAAGCCATTCTGATCTCGGTTAATTATATTTGGTAATATTTCTTGTAGTCGTCTTGCTAAAATTTTACAGATTATCTTAAGGTCTGCATTTAATAGGCTTATTGGTCTCATGTTTTCACATTTATTAGAAGGTTTACCTGGTTTTGGCAACAGTATAATTTAGGCATTATTTATATATGGCGATAATTTACTATTTTGAAATGCTTCTAAAACCATTTCCAAAAATGGTTTTATTAATTTATTCTTAAATTTTTTATAGAGGTCAACTGGAAGACCGTCGGGTCCCGCACTTTTTCCTGATTTCATATTATCAATGGCTAGCCCAACTTCTTCTTGACTAATTTTTGACTCCAGTATCTCCCGGTTTTCATTTGGAATACATGGTATAGATAATCCGTCCAAAAACCCATTTAGTTTTGTTAAGTCAGTTTCATTTTTTGTATCATATAGTTTTTCATAATAATCTCTAAAGGCACTGTTAATTTCTAAAGGATCTACGACTGCCTGTCCGTTACTTATAATACTGGTAATTGGTGTTTTAAATTCTAATTGTTTAATCAGCCATGCCAATAATTTTCCTGATTTTTCACCTTGTTCATAAAAGGTTTGCTTCAATCTTAGAAGACTCGAGGCAGCTCTATTTGCTGATTTTTTTGTCATATTCAGCTCTCAGAATCAGTAATTCATTCTCTAATTTGGGATTACTTCCTGCATACACTTTTTCTTGAAGGATTTTTATTTTACGTTCCAATTGGACTCTCTCCTCTCGAGTCTTCCTAGATTTTGAACCTGTATAACTAATAATATGCCCCCTAATAAAAGCTTTGAAAGCTTCCCACTTTATACATGCTGATGTTTGTGTAGTGTTGATATCAAAGAACTCATCTATCTGTTTTTCTATGTACTTAACAAATTCCTCATCTTGAAGCCATTTATGCTGAAATTGCCACCTACCAGGAACCTTTGTCAATTTCTTATCTACATACTGTATATTATACAGCAGGGTGCATGATCAGAAATCACAATGTTATCATAGAAACAATTTTGAATCTTGGACCTTAATTCCATAGAGATCAAAAAATAGTCAATACGTGAAAATGTCTTGTAGGTGTTAGAATAACAAGAATAGGCTTTGACTTGTGGTTTCATTTCTCTCCATATATCTAACAATCTCAATTCTTTCATAAGATGATTAATAGTCATCCTACATCCATTGTGCGTACAGTCCTGTCCTGTTGACCTATCTATACTGGGATTCAATGTACAGTTAAAATCCCCTGCTATTATATATAGCCCTGTGAGTGATGCTAAAGTAAGAAATAAATTAACAAAGAAGCTTTGATCATCTATATTGGGACCATATATGTTCACCAGATTTATATTTTCTAATAACAAAGATCCTTGGATGATTAGATATCTTCCCAATTTATCTCCAATTACATTTTTCACTTGAAATGGGACTGATTTATGTATAAGAGTCATAACTCCCCTGGCTCGGGATGAAAACGATGAGGTGAATACACTTCCCTGCCATCTACTGCTAATTCTTTTTACATCCTCCTCTATTAGATGAGTTTCTTGTAAAAACACAATTTTTGAACCTATGTCTTTTATTTTATTCAAAACTTGTTTAAGTTTTTTTAGGTTTTGTAGACCTCTGCAATTCCATGATGTTAAATTAAGCTTAACGCTTTGGTCTATGATCAATAAAGAGTTTGAGATTACCTTGCAATATAAACATGCTCATACAGAGAAGCAAAAACATGGATGGTTGAACATTCATCCCACAGACTTCACACAAACAAATTCCCCCTCCCCACATTCGTGGTAATCCCCCCAAAATCAAAAAAAAAATTCTGTCTCCCGTTATAGCCTGAATCTGCTCCTCCCCCGTGAGGATCAGTCAAACCACTCACTCTTTCCTCCTCTCAATCACCCTGACTCTGCTACTTTTAATGACATGACCATAACTCTCTTCTGTAGTTTTTCCAATTTAACTCCAAAATTTTATAGCAACTTTGTACATCATAGCCTTTTTTTTTTTTTTTTTTTTTTTTTAATATATCATACCATCTATATTTTGTAGACATGCTATATATTTCAAATCAATCAGATACTTGAACACTTGCTTAAATATTCTACCTTTTATATCTTGTTCTTGCTTCATGCTTGGCTCTCGCCAGTCTCTCCTTGGATCTGCTTAATGAGTTCCTGCGCCTCCTGAGGGGTCTTAAAGACTTGGGTTCTCCCTTTATACGTGACCAGCAGTCTTGCAGGATAAATCACCCCGTGACGAATTCCAAGGCTGCGCAGCTCTTTACGGGCGGGGTCAAAGTGTTTCCTTAATTGTTGGATTCCTGCGGCCAAATCTGGGTAGAACCGCACCTGTTGGTCCTGGTATTTAATTTCTCCTTTAGTGCGGGCTGCGCTGGAGACCGTCATCTTGTCCCTGTAGTTAAGGAACTTCATTATCAGCGTCCTCGGTGTTGTCGTCTTATCTCTCGATGGGCCTATTCGGTGTGCGCTTTCCAAGACGACTGATGACTGTAGATCCGCATTATCCAGCACCTCTGGGATCCACTTCTCCAAAAAGGAACACGCATCCTGTTCCTCCGCCCCCTCCGGAAGGCCCACAAGCCTTAAATTATTCCGTCTAGACCGGGATTCCAAGTCCAAGACGTTTTCTTCCAGACGTTTATTCTTTAATTCCAATGTTTGGACCTTTAATTGCAGGCTGTTGACGTCATCTTCAGCGTTAGAGATCCGGAGCTCCGCCTGCGTTATTCGCTCCATACAGTCGCTTATTTCTTTTCTCATAGCTTCAATCGCAGCTATAATCCCATCAAACTTAGACGAAAAGTCTGTTCTCATAGCGCTGATGGCAGCAAGGACCGCATTCGTTCCTTCGGCAGTCACCGCACCACCGCTAGCTCCCTCCTCAGCCATGGTCACAGGTGTTTTATCTGCTGCGTCACGAGCGTGGAAATCTGTTAACTTGGCTTGTTTCGTCGAATCAGTTTTTCCTCCGCCTGATTTCACAGCCTTAGTTTTTACCATATCCGCCTCCAAACGCTAGAGCAGGTTTTTGTTCCAATTGGGAGAGTTTTAGCCAACTTTTTTTTATCATTAGGAGCAGAGCAGAGTGGAGCACACCCTTCTAAGCGGCCGCCATAACCGGAAGTCCCCATGGTTGTAGATTTTTATTTATTAAATTACAAATTGAGATATTCTAATTAACCCAGATGCATTAATATTCAGAATGAGGGCTAGTATCAAAGAAGATGAAAAAAAGATAGCGACTCCTGTAATTCAGTCATTTACTGCATTCAACATGTTAGCCATGGCTTTAACAGCTCAGCCCTCAGCAACCAGAGAGCTTATTGTCAAACAGGTAAGCTAACATAAACAGGACGTACCAACAGTATTGTCATTTTTCTAAAGCTTGAAACAGCTGGCCATTGAAAATAAGCAGCGCTAACTTTCTCTACTCGCTAAAACTTACCAAGCAGTAGCAGCTGTTAATGGTGCCGTCATTTCAGATGCTCATGCATCACTGTAGTGCTGCCATGATAGGAAAGGTCTGCATTTAAGGCTGCGTGTCCACCAAATGTGTTTTTCAGCTCTGGGCGGCTATTTTCCATTCATTCTCTATGTAGTCCAGCATTTACAGCGCTGAGCGCCCACGGCACTGAAACGCTCTCAGCAGTGGCTGTTTTTTATCATGGCGCTCAGGGCGCTCAGAGTTGAAAAAAGTTAAACTTTTCAGAGACTGCAGCTGAGCTCGTCAATGTCAGACCTTAAGCAGCCAATCAGAACTGCTGTGTGGGCGGGACATAGGACTCCAGTACTGGTCTGTACTTAGACTCCTGCTTTCCGTGTCATCATATTTTACATCCACAGCTGCTAGAAAACATTTCCTGTCCATTGTTATTTAGAGAATGCTATTAAAGTAGAACTGAACTGAACGGCATTGAACGGCACTGGGTGATAGTACATACAATTATAAAGATAATTTATCATTGGCATCCCCTCCACAAATCCCGGAATCTTGGAGAAAATCGCGATTTTGAATTTCCCGCCCTGAAAAATCAGACAAATCCACCGAAGTGCAGCCGGAGTTCCGCGTGACGTCACGAGTGTGACCCAGTCCTCATGTTTACCATTGCGAGCACGTCGACACTGGTTGTTTTTGGTGCATTTTGTCGTGACAGTCGACTACAAAACACTTCCAACACCTGGGAAGATCTGTTCAGTGGCCAAGGAAAGCTGTCATGGCGATGAAAGAAAAGAAAGGGGGAGGAAAAGCGACCGGGAAGCGATGCGTTTCTAGATATACGGTGATCTCTCACTTATCGCGTTTAATGGGGACCAGAACCAACCGCAAAAAGTGAAAAACCGCGAAGTAGCGTCACCCCCCCCCCCCCCCCCCAAGGGCGTCACAAGCACTATTTTGCACAAAAAGGCACAAGAGAACAGCGAAAAGTGCCACTAAGCAACACGAGCGATAAAGAACAATGAATGCGGTCTTCCTTCGCTGGGTAAAACGTCTCGGCCAATCAGCTTGCGAGATTCCCGAGCGGTGAAGAGGTGGGCGGAGAGGAGTGGAGCGGTGGTCAGAGAGGTAGATTTTCAGTTGTGCGGGCTCTCCGCGTTGATACCTGATGTTCTAATGTAGTCTCCCTGCCTTCTCCCTGCCTTCTCCCTGCCTTCTACATTAGAACATCAGGTATCAACACGGAGAGCCCGCACAACTGAAAATCTACCTCTCTGACCACCGCTCCACTCCTCTCCGCCCACCTCTTCACCGCTCGGGAATCTCGCAAGCTGATTGGCCGAGACGTTTTACCTCGCAAGCTGATTGGCCGAGACGTTTTACCCAGCTTCGCTCCCTGCCGAGCGCCTATAATTTCCCTGCCGAAAATTCTGGCTCTAATCTGTACGGTTCGATGCCTCCCTCGCTCTCTTCCTGTTCACTTGACACTCCTGCATCCTCCTCTGTCCTCCTCTGTCTTGTCACCGATCCTGAATGCCTCTTCACTCTGAAAACTCTGGTGTTCTTGACTGCTGGAACTGCTATCATCTGCCATTGTTGTTTTGATAAGGATCACACTCGTGACGTCGTCTGCACTACTTCCGGTTTGTTTGGCACTGCCAGCCAGAGGCAAAAGTTTATCGGCTTATAGCTTGGCCATCGCACGGCCTAAAAATATCTTTTATTTGTTGAAAAATACAATAGGTAATAAGGAATTAATCTGCTATTCTACTTTTTTGGCAAAAAGGTGAGTTCAGTTCTACTTTAAAAAATCAGTAGAAAGTCTGACAATAGGAAAAGCGGGAGTGATGAGCTGAGAATGACAAACTGTTGCTGGGGTATAGGGCACAGACGGTTTCTTCCCCCAGAGCGCTGCACACAAACGCTGAGGGAAAAAAAAAAAATGCTCAGGGCAGTTGGGCGACAAAAAACGCATTTGGTGGACACGCAGCCTTACTTGTTTGGTTTTATTGTTTTCTGTGAAATGTTCCCATACTAGAGAAAGTTTGATTCTGCTTTTTTTTTAAGCTCTGCTTCTACGTGTTTATCCTTCAACTTCGCCATGCTGTGCTTCTCCCCTTCTTCACTGGAAATTGTTAAAACATGCCGGACAACAGAGGTGCTCCTGCCCGCAGCAGTTCCGGTCATGCATTAGTTACAACTGAACATTTCCGCGGCATGCATATAAACTTCATAATTAAACGATTTGTCAACAATAAAAATCTTTGTCGACAAATTTTTATTGTCGATGTTATCGACTACATCGACTAATCGTTTCAGCCCGAATGGACAGTGGCTCGTCTTGCTTCCTTGTTATCGATCACATGATGATCGCCGTCTCTTTTGAACTCTCGCATCATTTTATGCGATTCTCACATGTCATGTTACCCTTTTTCTGATCTGTGCTGCTTCAAAGCACAAATGCAGCCAGTGGGGACTGCCGCAAGGCTGAGACCACACCGCAGCCACAACGGAATGCAACTGCAGTCAGTGGAAACGAGGCTTTAATCCTCTAATTTTTTTAAATGACTGACTTTTAGCTTTTTTTTTTTTTTTTTTTTTAATTGTCCTGATTTGTAGATGATCACTTGTGGTTAAAAATCCAAACCTTGGCCTTAAAATCAGCAAAGGTTCCCCAAACCCCCGGACACATTTTTTGAAAGACAACATTAATGTCATGGGTAGATTTATGCTTATTTTTTGAAGATTGTCAAGTGTAATTCAGTAGTTGAACTTTTTCTTAAACCCCTGTGGGTGATATTTCCCCCAAGACAAGTACACATCCACGTGCCCCACCCCTGCCCTCAGAGCTCATTCCAAAGCCACACCTCAACACACCTTGGGCTAACATACCATGTAGCTACGTATATAGGAGTTAACTGCAGCTAGATACATAGTAATGTTGACTCAATTTTGACTTCCTTCTTTATTCAAGCAGTTTTCTCCTGTAGGTGTGCTTGATGGTGAAGGTTTCGGTAGAGATGACTGCTCTTTCTCTGCTATTTTCATCAGTTTGCTAGCTGCCTTACTAGAAGCAGTTTCACACACAGAGCAAATTTTCTCAAAAACAAACTAAATTAATTTCCCAGATTTCTTTCAACAGATTTCCACTGGTTCTTAATAAAATATTCACACCACTGCAGAATATTTGTCCGTCCATCCATCCATCCATCCATCTTCTACCGCTTTTCCAGAGGTCCGGATCACGGAGGCAGCAGTTCAAGCAGAGAAGCCCAGACTTCCCTCTCCCCAGCCACCTGCTCCAGCTCTTCAGAGAGGATACCAAGGCGTTCCCAGGCCAGCTGGGAGACATAGTCTCTCCAGCGAGCCCTGGGTCTGCCCTGGGGTCTCCTCCCAGAAGACGTGCCTAAAACACCTCAAGTGGAAGGCGTCCAGGAGGCATCCTGATCAGATGCCCAAACTACCTCAACTGGCTCCTTTGAATGTGAAGGAGCAGCACTTCTACTCTGAGCCTCTCCTGGATGATTGAGCTCCTCACCCTATCTCTGAGGGTGAGTCCAGCAATCCTACGGAGAAAGCCGCTTGTATCCACGATCTCATTCTTTCAGTCATTACCCAAAGCTCATGACCATAGGTGAGGGTAGGAACGTACACTACCGTTCAAAAGTTTGGGGTCACCCAGACAATTATTTTGTGTTTTCCAAGAAAAGTCACACTTATTTACCACCATGAGTTGTAAAATGAATAGAAAATATAGTCAAGACATTGACAAGGTTAGAAATAATGATTTGTATTTGAAATAATAATTTTTTCCTTCAAACTTTGCTTTCGTCAAAGAATCCTCCATTTGCAGCAATTACAGCATTGCAGACCTAACATGATTGCTCAAGGGTTTTCTAATCATCCATTAGCCTTCTGACGCAATGAGCAAACACATTGTACCATTAGAACACTGGAGTGATAGTTGCTGGAAATGGGCCTCTATACACCTATGTAGATATTGCACCAAAAACCAGACATTTGCAGCTAGAATAGTCATTTACCACATTAGCAATGTATAGAGTGTATTTCTGGTTAGTTTAAAGTTATCTTCAATGAAAAAAGTGCTTTTCTTTCAAAAATAAGGAAATTTCTAAGTGACCCCAAACTTTTGAACGGTAGTGTAGATTGACCGGTAAATCGACAGCTTTGCTTTAGAGCTTAGCTCCCTCTTCACCACAACAGACCGGTACAGCATCCACATCACTGCAGATGCTGCTCTAATCCATTTGTCAATCTTTCACTCCATTCTCCCCTCACTCGTGAATAAGACCCTGAGATACTTAAACTCCTCCACTTGGGGCAGGAGCTTGTCCCCAACCCAGAGAGGACAATCCTCCATTTTCCAGCTGAGGACCATGGACTTGGATTTGGAGGTGCTGATTCTCATCCCAGCCGCTTCACACTCAGCGGCAAACCGTCCCAGCAAGAGCTGTAGGTCATTGCTGGATGAAGCCAACAGGACAACATCATCTGCAAACAACAGAGATGAGATCCTGTGGTCACCAAGCATGACACCCTCCATTCCCTGGCTGCGCCTAGAAATCCTGTCCATAAAAATTATGAACAGGACCGGTGACAAAGGGCAGCCCTGGCGGAGTCCAACTCTCACTGGGAATGACTCCGACCGAGTGTTGGCAATGCGAACTAAACTCTCACAACGGTCGTACAGAGACCGAATAGCTCGTAACAACAAGCCCGATACCCCATACTCCCGAAGCACCCCCCACAAAAATCCACGAGGGACGCGGTCAAATGCCTTCTCCAAGTCCACAAAACTCATGTAAACTGGTTGGGCAAACTCCCACGAACCCTCAAGAATTCTCGAGAGGGTAAAGAGCTGGTCCGATGTGCCACGGCCAGGACGAAAACCACATTGCTCCTCCTGAATCCGAGGTTCGACCAACGGCCGGACTCTCCTCTCCAGTACCTTGGCATAGACCTTCTCAGGGAGGCTGAGGAGTGTGATCCCTCTAAAGTTGGAGCACACCCTCCTGCCCCCCTTCTTGAAGAGGTGTCAGCGGACTTGTTTCAAGTGATACTTCAAAGTCAAAATGAGGGGAACAATCACAAAAACATCCTATTTTATACAGTAACCACCACAAAGAGCACTTGAATTACCAGATCATGGACAACATAAGGCTTGAGATCACAAAGAAGCTGTGCTGAGATGATGGCATGTAACCAACAATGATCACTTTATGTTGTATTGGCTAAAGAAAGAAGCTAACTTTAGCTACAACTGTTAATGACAACAGAGCTAGTAAGCATTACATTTGATGTTCATTAAAGCACCTTGTAATGTTTCTGTGGGTAATGGGCTTGGGGCTAGCATGCCCAAAGTGCTCCAGTCAGTTGAAGAAAAAACTGCATGAAACGGCCAAAGCAGAAAGGAAATGGAACTCCGTACGCTGGAATTTTTGCATTGAAGTGGTGTGAATAGCTGACAAGTGGAAAAATTTACTCTGCAACACTGCTTTTTCCACATCACAGCACTGTGAAACAACTTTTGTGTCCCTGAAAATGCTCTGTAGACTATCAGTGAAGTACTGAATGCACTCCCCAAGGTGAGCAAGTACAAAGGAAGACTATACAGTTATTTTGTTTCAAGTGTAACTACTGGCTGATAATTTACAGTTCTGTGACTGACCAACAGCATAGATTTATATTTTTTTAAAGCATCTATTATTAATGATAGCTGTTGGGATGCAAATTTCAACACATTTGACAAAAACATGCATCTGGATTACCTACTGGGGCTTTAAGTGAAGTTGCAATGTTCTGTTTGAGCTAGGTGGATATGTGGTAAACAATGCTGCCTCACTGCAAGGGGGTATGGGGTTGAGCAAAGGTTCACTTCCAGGTTAAACTGATATGAGTGGAGGTTTTGAGGTGGGGTTAGCTGAAGTACTTCTGGGTATGATTAGCATTGTAGCAAGGAGAAACATAAATTTGTTCTGCTGTCCATGTTTTTGTGTGTATACGGACAAGAGTTGACTTTTTTCTTTTGATAACATTGGAACTATCAGGAATACCGTTTTATATCATTTACTTTTAAACAACCTACTCAGGTTCTAGTCCCCTTGGCTACCATAAAAGTTCTTTCATTCCTTAATTTGCGAGCTGGTTGCATGAATACTTAATATTTTATTTGGGAAAGTAGACCCTTTTATGCTGTCTTTTTTTGTGTTGTTGATACAGTTTGTCTTCGTTTAGTTGCACCTAGACACATTTTTTTTAACATTTTAAAATGTTCTTCCAAAGACAAAATGTCTGCAGTAATTTGTTAGGGAGTTGCGCTAATCTTATTCTTTAAAAAAAAAAAAAACACCTGTCAGATGTGTTTAGTGAGCAATCACTTTTCAGTTGGCTTATCAAACCATTACAGTGGCGCAGACCATCGGCTGTGGTTGTAATGTGCAAGTCAAGATTCTCCTTACTGTAGGTATTTGCCAGTTTGTGGTCTAACGAACTTCACACACTGGAGAGCCACGCTAATAACGGACAATTTTTGGTTAGTAAAAAAGGAAAAGGCGTGTGAGCACAACGGTGCATTTGGTTAACAAAATAAGATTGCAGTAGCCTAACATGAGTATATAAATGTAAGACCGTATGCGCTGAAGTGTCGTGTAATGGGAGCACATGTCTGGTGTCTAAGCATTTTGTAGTTGTGTGCATCACAGTTGATAAGGAGTGTGTTTCTGAGGTAGGGCTGGCTGCCAGGAGGAGCAGCTCTGCTTCCTTCGCCACCGGTCCTCGTACCCCAACATGCTGCAAATTGTAACCCACAATCTGCACTTGGGATTTGGAGAGAATTTAATGTATATAGGTAAAATTAGGTTAATGGTAGTTGACTGGAAAAATAGGTAAGTTACCTTGGAGGTGCAACACATAAATGGTGTAGGGCAGGTCAAAAGTAAAAAGTTTTAAGGAAATATTTTCTGGAGAAAATGAAAAAATTGTGGACTGACGCTATAATAAGATGGGATAGGTTGTTTTATCCTTCGATCGTCTGTATTTGTTGTGTGTTAAGTCATACTGTCTATAGTGTACATGAGAAAATGCTAATTTGCCAAATGAATATGAGGATAACCATGTTCACTCTAAATTCTCCATTTGTATTAAATTCAGTTCTTGTAAACATTGACAGTTTAGCATGTTCAACACCATAAAATCAAAATGGGGTAATGGGAGAGTGAAGGGCATGTCTGTTCAGGGGTGCTGTTGTTCATTGTTTAACTCGGGTAAAAAGACCACCATTTTAGTTGTCATATAGAGCAACTTATGACTGCACGGTGGCGCAGTGGTTTAGCACTGTGGCAGCACAGTTTTACCCTCGGCCGGGGGATCGCGGGGATCATGAGATCGTGGGTTCGATCCCAGCCCCCGACCAACAGTGAGCTGTGTGGAGTTTGCATGTTCTCCCCGTGTTGCGCGGGTTTACTCCGGGATTTCTCCGGTTTCCTCCCGCACACCAAAAACATGTAGGTTTAGGGCGCTCGCGCACGCAGCGACCAGCAGCCGGTGGCTTGTCACCAGACTGCAAACCAAATCTACCTACGGGTACAAATAAGTAACAAAAAAAAAAAAAAAAAAAAAAAACTTTTATTTTCTGAGCAAAAGTGTCATTCTCTTAACTTCCAGCTTCTGACCTGAGACTGCTGGCTCAAATCAGTGGTAATTTGATCTTTTGGAATCTGTGGTTGGCATTTTTTAAACCTTTTGACATTTCTAAAGAAATGATCAGCAAATGGGAAGAAGGACCTGTACTTACAGACGTGGACAAAATTGTTGGTACCCCTCTGTTAATGAAAGAAAAACCCACAATGGTTACAGAAATAACTTGAATCTGACAAAAGTGGTAATAAATAAAAATTCTATGAAAATTAACCAATGAAAATCAGACAATGCTTTTGAATTGTGGTTCAACAGAATTATTTTAAAAAACAAACTCATGAAACAGGCCCAGACAAAAATGATGATACCCTTAACTTAACCCCTTGCACTCTGGTCAATTTCCCTAAGAACGCCTAAAAATAACGTACCCAAAGTAAATCAAAAGCTGTTCTTCAACCCTTTGCAGCATCTTCATGGGGTTGGTCTCATTTAAAAGAAAACACTGAATTTTTTGGCAAAACAGTCATAATCTCTCTAAGTGCTCCTGCCACTGAGTGAATCTGAAGAAAATAAAGTTCGCCTGGGTGTTTTTTTTAGATACAAATGCTTGCAAATAACACACAGCTGTCAGATACTGGCTGGAAAATGCAACAGAAATGTAGAACCAAGTGTTATCCAGCTGAGGTCAACATTTTGTAACAGTACCACAAAAAATGAATATATTACACAGCTTTTTTCTCAGGTTGTTCCCAGGCGTTTTTGAACTGTGCCAAATTGTGCCAAATGGCACAGTTTGGAAAAACGTCTGTAACTTTTGAATGATTCAACATAGAAGCTTGATCTTTGGCTCTAATGAAAGGTGACACTCAGGGCTGTGTGTGTGTGTGTGTGTGGGGGGGGGGGGTTGTTTATTCATTCATGAATGAAGGAATGAACAAACAAGCCCCCCACACACAAAGAAGCATGCCACGTAAAAAATGTGTGGCCTTTTTTTTTTTTTTTTTTTTAACAAGAAAAAATAACCTACAGTGCACTAAAAATTATACTAAAATATCTGCAATGTAGAGGATAACAACTCCCCCCCACCCCCGCTACAGAGGAGCTCGGCGCACAAAAAACTGTCCGTCAACGGTCTGTCATGTGGCCATGACGCACCGTTGTAATTACCGATCGGTCAAAAGTCATTTTTATTACTATTTTCAGTGATAAAGAATAATTTAGCTTATAACACTTACCTGTCCACAACAGCAGTGTCGTTGGCGAACATCTGTTCCTCATTGTCAGACGAACGTGAAGCTGGTCCGCTTGTTACGGACTCATGGTTCTGGTCACGCGACCCGATCAAACCATCTCCACTTCCATGATTGCGGTTTTGGCTAACAATTTTTCAAAACAAATAAGAACAGTAGTAATAAAAAAAGACTGGCTAACGGCTGAGAGTGGCGAATGCTACCGTTACACACAGCGGCTTAGACCAAACAGATTTTACGCACGGGACGCACGCGTTTCAATCGTCGAACTTCTCTGCTTCAATTGGCTTGTTGTATTCGCAGTCGTTGGTAGGCAGGTCCTTCTTGCTAGGTTTTCAGTCATTGGTTCTTCAAGGTTTCAGAAACCCAATTCAAGGCTCTTATTAGTCGAATGAGAGGTCAATCAAATCTAAACCAATCAAAACACTCCTTTGGCTTTCTGTTCGCGGCTGTGTCTGTACTGGAAGAACGGAAATGCAGCTTTTTTTTTTTTTTTCAGTGCGCACTGAGACACACTAGGGCGCAGAGACATGACCACCCGCGGTATCCCGGAGTGCAAGAGGTTAATATTTTGCTGCACAACCTTTTGAGGTAAACACTGCAATCAAACGATTTCTGTAACTGTCAATGAGACTTCTGCACCTCTCAGCAGGTATTTTGGCTCACTCCTCATCAGCAAACTGCTCCAGTTGTCAGGTTTGAAGGGTGCCTTCTCCAGACGGCATGTTTCAGCTCCTTCCACAGATGTTCAATAGGATTTAGATCAGGGCTCATAGAAGGCCACTTTAGAATAGTCCAGTGTTTCACTCTTAGCCATTCTTGGGTGTTTTTAGCTGTGTGTTTTGGGTCGTTATCCTGTTGCAAGACCCATGACCTGCGACTGAGACCAAGCTGTCTTGACACTGGGCAGCACATTTCTAGAATACCTTGATAGTCTTGAGATTTCATTGTACCCTGCACAGATTCAAGACACCCTGTGCCAGATGCAGCAAAGCAGCCCCACAACATAACAGAACCTCCTCCATGTTTCACAGTAGGGACAGTGTTCCTTTCTTGGTATGCTTCATTTTTGCGTCTGTGAACATAGAGCTGATGTGCCTTGCCAAAAAGTTCCAGTTTTGTCTCGTCTGTCCATAGGACATTCTCCCAGAAGCTTTGTGGCTTGTCAACATGCAGTTTGGCAAATTCCAGTCTGGCTTTTTTTATCATTTGTTTTCAACAGTGGTGTCCTCCTTGGTCGTCTCCCATGAAGTCCACTTTGGCTCAAACAACGACGGATGGTGCCATCTGACACTGATGTACCTTGACCTTGGAGTTCACCTTGAATGTGTTTAGAGGTTGTTCTGGGCTCTTTTGTTACCATTCGTCTGATCCGTGTCCTCCTGCGGCCACATCCAGGGAGGTTGGCTACAGTTCCATGGATCTTAAATTTCTGAATAATATGTGCAACTGTAGTCACAGGAACATCAAGCTGCTTGGAGATGGTCTTATAGCCTTTACATTTAACATGCTTGTCTATAATTTTCTTTCTAAGCTCCTGAGACAACTCTCTCCTTTGCTTCCTCTGGTCCATGTTTTTTTTTTTTGTAACTTAGATTTTTATTCATTTTTCATCATATATAATGCATTCAGATCACATTCTACATTTAAAAAACAAAGGGGTTAGGGTAGGGAAAAATAAAAAAAAATAAACAAAATAAAAATAAAAAATAAAAAAAAAAAAATAAATAAAAGGGGGGGGGGACAAATGTTGGAGCATCAAGTTTTTAGTTTCCATCTCTTAATTCTTCTGGTTTTTTCAGTGTCTTTGGTTATTCTTTCAATTTCTGCCTCGTTGTTGCACTTTGTAGTGTGTCCATTTCCGCCATTTTTTCTCCCATATTCCTTCTTGCATTCTTCGTCGATATGTTAGTTTTTCCATCATACGTATGTCCTCAACAATGTCAGTCCATTGTTCTTGGTCAGGAAGAACTTCTGATCGCCATTTTTTTGTGATAGTTTTTTTACATGCAATCAACAAGATTTTAACTAGATATCTGTCCTCAGCCTGTATAACACTGTCTTTTTTAAGATCACATAAGTACATCAGGTTACAGTTCATTGGTATATTATATCCTAATATCCTCTGTATTGTCACATGCATAGATTTCCAAAATGATGATATTTTGTAGCATTTCCAAAACATATGTGAGTGGTCTGCATTTTGAGCCCCACATCCCCTCCAGCATAGAGATTGGGTATTTGTATATTTTCCTTGAATCTGTGGTGTAATGAAAAAGCGAATCAGGTTTTTCCATCCAAATTCCCTCCATGCCCTTGAGTTTGTTGATGTGTGTTGTGTTTTCCATATTTCCTGCCAGCTTTCTTCTGTTATGTTTAAATTGAGCTCTTTCTCCCATTTCTCCTTTATATAGTTACTTGTATGATTGTTTGTCATAAGTTTCTGATATAGTTTTGAAATAATTCTTATTTTATTTCCTGCATATGAGCTTAAAATAAGTTGTATAATCTCGTTCACATCTGTTTGGAGGTTATGCCTAATCTTCTTCATATAGTAATCTCTCATCTGCAGATATCTGAAAAATTCCGATCTTTCTAATTTAAATTTTCTCCTGATATTTACAAAGCTCCCGAGATCTTTTTTTCCGATATTGCCCCATGCTGTGATTCCCTTGTTCACCAGATTTTTGTATCCCCTATCTTGTTTTGCCGGTTCAAACTGACTGTCAAATGCTACCCATTTCAATAGTTTTATGTCTTCCCTTATATTATATTTTTGTACTATTTTATACCACAGTTCTAAAGTAAATTTAGTGATTGGGTCTATTTGTTTGATTTGCTTATATGCATCTTTATCCCCTATTATGCTTTGTACTGGGAGTCCCTCAATTTCCTTTTCCATTTCTTTCCATTTTGCCTCATATCCCTCGTCGCACCAACATATGATATATCTTATTTGTGCTGAGTAGTAATATTCCTTTAGACTCGGTAGGCCCATGCCTCCTTTCTCTTTTGGTAATTGGAGGGTTTTATATTTCACTCTTGGTTTTTTACCTCCCCAAACAAATCTCGATATCATCCTGTCCCACTTTGAGAATTGGGCATCTGGAATCTCTGTTGGTATAGCCTGGAAGAGGTAAAGTAATCTAGGTTGTATGCTGATTTTGACTGTCTCAATTTTTGAATTCAGATCCATATTTAAGATTGACCATCTATCAATATCTTTTTTTATTTCTTGTTCCAACCTATCATAGTTTGCTTTATATATTTTGCTTAGGTCTTTAGGTATGTTCACTCCAAGGTATTTTATTTCTTTTTGCTTCCAGTTTAGTTTGATCTTATCAGTTATCTGGTTTAGAGGGTTATAGTGGAATGTCAGTATTTGTGTTTTTGTTATGTTTATCTTGTATCCTGATAATTTTCCAAAATTTTCTATCAAGTTCATCATTTCCATTATTGATTTATCTGGTTGTTCAAGGTAAACTATAATATCGTCTGCAAATAGCCCAATCTTGTGTTCCGCCCCCTTTATTGTTACACCTTTTAATTTCTTATTTTGTCGTATCGCTTGAGCCAATGGTTCTATGAACAGAGCAAACAAGGTGGGTGATAAGCAGCATCCCTGCCTAGTTGATCTTTGTATATTTACTTTGTCTGTTAAGCTACCGTTTATCTTGATTCTTGCCACAGGTTCTTGATATAGCGTCCTTATGCATTGTACTGATTTTTCGTTAAATCCAAAGCGCTCCAGTACACTATATAGGAATTTCCAGTTAACCCTGTCAAATGCTTTTTCTGCGTCTAAACTCATTATTACTGCGCTTTTCTTTTCTTTATGTATTTGGTTAATTATATGTATTGTTCTCCTGATATTGTCATGTGTTTGGCGTCCCTCTATGAATCCAGTTTGATCATCTTCTATCAATTCCGTCAAGAATGTCTTTATTCGTTTACATATAATTGTTGTGTATATTTTATAATCTACATTTAATAAAGAGATTGGTCTATAGTTTCCGCATTGTTCTTTATCTTTCCCTGGTTTTAAAATAACTGAAATGATTGCTTCGTTCCATGTTGGAGGTATTTTGTTGTTGTTCAGCGTCCAATTAAATGACTTTACGAGTTGTGGCCGTTTTTAAGTGACTTAATCACATCTCTGATCTCTTGTGTTGTTATTTCTGCTGTTAGTTTTTCATTTTGTTGATTTCCTATTGATGGCAAGTCCAATGTGTCTAGAAATTTTTTGATATCTTTAGTATTTGTTTCTTCAGGTTGCGAGTATAGTTCTTGGTAGAAATTATGGAAAATTTCTTCGATGTTTTCTGGGTTAACTGTGGTTTTATTTGTGGTGGGGTCTTTAATCTTGTATACATTATTCATTGTTTGTTGTTTTCTTAACCGTTTTGCCAGCAGTTTTGTGGCTTTTGGCCCCGTTTCATAATATTTTTGCTTTAGATATCTATTTTTCCTTTCAATTTCATCCATTTGTGTTTCTTTTATCTTTGTTTTTTCTTCTTTAATTTCTTGATATATTTTTGGATCATTTGTGCTTTGATGTTTACGTTCTAATTCCCTCAGTCTCTCACATCTTTGTTCATACGCTTCCAGTTTAGTCTTATTTGCTTTTCCTGTTTCAACAATTAATTTACCCCTTAACACGGCTTTTAGTGCGTCCCATAGTATTGTTGGGTCCACTTCTTCATTGTCATTCTCTTGGATATATTCGTTTATGTTTATTTTTATTCTTTCTTTCATTTTCTCATCATTTAACAGTCCTACGTTAAGTTTCCATGTTGTTTGTCGTTTTCTATTGTTTAAATATATTTCCATGTATATAGGATTATGATCTGATATTTCTGCCCCTCCAATCCAACAATTTCTCACCCTGTGTCTGTCACCTTCATTCATAAGGAAGTAATCTATTCTAGAGTGTACTTTATGGGCTGCTGAATAATGTGTATAGTCTTTTTCGAGTGGGTGTAGGTCCCTCCATATGTCTACCATACCCATTTCTGCCAGTGAGGTTCTTATGAACTTTGTTACATGTTTTTTTGTCTTCTTAACACTTGTTGTGTCAACTTCATGATCCATGACAGCATTTAAGTCTCCTCCACAAATTAGGACTCCTTCACTGTGTGTTGCTATGAGATCAAACAGATGTTGAAAAAAACCCTTGTCACTTTCTGGTGGGGCATAGATGTTCACTAATGTGATCTGCATACCATCTATTCTTCCCTTTATTATTACATACCTGCCTTCTTTATCCTGGATTTCCTGTTCACTTTCAAATTGTATTTTGTTTGAGATTAGTATCATAACCCCCCTTTTTGCTCCTCCCTTAAATGAACTGTAGTAGAAGTTCTTATAGCCAAATCTCTTTAGTTTCACATGTTCTGCCTTGCTCAAATGTCTCTTGCATAAATATAATTTCAGCTTTTTCCTTCTTGAATTTTCTTATTATTCTTTCCCTTTTAACAGGTGAGTTCAGACCATTCACGTTTAGTGTCATTATCTTAAGATTTTTACCCATATTCATGTTTTTCCATTTTTTTAACTTGTGCTCCTAGCCCCTTTAACAACAAAAATAACACATATTTATATAAAAACACATTAAAAAAACTCGACCTCCGTACTTTGGGCCTTTCTTCTGCCCACTGGTCCCTGTTGGTGGGTGGGGGGTTTGTCTTCACAGAGTGAAGGGCCCTCCCTAGACTTCTAATTACTATCAAAGTAATAGTCATAAGTCTAGAAATGTCCAACAAATATCACTTAAACCTCTCCTAGCCGTCTGTTTCTCTTTTACCTTGTCTTCTTGGCCTTCATTTCTTCTGTGCCTTTCTTAATCTTTGTTATGATCTAGGCTTTCAGTTGAAAGCCTTGTAGCTTGTCCTGGGCCCGCTGCTCTACGTCTCTCCCCCTTCTTCCGCCGTTCACTCGTCTCCACTCCGTCTGTCGTGGTGCGTTCAGGGCCGCCGCTGCTCCAGCCGTCTCCTTCGGCACGCTCACCTCAAGGCCCCGCTCCATCATATCCCGCGCTGCCTCTTCGGCCGTGTTGTAGGTTCTTGTGCCTTCCTCCCAATGAATCCTCATTTTCGTTAGCGGCGTTTGGAATCTAATTTTTTTCTCTTTCAGCGTTTTTTTAATATTGGCATATTTCTTCCGCTGCTGCACGATTTCTGTCGGGTAGTCATGGTCAAAAAATACCTGTTTGTCGCCGATTCGTATCTTTTTTTTCCATGCTTGCGTCAGGATTCTTTCCTTTATGTCATATTTCACAAAGTTTACCACAACTGACCTGGGTGGAGAGTTTGTTTTCGGGTTCTGTGCCGGTGTTCTGTGCGCCCGTTGAATCTGCAGATCCGTTTCTCCGGGTATTTCCAGTTCTTTTTTTAAGAACTGATCCATGAATTTTGTCATCGAGTTGCCTTCAATGCCCTCCGGAATTCCAAAGATGCGCATATTGCTTCGTCTGGATCTGCTCTCCAAGTCGTTTATTTTCTCCTGCATCCTCTGCGTTTGCGTCGTCAGGGTCTGTAGTTGTTCGTTTGCCTCGCTTTTCCAATCTTCTAGTTCCGAAATTCGGGTCTGCGCTTCTGTCATACACGCCCGCTGGGAGCGCAGCTCCTCCATGTTTTCCGTTAATTTACGCTCCATTTCTCTTCGGAGGTCCATGATTTCCTCCTTAATTTCTTTTTTCAGTTCCTCCTTAAGAGCCGCTAAATCCTGTTGTAGCTGTCGCTTGAATTCTCTCAACTCTTCACCCAAACTGGCGATGCCAGCGTTCATGTTGTCGAGTCTGGTGTCCTCCATTTTCACTGCTGTGGACATCTCGTTTTTTTGGGCTTTGCGTACAGCGGTTTTTCCTGCGTTGTTGGAGAGGAATTCTTCAATTTTACCCTGTTTTTGTCCTTGTGCCCGGTTCCTTCGTGTTTTCATCCCTTAGTTTATTGATTCGTTTATGTCGAGTTGGCCATTTACCGATGATTTTTAATCCGGCTAGGGAGAGCTCTTTGTTTAAGTGTTATGTCTCTCCGCCATCTTCCCGGAAGTCCCTCTGGTCCATGTTTAATGTGGTAAACACCATGTCACCAAACAGCACAGTGACTACTTGTCACCCTTTAAATAGGCCGACTGACTGATTACAAGTTTGTAGACACCTATGATGTTAATTAGAGGACACATCTTGGTTGAACATGTCCCTATGGTCACATTATTTTCAATCTTTTCTAGGGGTACCATCATTTTTGTCCAGGCCTGTTTCATGAGTTTGTTTTTTAAAATAATTCTGTTGAACCTTGAACCTGTATTGTCTGATTTTCATTGGTAATTTTCATAGAATTTTTATTTATTACCACTTTTGTCAGATTCAAGTTATTTCTGTGACCATTGTGGGTTTTTCTTTCATTAACAGAGGGGTATCAACAATTTTGTCCACGGCTTATGTCTGTCCTTGATTTATATAGCACTCCATCAAAGTAAGGCACAGTCACGTCATGATAGAAGTGAGCCGTCATCACATTAATAATAATAATAATTGCAACTTCATTGTCTACTGAATTAGAACTTCACCTTTGGCTTCATGGGGTTGTGCTGTATAAAACAAAGTGAATCTGTTGCATGGGTTCAGATACTTCTTCTCTCACTCTGACACAATAAACTGTAAAACAGCTTTGGTCTGTGTATTTTCACAATCTGGCACTTGGCCAGCTTTGCCTGAAGGTGCAAGGAGAGGCAGAGCTCTTTGATGGTCACAAACACACCGTACACCCACTCACTCACTCACTCTCTGCAGGTGATTAAGATGGCTTTTAAAAAGGCCACCTGTCGGAGATTAAAGGACACCTGGGAGATGTGGGGAAAAAGAGCAAAAGGGGAAGCTGGGGGAAATGGCAAAACAAGGGAAGATCAGGAAGCAGTGTTCAGTAGTTTGCAGTTATATTGATTTTAAGATTTAAAATGCTGACGGCTCAAGAACAACAAATCAGACCTCCCAACCCGTTTAGTACCCAGTGTCTGATTTTAATGCTCCTCCGAGCAACATAAAATAGATCAGTTCAAACCAAATACTTTTGACTTTGATAAAGACTGATTGTATACTAGCAACCACACACATGAACGATTGTGAACCCTGGCTGGTAACTTGTTTGTGCAATGACTTGATTGGTTA
Organism: Pholidichthys leucotaenia; assembly: GCA_020510985.1. Lineage (NCBI taxonomy): Eukaryota > Metazoa > Chordata > Actinopteri > Cichliformes > Pholidichthyidae > Pholidichthys > Pholidichthys leucotaenia. The sequence continues at coordinate 141,576,013 of CM035839.1, read as the reverse complement.
ATGTTTTTCTTGGTTTGATTGCAGTAAGTTGTTGATTTTTCTTAAGGGCATAGGCTGTTTTCTTCAGGCAGAAGTCGGCATCCTCTATGAAAATTCTCAGCTTCGCCTCCCCCTTCCCAAATGCTGCATAGCACTTCAAATATAATTAAGCCTTAAAGGTCGCATTCACTGAAAAATTGTCTTTGTGGGTTTTAACATTCTGAAATGCATCTGTTGGTCATGTGATTATTGATCAAAATGTTAGCTTCTCTTAAAAAAACAAAACATGCAGCCTTTATATTTATGCCTCGGTGAAAACGGAGGCATACGGTAATCACTCATTGTGTCAGTATGTGAGTTGATCTGTCTGTCCGCCTGTCTGTTTCAGCTCGCCCAGTCAAAATTAAGTGCAGCTAAAGGCTTGTATCGTTGTTTTGCCATATTTTCTCCACTTTTAATTTGCCAGAATTTCGAGATAACGCTTTGTTTTCCTACATAAACACAGAAATAGCTCACCTTTACCGTCAATGCAGCTGAAACATCATTGTGACACCTATGCCGGCCCAGTAGAGGTGGCAGTGCACCTTTATTACAGCCCCACTGAGCACTTCCTGTCAACAATCAATCTTGTGCTGCACTTTTAAAATAGTTGTTTCTGCAAACTAAACACATATTCAGGAGCTACACCATTTATGCAGCACAGTTTCTTTTCAGACACGTTACAATTCCCATATTGCTCAAGTGCAATGTGCCAGTCACAGGAGAGCTTCCTCTGAAGTCAAAGAAACTGGCAAATAACATCAGAACAGAAGAGCAGGAGAAAAAAAAGTTTTACAGGTAAGTTTTTTCCCTTAAATTATGCAGCGGTTTCATTGTTAACATATTAACACCTCCTAACACGGCAACATTTGTTTCTGAAAGCTTGTTTTGTCACATTATTTATTCCATTGTACTCTGCTACTGGTTGTTATATGATTCATATGTTAATAACTTGCTAATGTTAAATTGGTTTCTCCGAAGTTCAGGTTTTTTTTCGACTCTTAATACTAATGTCAGTAATATTAAAAAAAAAAACATGGTGTGACGTTGTTGAATCATTTCCTTTAAAATAACTTTTACAGTCCAGTCATTTCTTTATTGATTTATTTACTCAATTAAAGCTGATGTGAGGTGTGAAATATAAAAACCACTTAAGGTTATTTTTACAGAAAACCAAACACTTTCTTAAGTTGAGTAGGAACATGACATCTGTAATAGAATTTATTTGACGCTGACTTTAAAAATGTTCTTTCACATCTGTAATAATAATAATAACCACATTTTCATAATTTTTTTCCTTCTCGTTTCTCTCTGAGGTCCACGATGGTAAACCTGAGGGTGAGCAGTCAGAGCAGCTGTGAAGAGAACAGGCTGGAAGCTACATAGCAATATTGCCTGTTCTTTTTATAGGAAAACTGCATTTCAGTAATTGTTTTGCAAGATAATTCAAGAACCTCTCTCAATACTCATTACACACGGGGTGAAACATTTCAACCCTTTCTGATTTAATGTTGATGATTATGGTGATAGTTTTTGAAATTTTGATATTTTTTTACCCGCTATTGCATGTTGCAGTGTAAATACAGTGCATCCGAAAAGTATTCAGTGCTTCAGTTTTTCCACATTTTATGTTACAGCGTTAGTCCAAAAAGGATTAAATTCATTTTTTTCCTCAAAATTCTACACACACCTCATAATGACAATGTGAAGTTTTTTGGGTTTTTTTTTAGATGTTTGTAAATTTATTAAAAAGCTATGAAATCTCATGTACATAAGTATTTTCACAGCCTTTGCCATGAGCAAAACTGAGCTCAGGTGCATCCTTTTTCCACTGATCATCCTTGAGATGTTTCTACAACTTAATTGGAGTCCACCTGTGGTAAATTCAGTTGATTGGACATGATTTGGAAAGGCACACACCTGTCTATATAAGGTCCCACAGTTGACAGTGCATGTCAGAGTTCAAACCAAGCATGAAGTCGAAGGAACTGTCTGTAGACCTCCGAGACAGGACTGTCTCGAGGCACAAATCTGGGGAAGGATACAGAAAAATTTCTGCTGCTTTGAAGGTCCAAATGAGCACAGTGGCCTCCATCATCTGTAAATGGAAGAAGTTTGGAACCACCAGGACTCTTCCTAGAGCTGGCCGGCCATTTAAACTGAGCGATCGGGGGAGAAGGGCCTTAGTCAGGGAGGTGACCAAGAACCCAATGGTTACTCTGTCAGGAGAGAGGAGAACCTTCCAGAAGGACAACCATCTCTGCAGCAATCCACCAATCAGGCCTGTATGGTAGAGTGGCCAGACGGAAGCCACTCCTTAGTAAAAGGCACATGGCAGCCCACCTGGTGTTTGCCAAAAGGCACCTGAAGGACTCTCAGACCATGAGAAACAAAATTCTCTGGTCTGATGAGACAAAGATTGAACACTTTGGCGTGGATGCCAGGCATCATGTTTGGAGGAATCCTGGCACCGCTCGTCACCCAGGCCAATACCATCCCTACAGTGAAGCATGGTGGCGGCAGCATCATGCTGTGGGGATGTTTTTCAGCAGCAAGAGCTGGAAGACTAGTCAGGATAGAGGGAAAGATGAATGCAGCAATGTACAGAGACATCCTGGACGAAAACCTGCTCCAGAGCGCTCTTGACCTCAGACTGGGGTGATGGTTCATCTTTCAGCAGGACAACGACCCTAAGCACACAGCCAAGATATCAAAGCAGTGGCTTCAGAATCTGTGTGCGTCCTTGAGTGGCCTAGCCAGAGCCCAGCCTTGAATCCAATTGAACATCTCTGGAGAGATCTGAAAATGGCTGTGCACCGACACCTCCCATCCAACCTGATGGAGCTTGAGAAGTGCTGCAAAGAGGAATGGGTGAAACCACCCAAAGATAGGTGTGCTAAGCTTGTGGCATCATATTCAAAAAGACTTGAGGCTGTAATTGCTGCCAAAGGTGCATCAACAAAGTATTGAGCAAAGGCTGTGAATAACATTTTTTCTGAATTTGATTAATTTGATTATCTCATGAAATTGAGAATTTTTTTTCTTGTAAATTAAAAGATGCACTCCAGAGAATATAAATGACTTTAAAAGAAATGTACATTGTCGTAAAATTGTATCTTATGCCCTTTTTTCCCACACAAAAATTTTTCATTGTCTAACATAACAGTTGCTTGTGAAAATCTTGGCCATTTTTATCCTCCTTCAAATGCAGGAATCCAATTCATCCCACCAACCAGGACATAGTCTGCAAGTTGGAAAATTTCAACAGCCTGTGCTTAGTCCTGATTGGTTCATCTGTTGTCATGACATCACAAAAACGCTCTGTCTGAACTTGCCTTTTTCCAAGGCGAGGAGCTTAACTGAACTTTCACAGCAAAAAAACACAGACATGACACATAACAGTGATTTCACTCTTGATATGTCTTATAAGTCATAAAAAAACATGGTAGACATGTTGACAATAAAGAAAAATTGATTTTCACCAGTGTCTTTTATTTACTTTTGTAAATAAAGGTTTTTCTTGTGACTTTCTCATAAATGTAGATTCATCATGTAAAATTAGAATTTCCCCATATAAATCTGATGCCTTTTCCCCCCTCATATGTTTTTAAGGGGTTTTTAAGTTTTTTGGCCAAGAAGCATGGGGCCACTGATTATGGGCAAAAGAGCCCCATGTGGCTCCAGAGCTGCAGGTTGCAGAGCTGTGTCCTTTTTTGTCCCTGTAGTAGACAATTTCTCAACTTCTGTAAACTACATGTAATTTGCAAATTAAGCAGCAGCAGTTCTGAGTCGGGGCCCCACTGAGCCAGTGTTCCCCACCCAAAAAAAACAAAACAAAAAAAAAAAATAAAATTGCTGAATCAGTAGAATGCAAATCAAACCTAATCACGTTTTCCTTATGACTCGTGAAATTTCAAAGGTTTTCCCCACAGCACTTTTCATTCTTCTTCACTTTGAGCAGCGTGTGTGTGTATATCAAGAGTTTAAAAAAGATCCTGTTAACCGTTAATAACTGTGAACTGTAATGTGATTAGCCATTGGAATTTGAGCAAATATTATACAAGTCTGCATCTGCATGACTGGGATGGTGTCGGGGTGAGTCATAGTTCATGGGAGCTGTGGAGAGAGCTCCTGCTTGTTGACATTCCTCCAATAAGAAAGGCTGAGTGGAGTGTGTTAATGGACCAGGACAGGCCCCACATCACTGACTTTCTCACAGCTTGAAAACTCCAGTGATAACACCTTTGTATGCACATGTTGGGGGGGGGGGGGGGGTCATTAAAAATTTCATGCAGACCACACACGAAGAAGCCTCAACTCAAACATGCACCATTCCTCAATTCCCAGATAGATGCAGCACAATTCTCACGTGCAGACACATGCACACGCACACGCACATTCCAGAGGTCATTTCAGTGGAATGTGGGACGGAGGAGTGCTGGCACTAAAGGAAGCATGACTCAGCTGCCTGTCCCAACCCAAGTCTCAGTTCTTTCACTAAAACCACTTGTGCTTGTTCCTGTGCTTATGCACGCCTCTGATTGGGGAACAATCCCAATCCACATGCACATGCAGGTGTGTGTTCAGTCCATTTCTGCTCTACTGTTGACCGAGTGTGTGTGCGCATGCCAGTGGTCAGCCCTTTGTGAATCCAGTCATCCCCTTCCAACACACCACTCAAAGTTTAAAAATGGACCTCTTGGAATTATCAACCCTACTTGTTTTGGCATGACAACTCTGCTGTAGGTGACCTTTTTTTTTTTTTTTTGTCTGGCTTTGCAACTGTCAGAAACTGGTTTGGTCTGCTCCCAAATGTCTTTAGAGGCTCAGTCTGCTGTTTTTTGTCTTGAAAAACCTTGATGTTTAAAGGTGCTGGAGATGCCTGGCTGTTAAGGACACATTTCCTGAATAACTGAAACAAAACTGCTTTTAGTGCCACTTGTGAACTGAAGTGTGTGACAGAAAGTTTGCTGTCATTGTGAAAATGTGCAAAGCTCCTGCATGTGTGGGTGACTAATATCCTTGTTTCTGCATCTTTAGGAAAGTGTGGGTGTTCAGCTATGCAAAGCTTCCTGCTAGTGGGAAAATGCTGGGAGCACATGGTGGCTCGCCAGCCTCTGTTGACTTCAGCTGAGTGGGGTGGGCTGTGACTGCATTTAGGTCCCAATGAAAAACACAGACATGCATTAAAGAAGCCCACCTGTCAGAGGTGTTCACTATATTGGCATCAGCTGGTGATTAATATAACATAAGCAGAATGACAGGCTTTTTCTCCTTCTCTGCTCCTAATATTTGTGCTATATTTTATGAATAAGATATTTTAAAAAATTTGCAGCATTTTGGGTGTTAGAAGGAATCATTCACTTGACAAAAAAGCTCAATTTGTTTTGAGCAAAACTTGTTCTTGTGCATCTTTAATCAATTAGAATAAAACTTTTCTCTCACACCCACACCCAGAAAACCAAAGCAGAGACCCACTCCCACATAAGGGATAAAGAGTCTTTTTTTCTGTCCCGTGTGGCAACCAGCACGCTTGTGCCCATGATGACTACTGGAATTTGTGCGGGTGCCAGTGCAGGCACGGCCGCCCACGGGCATCCAGAGACGGCCCAAAGCCACAGGAACCACCAGCAGCCCTGCTGCTGCTCTCCTCCCTGCTTTCATCCCTGATCGCTCCCTCTCGTGCCCAGCGGCGCTTCCAGTACCGCTCCACAATCCCGACTGTGTGCAAATGTGCGGCTACTTCAAAACGTTCACATCAGAGTCACACATTCCTTTTCTGCCTTGAGCTAAAATCTCGTGGCTTTTGCATTGGACAGTTAAAGTAAAATGAATGCATTAGACTCTGTGCTGCAGGACTGTAGCATTTATGCTCAAACTAACCCATTTATTTTTTTTTCCTCTCTCCTAGACCGCTATTTCGAGGAAACTCTGATGTTGATCAGCTAGGGAAGATTTTTGAGTAAGTGCAAATGACCGTTTCTTGTTTCTTCCAATATCGTGCTTTTTAGATTTTCCTGAGATTGGTCAAATGTTGATTAAGAAAAAACTGATCCATTCATAGAAACATTGATTAAAAGTATGTCAATTCTTGTTTTTTTAAATGAAATCGCTCATTCTGCATCTCGGCCAGATATAGGGGAAAATGCACACAGCTGCTTGTTTTTATAATGGATACAACAGCTTTAGATTAGCTAACATCAGAGTTCTTCTATAAATACATTCTGAAACTGCAGGCATCTGCTCAGTCATATCAGACAAGAACACATTTACATTAAATTGTTGGAAACTCCTTCTAGAATCGGTCTGTTGTCCACTGCTCATGCTAAAGACACTTACCTCCATTGTCACCCCACAGTGTTGTCGGGGTACCTTCAGCAGAAGACTGGCCCCAGGAAGTGGCCCTACCACAGAGTGCCTTCACACCTCGACCCCCGAAACCGATAGAGGACTTGATTCCAGACATGGATGAGCAAGGGCGGGCCCTGTTAATGGTATGCGGAATGGATCTCCATTCAAAGCGTTATATACTGGCCAGTGTTTTAGCTCATCTTTTTCTCCTTTTTTATGTCCGTAGCAATTCCTCACGTTTAACCCCTCCAGAAGAATATCTGCCTTCGCTGCACTGAGTCACCCCTACTTTCAAAGTGTGGACAGCCACAGCAGAAGTGTCTATGCGGCACAACCAATCCCCAGCAACAAACCCACTATCGAAGAGCGGACCGCCTGAGAGTCCTCCTTCAGCCTCTATATGCCTACACAGCATCTATAAGAGGTGTTCTCCTTTCTGCTTAAAGCATTTCAGGTTTCACATTCATGCACCAATTTAACAGCGCACATTGTTTTTTTTGCTTTTTTGACACTGAAGAAATAAAGCATAATGTGCATTTCAAAAAAAAAAAAACTACCAAAGTAATTCACCCCACATGAATATTTTAAGAGGAGGCACCTTAAATAATTGTGTGCGGGTAAATCGGTATGTTTGCCAGCAATCATTTTGACATAAAATACAGTTTTAATGAATAATGTTGAATGCTCCTTACATATTTTTTACAGATATTCTATCAAGCAGTCTCTCACTGTACAACCGAATTGTTGGAGTTCTTCCTCCTTGAAATACGTCATTCAGTTGTAATCTGACCCCTTCTCCATCACAAAATCTAACTTTTCATTCATGTTTTCTGTCATGGTAGGGGCTGCCTCCAGTTTGCCAGCTGTGACCCCACCAATGTAAATATCACTGTCATCACTTAAGCACATCAGTAGAAAATTGTCAGTAGAGAAAGCGAGAAAGCGTTCACAGGGTTAATACTTGCACTGCCATTTAAATTCATTAGACATGATCCATTATTGACTCGGTGTCAAAAAGGCTTAAATGATTTCATTTGTACGTGTACTAAAAAAAAAAAAAAAAAAAGAAACCTGAACTAAACTAAAGGAGGAAATCTTTATTTTTTTTTTCCAAATAGTCATGTACAAAGTTGCTGCAGGTACTGTGTGAGGGTTGTCACTGAGAGACAACACCGAACCCCTGTACCGTGCACGCATCAAGCTGTCCTGCTATGAACTGATTGACTGTAATTGCTGCTTTTAGGTTGTGAAATGTCATTTGACTGTATGTAACAATGCAAAGAGACTTTCCTATCAGATCGACCCGTGGGAGCGAGTGGATCGGCGGTGGAGTTTCTTATTGATGACCAGTGTTTTTTCTCAATATGGCCCTACAGGAGTCCCGGTGGGCGGCATGGATCCGACCCACCTTCCTTTTAACTCAGTTTGTGTGAGAGAATGGACTACTCACAACCCATTTAATTGCTCGTCAGTTATCAGGCGTCACCAGCCAACTCTTCACCAGCCAACTCTTCACAGCCTCTTCATCATTCCTGTTGTACTTAAAATACTGCTGCCACCTTGTGGATGTCCACGTCACTGCAGACCAGTAGCCGGATTCTAATGGTTTCTGCGTGCTTCGAAGGATTCATCCTAACGGGCGGATATCGGTGCTGAGACAGTGACGAAAGAACTTTGAGATGTTCCTGCCACTTATGTTTCAGACCTTTTTTTTCCCCTTTTACTTTGAGTCTACAGTCATGAACTTTTTATCCTTATGAAATTCAGTTATTTTTTACAAACCACATGTACAGTAATGCAGAGGCTTGCAATAAGTGGAGAGAATCCCATCAGCACTATTCATCATGAGAACATTTGGCAAAATATTGTGTCACCAATATTCTGTATTTAAATTTTCATAGTCTTATATGGTTTTTACTTGATTTGTTTTCCATTGCTGGGACATACAATATTAGACCAACTCTTCATGGTTAACAATGAATAGATAGATGTACTTTATTAATCCCAAACTGGGAAATTGCAGATGAATAGAATGTATAAAGGAAAGGCATTGGTACTGTAAAGTATATTGTTAGTACAGACGGTAATGATGGAAAGCTTCTTCTACACGTATTGCCAGCACATAAGACATGTCATAAAAATGGATAGACGTAGAGTAGCGAGGGTCTGTGGGATGTTGTGTGGTGAGAGGATTTGTCCTCCCGGGCAGGTTCAGTAGTTTTTTTGTTTGTTTTTTTTTTAATTACCTTGCATCGGAGCGAATATGGATACAGTAGTTATGGTAATTAAGTGATGCACAATCCCTTCTCGTGTAATGTTTCTGCTTTGTTCTTAAATGTGCCGTTTTATTCCAGTACAGTTTTTACCAGCAAGGAAAATCCAACTTCTGCATATTTGCAATTATTTTTATATATTTTGTAGTTCTTTCAGAACAGTAACATTGGTGACACTGGTTTTTGTTTTCATAACACGTAGTGCTGTTAGCACACACTCAGACACACTCTCCGACTTTCTCAGGTTCTTTTGATGGACGTCCGAAGCCATCGGGCACAGTTTGCACATCTCTGGGCTACTAAATGACCACATTACGACTCTTTCAGGTTTTTTTTTTTTCTTTCAAGCTGTCTCCTGATCATGTCCTTGATCATAGTCTACTGTTAATCCTATTTATCAAGTATGTTACTGTAGTCATTACTGTTTTAATATGGCTGCCTGTATAAAGTATTTTGGCCATCAACTAATTGCTAGATGGCAAACAGATTGAAAATACATGTGTAATTTTTATGCTTGCCTAAACACTGTGTGAATTTATATTTGATACCGACTCATTTCCGGTGTAACTGATGCATACAATGCAATGAAAGCTACAGACACATTAGACATAGGTTTACAATTATAACTGCTTTAGTTTCATTTCACACTTACAGTATCAAAATATCATCACTGTTTGCTTTTATGATTTTTTTTAAAACAAGTTTATACTGCATTTCACTTCAATAACTGATGAACTGAAGTCATCTGGACTTGTTTAACTGTTTTAAAATAAACAACTTGTTCCAGTACTCAAATCTGCATATGTATGCTTGAATGCATTGGTGTCTTATTATTGTGTTGCACCAGCTGAATAAAAAGCAAATTTTTTTATAATCAGTGTGTGATTATTAGTGACATATTACATAGCTGTGATTATCTGTAACACTTGGATTCTGTTTAATTTTTCTGTTTTTTTGCGCAGTGCTATAGATGTGAGAAGAGCGATCTTGCAATGGTCATTCTGACTGTAGGCATCCCCATCAGATCAGCTGTTCAGTGTCCAGTAGCTATAGGTGGGTAGCAATCGGTTACAAGTAACTTTCACAAAATTGTACTTCGAGTAGTTTTATTGCAGGATAATTTCATTCACTCAAATGGATTAAATGCCACATTTACTTCCCCTCATTTAATAGTAGGTGACAGTTACAGTACTTTTGATTTCACCACTTTCAGAGAGTGCATGCAATTTTTGAAAGTTTGATTATATACAGTAGGTGATTTGAGTGGGGATGCTATTCCCACTTTTTATTAAGATGACCAACAACCATCCACCTTGTTAAGCTGCTGTCCCCATAGAGTGCAAGGACAGTTTACGCCATACGACTCTACGTCTGAGTGTAGTTGCAAATACTGTATGAGAAATGTATTGGAAAAAGTTGCAACTTTATGAGGGGAAAAAAGTACAAATTTGTTAATATCTGTAAATTCATGTGTGTGTGTGTGGGGGTAACAAATTTATCACAAATTTATATAGGAAAAGTACAAAACTGATTAGGAAAGCAACAAATTTGAAAGGAAAAATTGCAGTCATTAGAAAATGTACCCCCCACCAAAAAAAAAAGCTAAAAGTGTACAAGGAAAAAAACTTAAAAAATGGGAAATTTATTGGGGGGGCATTTATGAAAATCTGCAACTTTTGTTCTTGTAAATTTGTGACTATATTATGACATTTTTTTCTTGGAAATGTTTTTGTCTTCATTTGAAAGTTTTTTCATCAAATTTTTTCTCATATTTGGGACTTTTCAAATTGTAAATTGGCTACTTTTGTCCTACTTTTTGCACCTTTTTTTTTTTTTTTTTTTTTTTTAATCTCTGTACCTTATAACAAACCCAAGCCACTGGGGGGAAGCACAAGCCAGCATACTCTTAGTGCTGGTACGTAGCACGGGGATGGTTGTGTCAGGAAGGACATCCAGTGTAAAATCTTGGTCAAATCAGATATGCAGATCATGATGAATGAGACTTCAATACCAGATCGGTCAAGGCCTGGGTTAATCACGACTGCCATCAGTGATGTTAACAGTCAGGATGCCATTGGAAATTGGGCTACTGTTGGTAGAAGATCATGGAAGAAGAGAAGGGGGAGACGTGTTTGGAGCCAGAGAGCGAGAAGGAAAGGCAAAAGTGTGGAGGTGAGAGTAGGGGCTTTAAATGTAGGGACTATGACTGGTCAAGGGAGAGAGTTAGCTGATATGATGGAGAGAAGAACAGTAGATATGTGTGAAAGAAACCAGATGAAAAGGAAGCAAGGCTAGGAGCACTGGAGGTGGGTTCAAACTGTTCTACCATGATAGATGGGGAAGAGCAATGTAGTAGGGGTAATCTTGAAGGAAGAATATAGTGTTCAGGAGGTGAAGAGGGAGTCACAGGATCATGAGTTTGAAGCTAGAAATTGGAAGGTGTGATGTTGAATGTTGTCCGTGCGTATGACCAATGCACAAGCTGGATGTTGGGTAGAAGAGAGGGATTCTGGAGTAAGTTGGATGAAGTGGTAGAGGGTGCTCCTGGTGGGATTGTCAGGGAGATGAAGAAAGTAGACAGGAGTACTTGGAGGTTAAGTGGGTGGCAAAGAGAGAGGTAGCAAAGAAAAGGGCATATAGTGAGTTGTATGAGTCTGAACACTAAGGTAAGAAAAAAGGACTTGTATCAATTGGCTAGACAGATCAAGCTGAAAAGGATGTGCAGAATTATAGGTTGATTAAGGACAGAGATGGTAATGTACTAATGAATGAGGAGAGTTGAGAAGATGGGAGAAGGTGATGAATCAAGAAAATGAGATGGAAGAGGATGTATGAAGGAAAGATGGTGAAACAGGAAGTGAAGAGGATGAGCAAGGTGGAAGTGAAGGCACCTATGAAGAGTGGAAAGGGAGTTGGTCCAGATGACATACCTGTGGCGGTATGGAGGGGGGAGATGGCAGTGGTCTTTTGAACCAGATTGTTAACCACAATCTTGGAGAGTGAGAGGATGCCTGAGGAGTGGAGAAGAAGTGTTGTGGTACCAGTTTTCAAGAACAATGGTGATGCTTAGAGCTGTAACTACGGAGGCATAAAGATGAGCCACACTATGAAGATATGGGAAACAGTTGTTGAAGCCAGGCAGTGGTTTCTTGTCAAGAAAGAGGACTACAGATGCGGTGTTTTAAGAGTGTTGATAGTGCAACTCCTTCTGACCTTCTCTGTCTTTGTGGATCTAGAGAAAGCATATGATGGGTTGCCAAGAGAGGAAGTGTGGTACTGTATGAGGAAGTCAGAAGTGGCAGAGAAGTATGGACATGTATGAGGACAGTGAGATGGTGGTGAGGTGTGCTGTAGGAGTGACAGATGGATTCAAGGTGGGGGTGGGATTACACCAGGGATCATTTCTGAGCCCCTTCAGCTGGATTCATGGTACTTTTCCGCTTTGGTCCGCTGAGGTGTATGTCTACTTTGGATGAGGCCGGCGTGCACGTGGCTCTGTACATGCTTCACTTTTTTCAGCTACCAGGCAAAGCGGTTGATGCATGCGCACAACCGTTATTTGTAGTTTCACCCCGGCCCTATGGGTAGCACAAATGGGCTAACACGCCAGTTTGTTCACTGGCTAGAAACGTGAGAGCAACGCACATTTTTTGTAGCAACAACAATGGCATTGTTTCAAGGAAAAGTAGAAATTACTGTTTCGGTGCTCTTCTCCGCTCAAGCCATGTATGTTTATTCTTGTCTTTCTCTTCCTCTTTGTCTTCTTCGTCTACTTTGACTTTGTATGCTGTGTTGGTAGTGTAAGGGTTCCTGCTTGCTCTGTGTACTTCTTGCTCTCTCTCTCCCCTCTGATTGGTGCTTTACCTGCAGCCCTGATCTCACCTGTTGCTAATTTGGACTGCCCTTTATAAATGAGTTCCTTTCATTGCTCAGTCTGTGTCATGAGCTGAGCACTGGAGGTTTCCGCCATGCTCAGTCTCATGGCTTTTTCCTCTATATATTTGTTGTATTTTGTGCTTTTTGGTTTCTGTAATTCTTGTAATGGTTCTTATTTTCCTGTTTATGCCATAGTTTTGTTATTCCGTTATTTTGTATTAGGTTGTATTTATTTCTCTGTCTGCATTTGTTGATATTTTATTCTGTATAGCTTTACTATTGCGTTCTTCCTCTGAGTTGACAGCTGTCAGTAGCGTTTCCAGGTTTGTGCTCCGTATGGGCGTCGCCCCTGTCAGCTGTCAGCTTCGGTAGCTCCCCTGTGGAGAGTGTGGGAAATGATGAGGCCAGTTTACGAACAGACGAAGTTTATTAACACTCTCTCATCAGTCATACACAGAAAAGCATGAAAGCATTCAGGCACGGTTCTCCTTTATATCTCCACCGCTCATCTCACATCTGCATGGCATTCCACATCACACTGCATGACATCCAACATCACAATACATTCACCCTTAAACCCCCCGTCCACTGTTTACCCTCTGCTTCCTGACTGGGATGCTGTCTGACTCACTCAAGTCTCTACAACTCTACAATATGCATTTTGTGTCTGCTACACCCCCTCTCATTGCTCCCAGCTGGTCCAATTATGAATCATTGTTTCCTTCTGCACGCTCATGTGACGCACACCAGTCGTTACTTTTGTGATTTGTTTTTGACCCTATTTAAGGGCAGTTATTTCCATTTCCTGTTGCCGCTGTCTTGGGTTTTCTCCTTTCCTCGTCTCCACCAGAACGCAGCCTGCATTCTGGTGCACTCAACCTGTAAGTTTTGATTGCTTGGTTGTATTTTGTGTTAGAGCAGTGTTTGGACTTTGTTTTCAATAAATCTCACAAACTCACAGTTCAGCGCGTGGGTCTTCCTCTCTGTCCCGAGGGGCAATTTGTGACAGAAGACAGCAGCCACTAAAAGACCCAGCTGCTGTGAGTTGTGGATTTTTGTTTTTTTTATTTCACTCACCTGTTTGTGGAGCGAATCATGTCCCCAGCACGCTGATGTCCACCAATCAAAGGGAGATCGGCAGCGGGATCCCTGAGTGTGGAGGAGGAATGGGCCGTCGAATTCATCCAAGGCTTCGTGGATGAAGCTCTCGCCTCCTGCAGCCCAAAGAAAATCTTGGAGAAGGTGGATTTGGCGACTGCCATAGTCAAGGTGCATCCTGGGTTGTAGAGGTTTCCCCAGTTTGCGGAGCTGCTGGCTGTTCTCTCTGTTCTGCAGCAGTCATTCCCTGGGCTGACGTGGGGGCTGCCTCCAGCGAGCCTGAAGCCAACGTGGAAGCGCGCTCCATGGCAGATGCCCTGCTCCACCTTCAATTCACCCATTCCTGCTCCCGCACCACTGGCTCCACGACATCACCATCCAGCTCCAGACTGCCGGAGGAATACTCCCAGCTCTCAGGCAGCTACTCCCCCTTTGCCGAGGCAGAAGACTCCCGCAGTAGTGCGCTCTGTGTTTTTCCTCTCCGGCTGTATTGTCAGCTTCTTCCCTCTCCGCAGCTGCCGTTTCCTGCTCCTCCTCAGTGCTTCCTCCCGCTGCTGAGAGGTCAGCTGTTTCCTTCCCGGCTCCGCCCATTACCGTGTCTGTAGGGGCGGCTCCTTCACGTTCCATTGAGGGGCCCACAACTGCTGAAGCCACGAAGAGGGCGGATTCTACACCTGCTGCAGCAGAAAACATCATGCCCTGGGAACACAGGCAAGTGTCTTTTCATTCTCTTTTACCAACATATAAATTATCTTGCCTGATTCCTGGTGGTGAGGCTCAGTCCCCGCAGTCCTGTGAGCTCTCACCGCCTGCTGCAGTTTAAGACTTTTCACCTGCTCTCTCCGTCTCTCCTCCTCTGCCGAGTGTCCGCCGGCCCCAGGATTGAGCCGCCGGGTGATGGAGGAGCCTGTGGCCCTGGAGAACCTGGTTCCAGCCCCGCAGCCATGGTTGGGACGGAGGGAGATTGCTACCTGTGATCCAGGAACGGACCTCCTGTTGCCATGCTGGGCAAGCCACCTGCATGGGTCACATCACTGGGGGGTCCCACGACTGCATCCACCACGATGCCTGCTACTGGGGCCGCCACAGCAGAGCTGGAACTGGATCCCCAGAGGGCCGGACCCGAGATGTTGTTGCCTGGATCGACAGAGTCCTGGATGGTGGTGGAGCTCAAACTCAGGTAAGTGCTCTCTTTTGTTTTCATTGTTTCAGTTTTGGAGCGATCTTGTCGGGCTCTTGGTGGGGAGATCCAAGTGCAGCCGTCAGCTGCACCTGAGCTCACCTTGCCGGGCTCCACTGCTGCTGGTGATCTTGACCTTGTTTCTTTGCCTCTCTTGCCTGAGCTTTCCTCAGGGTCACGGAGGATCATCCAGCTTCGCTAGAGGTCTCCGTTGGTCCGGCCTCACCGTCTGAGATCTCTGTGGGCCCATCTCCCCCTGTCAAGGTTTTCGGGGGTGTTCCATCCCAGCCCGGGACCTCCGTGGGTGCAGCTCCTCCTCATTCCGGGTCTCCATGGGTGCTGTGTCCCAGTCGTGGACTGTCGTGGGTGCTGCGCCCCAGCCTGAAACCTACTTGGGTGCTGCACTCCAGTGTGGGCCCACCGTGGGCGTTACGCTCCAGCCCGGGGGCCACTGTGGGTGCGGCTCTGGCCCAATCTGGGACCACCGTGGATGCAGTTCTGCTCCAGCCCAGAGCCACCATGGGTGCTGCAGTGACCTAGTCCGGGACCACCGAGGGTGCTACAGGCCAGTTCGAGGGTGTCGTGGTTCCCCCTCCTCTGCCTGACCCCATCGTGGTTCCCGCTCCTCTGCCGGATGCCGTTGTTGTTCCCGCTCCTCTGCCGGACGCCGTTGTGGTTCCCCCTCCTCTGCTGGATGCCGTTGTGGTTCCCCCTCCTCTGCTGGAGGCCGTCGTGGTTTCCCCTCCTCTGCCCGAGGCCGTCGTGGTTCCCTCTCCTCCACTTGACATTGTCATGGTTTCCCTAACTCCCCTATCATGCTCACCATTAATTCTTCCTGTTGGGTAGCCACCTCCTGGACCACCATGTGGTTCAAAAACTCTGGCAGACCACCTGACAGACTGTGCCGCAGAGTTGGGTGGCCCACGTTCTCAGGGAGGCTACCCAACTTGTTCCATCATGCCGTCTGGCTGGCCTGGGACTCTGACCGCCCACCTGAACTGTCCAGCTCTTCGGTCCAGGGGGCTTAGGGGGGTTGGGGTTTTGCCTGGTATGGGTCTTGAGCCCGGTTTTGTTTTTTGTTCCCTCCTAGCCTGTCCCCCCCCCCCCCACCCACCCAGGGTGGGTTATTGTTGTGCTCCTATTGGAAGGGGGGTCTTTCTTTTAATGTCACCCTGGGGTGTCTGGTGAGAGGGGGGGCTCTGTCATGAGCTGAGCACTGGAGGGTTCCGCCATGCTCAATCTCATGTTTTTTTCTCTATATTTATATATTTGTTGTATTTTGTGCTTTTTGGTTTCTGTAATTCTCGTAATGGTTCTTATTTTCCTGTTTGTCATAGTTTTGTCATTCCCTTATTTTGTATTAGGTTGTAGTTATTTCTCTGTTTGCATTTTTTTTTAATATTTTATTCTGTATAGCTTTACTGTTGTGTTCTTCCTCTGGGTTGACAGCTGTCAGTAGCGTTTCCAGGTTTGTGCTCCGTGTGGGCATCGTCCCTGACAGCTGTCAGCTTTGGTAGCTCCCCTCTCATTGCTCCCAGCTGGTCCAATTATGAATCATTGTTTCCTTCTGTCGCTCATGTGA
This sequence comes from Pholidichthys leucotaenia, assembly GCA_020510985.1. Classification (NCBI taxonomy): domain Eukaryota; kingdom Metazoa; phylum Chordata; class Actinopteri; order Cichliformes; family Pholidichthyidae; genus Pholidichthys; species Pholidichthys leucotaenia. The sequence goes on along the minus strand of CM035839.1, from coordinate 141,559,635 downwards.
CCCATACCTGTCGTTACTTATGTGATTTGGTTTTGACCCTATTTAAGGGCAGTTATTTTCTTTTCCTGTTGCCGCTGTCTTGGGTTTTCTCCTTTCCTCGTCTCCCCCAGAATGCAGCCTGCGTTCTGGTGCACTCAACCTGTAAGTTTTGATTGCTTGGTTGTATTTTGTGTTAGAGCACTGTTTAGACTTTTTGTTGTTTTCAATAAATCTCACAAACTCACAGTTCAGCGCGTAGGTCTTCCTCTCAGCCCCGAGGGGCAATTCATTACAGACTGGTTGTATAGACTCACAACCTACTAACACCCTTCCTAGCTAATTGCTTGTATTCTTGTCTTGCCTGCCGTGTTTTGACCTTTGTTCGCCCTAGACCCTGCTGTCTGCCTAGCGTGCTGGATCCTGTCTGCCCTGTCTTGCCTGCTGTGCTCTGACCACTGCTAACTCTGGAATTGGAATTTGGATTTCAGATTGGACTTGGACCACCCCTGGACTGTGCAATTTCCCACCATTCTCATTAAGTCAACTTGCCAACAGTATTGTCCATCACCCCTCTCTCCTTTGTCCCCAGTTTCCCAGGTTTGGCCAGCCTGTCCCCTTCACTCCCCGCGACTCTCTCCAGCAGTTCTGTTATTCCCCCTCACTGCTGACAGCCAGCCCCTTAGTAAGGAGGTTCTCCACCCAGTTCCTGTCATCTTCCCAGCTGAGCTTGTAAGCACAATTGACATTAATTGCTCATTGTGTTAAATCAGCATATATTAATCACTACCTCTGCTCCTTCCCCACAGAGTTGCCAGATCCTTGCTAAATTATTTCCTCCACCACACTTCCCCCACATCATTTCAATAAATCATTGTCACTGAATCTGTGTTTGTCTCCTTCCAAGTTGCTTTTGGATCTTAGCTTACAAACCATGACAGGTAGCACCACCTCAGGAATAAGGGGTTCAGTCTTGCACATGCACAGTCAATGTGGTCAGAAAATTTGGGCTGCATGTGGACATTCATAGAGGGGTTCTACAAACGTCCACGGACTGGAGACGAAGTAATTTTTATTACACAAGCCTCCTGGACGTGGATAGCAAAGGTGCAGCATGAATCCAGCTTTCTTGTTCGCTATGGTGATGGACAGGCTGATAGAAAATGTGATATGTTTGCAGATGACATTGTGATCTGTAATGAGAATAGGAAGCAGGTGGAAGAGAACCTGGAGAGGTGGAGGTATGTACTGGAGAAAAGAGGAATGAAAGTCAATAGAAGCAAGACAGAATACATGTGTGTAAATGAGAGGGAGGCTGGTGTAACGGTGAAGATGGAAAGAGAAGAGGTAGTGAAGGTAGATGAGTTTAAATACCTACATGAGGTTAACCATCCAAAGCAATGGTCAGTTCACAAAAGAGGTGAAGAAGAGAGTGCAGGCTGAGTGGAGATGAGTGTTGGGTGATTTTTGAAAGAAAAATAGCAGCTAGAGTGAAAGGAAAGATTTACAAGATGGTAGTTAGATCTGCTATGATGTATGGTCTGGAGACGGCACTGAAAAAAGACAGGAGGCAGAATTGAAGAAGCTGTCCTGGGTTTGATCCCAGCCCCCGACCAACAGTGATCTGTGTGGAGTTTGCATGTTCTCCCCGTGTCTGCATGGGTTTACTCCGGGATTTCTCCGGTTTCCTCCCACATGCTAAAAACATGCAAGTTAGGTTAATGGGCATCAAACTGGGGATTCTAAATTGTCCTTAACTGTGACTGAGAGTGAATGGTTGTCTGTCTCTCTGTGTTGGCCCTGTGACGGACTGGCGATCTGTTCAGGGTGTACCCTGCCTCTCGCCCAAAGATGCTGGGATAGGCTCCAGTCCCCCCCGCGACCCGAAAAGGATTAAGCGGAAGAAGTGGATGGATGGATGGATGGAGATTCTCACTGGGTGTGGAGACAAACTAAAAGAGGCAAGGCTGAGATGGTTTGGACATGTGCAGAGGAGGGATAGTGGATATATTGGACAAAGGATGATGAAGATGGAGCTGCCAGGCAGGAGGAAAAGAGGAAAACCACAGAGCAAATTCATGGATGTAGTGGAGGACATGGAGAGGGTTGGTGTTACAGAGGAAGATGCAAGGGCTGGGGTGAGATGGAGGCAGATGGCGACCGCTACAGGCAACAGCCAAAAGAAGCTGTCTTTACCTTTTGCTAAATTTTTCAATAAACCAACAGGCACAGCCAACAATAAATCCAATCCAATAAACAATAGGCACAGCCACTACTTTCCTTTCCATTACAGTGCATCCGGAAAGTATTAACAGTGCTTCACTTTTTCCACATTTTGTTATGCTACAGCCTTATTCCAAAATGGATTAAATTCTTTTTTTTCCTCAAAATTCTACACACAATAACCCATAATGACGACGTGAAAAAAGTTTTGAGATTTTTGAAAATGTATTAAAAATAAAAAACTAAGAAATCACATGTACATAAGTATTCACAGCCTTTGCTCAATACTTTGATACGCCTTTGGCAGCAATTACAGCCTCGAGTCTTTTTGAATATGATGCCACAAGCTTGGCACACCTACAGTGGGGAAAAAAGTATTTAGTCAGCCACCAATTGTGCAAGTTCTCCCACTTGAAAGATGAGAGAGGTCTCCAATTTTCATTATAGGTATACCTCAACTATGAGAGACAAAATGAGAAAAAAAAATCCAGAAAATCACATTGAAGGATTTTTAAAGAATTAATTGGTAAATTCCTTGGTAAAATAAGTATTTGGTCACCTACAAACAAGCAAGATTTCTGGCTGTCACAGACCTGTAACTTCTTCTTTAAGAGGCTCCTCTGTCCTCCACTCGTTACCTGTATTAATGGCACCTGTTTGAACTCTTTATCAGTATAAAAGACACCTGTCCACAACCTCAAACAGTCAGACTCCAAACTCCACTATGGCCAAGACCAAAGAGCTGTCAAAGGACACCAGAAACAAAATTGTAGACCTGCACCAGGCTGGGAAGACTGAATCTACAATAGGTAAGCAACTTGGTGTGAAGAAATCAACTGTGGGAGCAGTTATTAGAAAATGGAAGACATACAAGACCACTGATAATCTCCCTCGATCTGGGGCTCCACGCAGGATCTCACCCCGTGGGGTCAAAATGATCACGAGAACGGTGAGCAAAAGTCCCAGAACCACACGGGGGGACCTAGTGAATGACCTGCAGAGAGCTGGGACCAAAGTAACAAAGGCTACCATCAGTAACACACTTGCGCTGCCAGGGACTCAAATCCTGCAGTGCCAGACGTGTCCCCCTGCTTAAGTCAGTGCATGTCCAGGTCCGTCTGAAGTTTGCTAGAGAGCATTTGGATGATCCAGAAGAGGATTGGGAGAATGTCATACGGTCAGATGAAACCAAAATAGAACTTTATTGTAAAAACTCAACTTGTCGTGTTTGGAGGAGAAAGAATGCTGAGTTGCATCCAAAGAACACCATACCTACTGTGAAGTATGGGGGTGGAAACATCTTGCTTTGGGGCTGTTTTTCTGCAAAGGGACCAGCACCACTGATTCGTGTAGAGGAAAGAACGAATGGGGCCATGTATCGTGAGATTTTGAGTGAAAACCTCCTTCCATCAGCAAGGGCATTGAAGATGAAACGTGGCTGGGTCTTTCAGCATGACAATGATCCCAAACACACCGCCCGGGCAACGAAGGAGTGGCTTCGTAAGAAGCATTTCAAGGTCCTGGAGTGGCCTAGCCAGTCTCCAGATCTCAACCCCATAGAAAATCTTTGGAGGGAGTTGAAAGTCCGTGTTGCCCAGCGACAGCCCCAAAACATCACTGCTCTAGAGGAGATCTGCATGGAGGAATGGGCCAAAATACCAGCAACAGTGTGTGAAAACCTTGTGAAGACTTACAGAAAAAGTTTGACCTCTGTCATTGCCAACAAAGGGTATATAACAAAGTATTGAGATGAACTTTTGTTATTAGACTTAGACTTAACTTTATTAATCCCTTTGGGATGACTCCCTCTGGGAAATTTAAAATTTCCAGCAGCACATAAAAGGAGCGTACAGATCAGAAAAGCAAAAAATAAACACTTAATATGCACAATATAAATGCAAGGCTAAATATGGCTTGTACAAGTGTGGTTAAGTTAAGGTTATTGCACTATGAATGCCCTACTGTCCTCTGTACTCTATGTCCCCCCCCCCCAAGTGAGGAGTTATAGAGTGTGATGGCATGGTGGACAAAAGACTTCTTGAGCCTGTTGGTCCGACACTTGGGAAGGAGCAGTCTTATTGACCAAATACTTATTTTACCGAGGAATTTACCAATTAATTCATTAAAAATCCTTCAATGTGGACTTCCGGTTATGGCGGCTATGTAGGAGGACACGTTTCACTCTGCTCTGCTCCTAGAGATAAAAAGTCGGCAAATAACTCTCTTATTTGGAACAGAACCTATCCCAGCGTTTGGGCGAGGATATGCCGGTGAAGCCTAAGGCTGGGAAATCAGGTGTAGGAAAAATTGAACCGCCGAAACAGTCCAAATTAACGGACTTTCACGTCTGTGACACAGGAGAAAAAGCTCCAGATATGGCGGAGGAAGCTAGCGGTAGTGCGGTGACTGCTGGCGACGGCACAGGTGCGGTGCTCGCTGCCATTAGCTCAATGAGAGCAGACTTTTCCGCTAAATTTGATGGGATTATAGCAGCGATAGAGGGAATGAGAAAGGAATTGGGTGATTGTGTGGAACGAGTGGCGCAGGTGGAGCTTCGAATCTCCAGTGCTGAGGATGACGTCACCAGCCTTCAATTAAAGGTGCGCACTTTGGAAAAAAAAAAAAAAATGTCTGGAAGATAATGTCCTGGACTTGGAGTCCCGGTCGAGACGGAACATCCTGAGGCTGGTGGGTCTACCGGAGGGAACCGAGGGTCGGGACCCATGTTCCTTTTTGGAAAAGTAGATTCCAGAAGCGCTGAACAACGCGGAGCTGCAATCATCAGTCGTTTTAGAAAGCACCCACCGAATTGGCCCTCTGAGAGATAATAAGGGACCACCGAGGACGTTAATTATGAAGTTCCTCAGCTACAGAGACAGGATGACGATTTCCAATGCGGCACGAGCCAAAGGAGAAATTAAATACCAGGATCAACAGGTGCAGGTTCTACCCAGATTTGGCCACAGGAATCCAACAATTAAGGAAACAGTTTGACCCCATCCGTAAAGAGCTGCGCAACCTTGGGATTTGTCATGGAGTGATTCACCCTGCAAGACTGTTGGTCACGTATAAGGGCAGAACACACATCTTCATGACCCTTGAGGAGGCGCAGGAGTTCATCAAGAAGATCCAAGAAGAGACTGGTGGGAGCTAAGCATGAACAAAATATAAGGTAGAATATTTAAGCATTTGCACAGGCATCTGACTGATCTGAAGCATATAGCAAGTTTACAAAATATAGATTGTATTACATATTAAATAAAAAAACAAAAAACCTATGTTGTACAAAGTTGCTATAAAATTTTGGAGTCAAGTTGGAAAACTACAGAAGAGAGTTAATGTTACGTCATTAAAAGCAGTAGAGTTAGGGTGATTGGGAGAATGAAGAAGGAGTGGCTTTGGCTGATCCTCGTGGGTGTGGAGAGGTCGATGGCGACGGTGGGAGACGGAATTTTTTTTTTGATTTTGGGGGGATTACCACGAAAGTGGGAAGGGGGAATTTGTTTGTGTGTAGTTTGTAGGATGAATGTTCAACCACTCATGTTTTTGCTTCTCTGTATGAGCATGTTTATATTGCGAGGTAATCCCAAACTCCCTATTGATCATAGACCAAAGCGTTAATCTTAATTTAACTTCATGGAATTGCAGAGGTCTACAAAATTTTAAAAAACTTAAACAAGTTATGAATAAAATAAAAGACATAGGTTCAAAAATTGTGTTTTTACAAGAAACTCATCTAATAGAGGAGGATGTAAAAAGAATTGGGAGTAGATGGCAAGGAAGTGTATTCACCTCATCATTTTCATCCCGAGCCAGGGGAGTTATGACTCTCATACATAAATCAGTCCCATTTCAAGTGAAAAATGTAATTGGAGACAAATTTGGAAGATATCTAATCATTCAAGGATCTTTGCTATTAGAAAATATAAATCTGGTAAACTTATACGGTCCCAATATAGATGATCAAAAGTTCTTTGCTAATTTATTTCTTATCTTATCATCACTTACAGGGCAACATATAATAGCAGGGGATTTTAATTGTACATTGAATCCCGGTATAGATAGATCAACAGGACTGGACTGTACGCACAATGGATGCAGGATGATCATTAATCATTTTATGAAAGAATTGAGATTGCTAGATATATGGAGAGAAATGAAACCACAAGTTAAATCCTACTCTTGTTATTCTAATACCTACAAGACATTCTCATGTATTGACTATTTTTTGATCTCCACAGAATTAAGGTCCAAGATTCAAAACTGCTTTTATGATAATATTGTGATCTCTGATCATGCACCCTGTTGTCTCATATATGTAGATAAGAAATTGACAAAGGAACCAGGTAGGTGGCAATTTCAGCATAAATGGCTTCAGGATGAGGAATTTAAGTACATAGAAAAACAGATGAGTTCTTTGATATCAATACTACACAAACATCAGCATGTATAAAGTGGGAGGCTTTCAAAGCTTTTATTAGGGGACATATTATTAGTTATACAGGTTCAAAATCTAAGAAGACTCGAGAGGAGAGAGTCCAATTGGAACATAAACTAAAAATTCTTCAAGAAAAAGTGTATGCAGGAAGTGACTCAAAGTTAGAGAACGACTTACTGATTCTGAGAGCTGAATATGACAAAAAATCAGCGAATAGAGCTGCCTCGAGTCTTCTAAGATTGAAGCAATCTTTTTATGAACAAGGTGAAAAATCAGGAAAATTATTGGCATGGCAGATTAAACAATTAGAATTTAAAACACCAATTAGTATTATAAGTAACGGACAGGTAGTTGTAGATCCTTTAGAAATTAATAGAGCCTTTAGAGATTACTATGACCCCCTCATGGATCGTCACCTTATCGTGGTGGGGGGGTTTGCGTGCCCCAGTGATCCCAGGAGCTATGTTGTCCGGGGCAATTTGCCTCTGATAGGGTCTCCCAAGACAAACTGGTCCTGGGTGAAGGGCCAGACGAAGAACGATCCAACAGACTCTCATGATAAATTGTATATCAAGGATTCAGTGTACCCCGCCCGGTATGGGGTTACCGGGGCCCCACCCTGGAGCCAGGCCTGGGGGAGGGGCTCGAAGGCTAGCGTCTGGTGGCCGGGTTTCCACCCATGGGACCCGGCCGGGCTCAGCCCGAAGGAGTTACATGGGTCCGCCCTCCAGTAGGTTCACCACCTGCAGGAGGGATCATGGAAGTCCGGTGCTATGTGGATTAGGTGGCAGTCAAAAGCGGAGACCTTGGCGGACTGATCCCAAGCTTTCTAAACTGGCTTTTGGTACGTGGAATGTCACCTCTCTGGTGGGGAAGGAGCCTGAGCTGGTGTACGAGATTGAGCGATACCGGCTAGACATAGTCGGCCTCACCTCAACACACAGCTCCGGTTCCGGAACCAGTCTCCTGGAGAGGGGCTGGAGCTTGGCCTTTTCTGGAGTTGCCCCGGGCGAGAGGCGACGAGCAGGGGTAGGTATTCTTGTATCGCCCCACCTTGCTGCCTCTATATTGGAGTTTTCCCCGGTGGACGAAAGGGTTGCTTCCCTGCGCCTTCGGGTTGGGAAACGGGTCCTGACCATCATTTGTGCCTATGCACCAAATGATGTTTCAGAGTACCCACCCTTTTTGGAGTCTGTGACTGGGGTGCTGGAGGGTGCTCCTCCTGGAGACTCCATTGTCCTACTGGGGGACTTCAATGCGCACGTGGGCAACGACAGTGAAACCTGGAGGGGGGTGATTGGGAGGAACGGCCTGCCCGATCTGAACCCGAGTGGTGTTCAGTTATTGGACTTCTGTGCTAACCACAGTCTGTCTATAACGAACACCATGTTCAAGCATAAGGGTGTCCATATGTGCACCTGGCACCAGGACACCCTAGGCCGCAGGTCGATGATCGATTTTGTTATCGTATCATCAGACCTGCGACCGTATGTCTTGGACACCCGAGTAAAGAGAGGTGCAGAGCTGTCAACTGATCACCACCTGGTGGTGAGTTGGATCCGATGGCAGGGGAGGAAGCCATTCAGACCTGGTAGACCCAAACGTATAGTGAGGGTGTGCTGGGAGCGTCTGGCTGAGGCCCCTGTCCGGGAGGTCTTCAACTCCCACCTCCGGAAGAACTTCAACCACATTCCGAGGGAGTCTGGAGACATGGAGTCTGAATGGGCCATGTTCTCCACCTCTGTTGTTGAAGCGGCAGCCCAGAGCTGCTGCCGCAAGGTGGTCGGTGCATCTCGTGGTGGCAACCCCCGAACCAAGTGGTGGACACCAGTGGTGAGGGGGGCCATTAAGCTGAAGAAGGAGTCCTATCAAGCTTGGTTGGCTTGTGGGACTCCCGAAGCAGCTGAGGTGTACCGGCAGGCCAAGCGGAGTGCAGCTCGGGTGGTTGCTGAAGCAAAAACCCGGGTATGGGAGGAGTTCGGTGAGGCCATGGAACAAGACTTTCGGTCGGCTTCAAAGAGATTCTGGCAAACTGTTCGGCGGCTCAGGAGGGGAAAGCAGCTCCCCGTCCACACTGTGTATGGTGCGGATGGGACACTGTTGACTTCAACTGGGGATATCGTCGGGCGGTGGAAGGAATACTTCGAGGATCTCCTCAATCCCACTGATACGCCTTCCACAGAGGAAGCAGGGTTTGGGGACGAGGGGGATGACTCGCCTATCACAGGGGCTGAGGTCGCCAAGGTGGTTAAAAATCTCCTTGGTGGCCGGGCCCCGGGGGTGGACGAGATTCGCCCCGAGTACCTCAAGGCCCTGGATGTTGTTGGGTTGTCATGGTTGACACGCCTCTGCAACATTGCGTGGAGGTCGGGGGCAGTGCCTTTGGCATGGCAAACCGGGGTGGTGGTTCCTCTCTTCAAAAAAGGGGACCGGAGGGTGTGCTCCAACTTTAGAGGGATCACACTCCTCAGCCTCCCTGGGAAGGTCTATGCCAAGGTACTGGAGAGGAGAGTCCGGCCGTTGGTCGAACCTCGGATTCAGGAGGAGCAATGTGGTTTTCGTCCTGGCCGTGGCACATCGGACCAGCTCTTTACCCTCTCGAGAATTCTTGAGGGTTCGTGGGAGTTTGCCCAACCAGTTTACATGTGTTTTGTGGACTTGGAGAAGGCATTTGACCGCGTCCCTCGTGGATTTTTGTGGGGGGTGCTTCGGGAGTATGGGGTATCGGGCTTGTTGTTACGAGCTATTCGGTCTCTGTACGACCGTTGTGAGAGTTTAGTTCGCATTGCCAACACTCGGTCGGAGTCATTCCCAGTGAGAGTTGGACTCCGCCAGGGCTGCCCTTTGTCACCGGTCCTGTTCATAATTTTTATGGACAGGATTTCTAGGCGCAGCCAGGGAATGGAGGGTGTCATGCTTGGTGACCACAGGATCTCATCTCTGTTGTTTGCAGATGATGTTGTCCTGTTGGCTTCATCCAGCAATGACCTACAGCTCTTGCTGGGACGGTTTGCCGCTGAGTGTGAAGCGGCTGGGATGAGAATCAGCACCTCCAAGTCCGAGTCCATGGTCCTCAGCCGGAAAAAGGTGGATTGTCCTCTCCGGGTTGGGGACAGGCTCCTGCCCCAAGTGGAGGAGTTTAAGTATCTTGGGGTCTTGTTCACGAGTGAGGGGAAAATGGAGCGAGAGATCGACAGACGGATTGGAGCAGCATCTGCAGTGATGCGGACGTTGTACCGGTCTGTTGTGGTGAAGAGGGAGCTTAGTTCTAAGGCAAAGCTGTCGATTTACCAGTCAATCTACGTTCCTACTCTCACCTATGGTCACGAGCTTTGGGTAATGACCGAAAGAACGAGATCGCGGATACAAGCGGCTGAAATGAGCTTTCTCCGTAGGATTGCTGGACTCACCCTCAGAGATAGGGTGAGGAGCTCAGTCATCCGGGAGAGGCTCAGAGTAGAACCGCTGCTCCTCCACATTGAAAGGAGTCAGTTGAGGTGGTATGGGCATCTGATTAGGATGCCTCCTGGACGCCTCCCACTTGAGGTGTTTCAGGCACGTCCCACTGGGAGGAGACCCCGGGGCAGACCCAGGACTCGGTGGAGAGACTATGTCTCCCAGCTAGTCTGGGAACGCCTTGGTATCCCCTCTGAAGAGCTGGAGCAGGTGGCTGGGGAGAGGGAAGTCTGGGCTTCTCTGCTTGAACTGCTGCCTCCGCGACCCGGACCTCCGGAAAAGCGGTAGAAGATGGATGGATGGATGGATGGAGATTACTATGAAAAATTATATGATACAAAAAATGAAACTGACTTAACAAAACTAAATGGGTTTTTGGATGGACTATCTATACCGTGTATTCCAAATGAAAACAGGGAGATACTGGAGTATAAAATTAGTCAAGCAGAAGTTGGGCTAGCCATTGATAATATGAAATCAGGAACAAGTGCAGGACCAGATGGTCTTCCAGTTGACCTTTATAAAAAATTTAAGAATAAATTAATAAAACCTTTTTTGGAAATGGTTTTAGAAGCATTTCAAAATAGTAATTTACCACCATACATGAATAATGCCTTAATTATACTGTTGCCAAAACCAGGTAAACTCTCTAATAAATGTGAAAATATGAGACCAATAAGCCTATTAAATGCCGACCTTAAGATAATCTGTAAAATTTTAGCAAGACGAATACAAGAAATATTACCAAATATTATTAACCGAGATCAGAATGGCTTTATAAAGGGAAGACAAGGCTTCCCTAATGTAAGAAGACTATTTAATATTATTTATTCTAATAAAGAAGCACTGGATACAGCTCTCCTATCATTGGACGCCGAAAAGGCCTTTGATAGGGTCGAATGGCCCTTTCTTTTTGAAGTCTTACAAAGGTTTGGACTTGGAAATAATTTCATAAAATGGGTTCAGATAATATATAATAATGCTACAGCAGAAATCCTAACAAATAGCAATATCTCAAAATCAATAAAAATCAATAGAGGATGTCGACAAGGCTGTCCACTTTCACCTTTACTGTTTACTATGGCAACTGAACCTTTAGCGATGGCAGTACGTTTACATTCACAAATATATGGAATTAAAGTTGGACCAACAGAACATAAAATCTCCCTGTATGCCGATGACATAATTTTGTTTGTCGAATCTTAAATCAATTCCGACCTTGTTGAATTTAATAAAGAATTTTGGGGAAATATCAGGATATAAAATAAATAAAACTAAATCTTCAATATTAATGCTAAATGAGACCCAGAGAAATCACCCAGCTCCTGAGGTAAATCAATTCAATGTTGTAAATCAGTTTAAATATTTAGGAATTCAAATTGTGCCTAAGCTAGAATTAGTCGCCAGTGCCAACTATGAAGCCTTAATGACAGACATTAATGAGTTACTTCAGAGATGGATGTCACTACCAATGTCGATGATGGGGAGAATCAATATACTTAAAAGTAATATCTTACCTAAAATACTTTATTTATTTCAATACATTCCTTTACCACCACCTTCAGATCTATTCTCAAGAATTAAAAAAAAGTTAGTGGAATTTATATGGAACAATAGGAAGGCTAGATTACGTCTGTCCTTACTATATTTACCATTTGATCATGGAGGTCTGAAATGTCCAAACTTTATGTTGTATTACTGGTCGGCACAACTGAGGTCTATGACATATTATTTTTCATCAAATGATCTCCCTCACTGGACTGAAATGGAATCATACAATTTACCTTTACCTCTTCCCATATTCATATACTCAGACTCGGCAAAAAAATTACAGAAACAAGTTAAAAATCCATTTGTAAAGCATATGATCAAAATATAGTGTGAATCAAAAAATATTTAAAAGAACCACACTTATTGTCACAATTTAGCCCAATATGGGGTAATCAATATTTTAAACCAGGGAGAGCGGATGCTGTATTTAATGTATGGAATTTAAAAGGGATTCAAAAGATTCAAGATTTATATCTGTCATGTTCAGCTAACATAATGTCTTTTGAAGTGCTGAGGATCAAATTTAATCTTAATAGAACACATTTTTTTAAATATCTTCAGCTTAGGAACTTTATTCGATCAAATCAAAATAATGCTCTCACTCGACCTATTTATTCATCCTTGGAAAAAATTTTGACGAAAGATAGTAAGAGAAAGGGTATTATTTCAGAGTTTTATAACTCATTGACACTATCCTCAAGTGAAAACTCACAGAAAAGATTGAATTATTGGAAAGAAGACCTGCAAACTGAAATTTCAGAGGAACAATGGGAATTGGCTTGTACAGAAGCTCAAATCAAATCAATAAATGTACGTCTTAAATTGATACATCCGCATTAACCATTTAAAATGTATGTTACACCAGTGGAATTAAATAGATGTAACAAAAACATACCAGATACGTGCACAAAATGTATGGAAACTAAAGGAACTCTATTTCATTGTGTATGGGAATGTAGAAAAATTAGAATGTTTTGGGAAGAGGTGAGGGTAACAATTGAAAAAATAATTTCAAAACAAATCATATTGAATCCTAAATTGTTTTTGTTGGGTCTGTACCCAGAAAAGCATAACTTTAATAAAAGTGAAAGAGCATTCATAGACCTCAGTTTGCTTAATGCCAAAAAATGTATTGCACTATTGTGGAAAAAGACTCATAGACCAGATGTGACTCAGTGGTTAAAACAGATGTTAACAAACCTTCCACTAGAAAGAATAACATACATATTGAAATCAAAGGAAATTGTGTTTGAGAATATATGGAGACCTTTCATTGATTACGTAAAGAATTTAAACATAACTTCTGAAGAAGAAGGTGAATGATGTGTGTGGACCTTGTAAATCCCAAACTGGTGAATGTATAATATGTATACTTATGTAATGGATTGCCTAGACTAAACAGAGGAGCATTGTTGAAGACCTGTCTTTTAGTGGTTGTTGGTGTTTTTAGTACATTTTTTTTTTTAAATTACTTTAGTGTTAGTGTTTGATTGTTTGTGTTATGTTTGTAAAAAAAAAGTTCAATAAAAATATTGTGGAAAAAAAATCCTTCAATGTGATTTTCTGGATTTTTTTTTTTTTCTCATTTTGTCTCTCATAGTTGAGGTATACCTATGATGAAAATTGGAGACCTCTCTCATCTTTTAAGTGGGAGAACTTGCACAATTGATGGCTGACTACTTTTTTGCCCCACGGTATCTTTGGGCAGTTTGGCCCATTCATCTTTGCAGCACCTCTCAAGCTCCTTCAGGTTGGATGGGAAGCGTCGGTGCACAGCCATTTTCAGATCTCTCCAGAGATATTCAACTGGATTCAAGTCTGGGCTGTGGCTGGGCCACTCAAGGACATTCACAGAGTTCGTTCTGAATCCACTCCTTTGATATCTTGGCTGTGTGCTTAGGGTCGTTGTCCTGCTGAAAGATGAACCGTCACCCCAGTCTGACGTCAAGAGCGCTCTGGAGCAGGTTTTCATCTAGGATGTCTCTGCACATTGCTGCTTTCATCTTTCCCTCTATTCTGACTAGTCTTCCAGCTCTTGTTGCTGAAAACATCCCCACAGCATGATGCTGCTGCCACCAGAATCAGAATCAGAATCAGGTTTATTGCCATTGTTCATGTAGTACACAAACTAGGAATTTGTCTCGGTACAATGCTGCAACATTAAACATGATAAGATAAGAGAAATAAACTATACATGTAATAAAGTGTAGGATAAGATTAAGTGATACTGGTCAACAGTTAAAATATATATTAGCCAGCAGCAGATACTGTGGAGAACTATATAGTGCAGTCGGTAATGCAGGAAGAAAACAGTGATGATTGACATGAGTCTGGTTGAGCTGCTGTACATGGTGCACAAGAGTCAATAAGTCACTTAGTGTTCAGCAGTCTAATGGCAGAGGGGAAGAAGCTGTTCATGTGACGGGAGGTTTTAGTCTGGATGGACCGAAGTCTTCTACCAGAGGGGAGGGGGGCAAACAGTATGTGACCAGGGTGTGAGGGATCGGCTATGATCCGGCCAGCACGCCTCCGGGTCCTGGAGATGTACAGATCCTGGAGAGATGGGAGCTTGCAGCCGATCACCTTCTCAGCAGTGCGCACGACGCGCTGCAGCCTTAGTCTGTCCCTGGCAGTGGCTCCTGCGTACCACACGGTTATGGAGGTGGTGAGGATGGACTCGATGATGGCTGTGTAGAACTGCACTAACATCTTGGTGGGTAGCTTGAGCTTCCTCAGCTGCCGCAGGAAGAACATCCTCTGCTGGGCTTTTTTGATGAGTGAGCTGATGGTCAGCTCCCATTTGAGGTCCCTGGTGATGGTAGTGCCTAGGAAGCGGAAGGAATCAGCAGTGGTGATGGGAGAGCCTGAGAGGGTGAGGGGGGGCAGAGGAGTAGTGACTTTCCTGAAGTCTACAATCATCTCCACTGTCTTCAGAGCGTTCAGCTGCAGGTTGTTATTGCTGCACCAGGACGCCAGCTGGGCCACCTCTCTCCTGTAGGCGGACTCGTCGCCGTTGGAGATGAGCCCGATGAGGGTGGTGTCGTCCGCAAACTTGATCAACTTGACAGACTGGTGGCTGGAGGTGCAGGAGTTGGTGTAAAGGGAGAAGAGTAGGGGGGAAAGTACACAGCCCTGGGGTGATCCGGTGCTGATGCTAGTATAGTCTGAGACAGTCTTTCCCAGCCGCACATGCTGCCTCCGGTCCGTCAGGAAGTCGATGATCCACCTGCAGAGGGAGTCAGGCACGTTGAGCAGGGACAGCTTGTCCCGGAGCAGAGCGGGGTGGATGGTGTTGAATGCGGAGCTGAAGTCCACAAACAGGATCCTGGCGTAGGTTCCCGGGGAGTCCAGGTGCTGCAGGATGGAGTGGAGGGCCAGGTTGACTGCATCGTCTACAGACCTGTTGGCTCGGTAGGCAAACTGCAGCGGGTCCAGGAGAGGGGTGGTGATGGACTTGAGGTGGGACCGGACCAGGCGCTCAAAGGACTTCATGACTACAGAGGTGAGCGCTACAGGTCTGTAGTCATTAAGTCCAGTGATCCGTGGCTTCTTGGGGACAGGGATGATGGTGGAGGATTTGAGGCAGGACGGCACGTGGCATAACTTAAGGGAGGTGTTAAAAATGTCTGTGAATACAGGAGCCAGCTGTTTTGCACAGAGTCTCAGGGTGGAGGGAGACACGCCGTCTGGGCCGGGGGCCTTGCGCGGGTTCAGTCTGGAGAACTGTTTGAGCACATCCTGCTCACTGATGATAAGGGGAGGGGGGGAGGAGGGTGTGTGTGCCTTAAATGAAGTAGGGAATGTGGAGGCTGTGGAGCTGGAGGGAGGGGGGGAGTTGGACACAGATGACGAGGTGTCAAAACGGGCATAGTGTTGGGACAGTCTTTGACAAAGGGCTTTGTCATCCTGACCTTTAGGAGCCTTAGGTCGATAGTTGGTGATTTGCCTCAGTCCTCTCCACACGGAAGCCGAATCATTAGCAGTGAACTGCTGCTGGAGTCTCTCTGAGTATAGAGATTTAGCCCTCTTCAGCTCTCTGTTAAACCGGTATTTAACCTCCCTGTAGCAGTCCCTGTCTCCAGTTTTCAGCGCTGCTTCCTTCTCCTTCCTGATCTGTCTGAGCTTAGCTGTGAACCAGGGTTTGTCATTAGAGTAACTCACCCTGGTGCGTGATGGAAGAATGTTCTCTTCACAAAAGTGGATATATGAGTTCAGTGTCCGTGTACTCATCCAGATCATGCGTGGCTCCTTTAAGCATGCCCCAGTCAGATATTTCCATGCACGTTTCCAGCTTCTCCTCAGCATCACTGGTCCGTATCTTCGTAGTGCTCACAACAGGTTTAATGAGCTTCAATCTCTGTCTGTATGTGGGAATGAGGTGAACCATCACGTGATCAGATAATCCCAGCGCAGCTCGAGGGACAGCGCGATATGCGTCTTTCACTGTGGTGTAACAGTGATCCAGTGTGTTTAATCCTCTGGTGGGGCATTTAATAAACTGTTTGTAGCGGGGGAGATCGTGGCTCAGATTGCACTGATTAAAGTCGCCAGCCACAATAATCAGCGAGTCTGGAAAACTCCGCTCTGTGTGTTGAATGTGATCCGCGAGCACGCGCTGAGCTTCGCGCGTGTCCGCGTCGGGAGGGGCGTACACAGCGATCATTATGAAAGAAGCAAACTCCCGCGGGGAATAGAAGGGCTTGCAATTGATAACAAGAAATTCCAAGGCAGGAGAACAGTGTTTGGAAATTACCGTTACATCAGAGCACCAGCTGCAGTTGATGTAGAAGCAGACACCGCCTCCTGTGGTCTTGCCGGAAAGCTCTGTGTCACGATCAGCACGGAAGAGCTGAAAGCCGTCGAGGCGCAGCGCGCTGTCCGGTATATTTTCCCGGAGCCAGGTCTCAGTAAAGCAGAGGACAGCTGAGGAGGCGAGGTCCTTAAAACGCATCAGCAGTCTCAGTTCATCTACCTTGTTAGAGAGAGAGTTGGTATTGGACAGAAATATGCCAGGCAGCGCCGTTCGCGAGCCTCTCCTGCGAAGTCGTACGAGAGCGCCCGCTCGTCTTCCTCTCTTCCGCCGTCTCACTTTCCGAGCCAAACAATAAACCAGATCGGCAGCAGGGGCTAGAAAAACTGGGAGGAGGTCCGTGGGGGTGAAAGTCCTGATATTTAGAAGTTCTTCACGGGTATAAGTGCAAGCAGACACACAATTGACAAACAAAAACAAACAAAGAGCGCAGCGAAGCACCATGTCGACCGCTGTGGGCGCCATCTTGGATCTATCTAAAAAAAAAAAAAAAAAAAAAAATTGCTCACCATGCTTCACTGTAGGGATGGTATTGGCCTGGTGATGAGCAGTGCCTGGTTTCCTCCAAACATGACGCCAGGCATCCACGCCAAAGAGTTCAATCTTTGTCTCATCAGACCAGATAATTTTGTTTCTCATAGTCTGAGAGTCCTTCAGGTGCCTTTTGGCAAACACGAGGTGGGCTGCCATGTGCCTTTTACTAAGGAGTGGCTTCTGTCTGACCACTCTACCATACAGGCCTGATTGTGGATTGCTGCAGAGATGGTTGTCCTTCTGGAAGGTTCTCCTCTCTCCTGAGAGTGACCACTGGGATGCTGCCACCACCATGCTTCACTGTAGAGATGGTATTGGCCTGGTGATGAGCATTGCCTGGTTTCCTCCAAACATGTGCCTTTTACTAAGGAGTGTCTTCCGTCAGGCCACTCTACCATACAGGCCTGATTGGTGGATTGCTGCAGAGATGGTTGTCCTTCTGGGAGGTTCACCTCCACAGAGGAACGCTGGAGCTCTGACAGAGTGACCATCGGGTTCTTGGTCACATCCCTGACTAAGACCCTTCTCCCCCGATTGCTCAGTTTAGATCGCCGGCCAGCTCTAGGAAGAGTCTTGGTGGTTCCAAACTTTTTCCATTTACGGATGATGGAGGCAACTGTGCTCATTGGGACCTTCAAAGCACCAGAAATTTTTCTGTACCGTTTCCCAGATTTGTGCCTCGAGACAATCCTGTCTCGGAGGTCTCCAGACAATTCCTTTGACTTCATGCTTGGTTTGTCCACTGACTTGCGCTGTCAACTGTGGGACCTTATAACCCTTTTCCACTAGTGTTAGTTTGGCCTGGTACAGTACAGTTCGGTACGCTTGTGTTTCCATTACACCGAGAGTACCGCTTGATGTGGGTAGGATTTGTTACAGGGAGGCTGTGCAACCCTCCCATGACGTAAAACGAGCATAACGGGCGTAAAACAAGCGTAACGTTACGTAAAACAAGTGACGCAGGCAAAACACGTGATGGCAGGATACGAGGCGACTGCGTTCTTTGGCTTTTTTTTTTTTTTGCCAGAGTAAAGCCAAAAAGGGAGAGCAGATGGCTATAGGTGGTGAGACGACACACTCTGGAAAAGTACTGGAGCATTTAGGAAACTGTATAGAGCAGTATAAAGCAGAAAACATGAGGACACGAACTGCATCACATATGAAGGTATGCTAATAATTGCTAATACTACTTTAAGTCTGCCGTACGACATTGTAATGTCGGCAAGTTATTGCTATTAGGTACTAAAATATGTATTCTTTGTGAGTTTCAGATGGCTCTCTTGTGGCAACACACAACAACACAGGCTCCCAGTGATGACATGTCATCCCAGCTTCACAAACACAAAGTGGTTACAGAACTGCAGAATGCCTGTAGAAATGTTTAGCTTCCGGTGCATCAAATTGCTCTGATCTGTGTCAAAATCATGCAGAGACTGTTGAGACGTCATGGGATGTACCTGCTCCAGCCAGTGGTGTCGTGGCAAAACATGATCAGCTGCCAAACTTGATCGCCAGGTGCCATATTGTAGTATATGAGCCATAAAATATATATTTCAACAGGTAAACAGTACTGAGTTTGGTATAATAAGATATAGTTAACAAGTATGATGCATTTTAAGCCAAAACAAATGGATCTAGGATTAAAAGCAATTAAAACAATGCAGCCACAAGGTTACATGGAGAAATACATGGATTTACTGAATATATCATAGAGTATTGCGGACTACATGTAGATATTGTATACAGTAAATATATACTCTCTGCATCAACAGTGAACTATACATGTATTAATGTAGTGTTGCACTGGGAATTTTGACAAACCTTTGTACTTTTTGCAGAAGTGTGTCTTTTGTGTGAAGGTTACCACCGAGTGACACAAATTAAATACTATTTATTTATTTCAGATAGTACAGTACAGGTTAAAAGAAACTGAATAATATAACAACAAGGTCAAATTAGACAAAGACTCCTCTGATTACACAATTCCACATAAGTTATCCGAAATGGGTGATGGCTGAAGTCACAGCTTATATTGCCCACCCATATTCCATCCAGGAATTCAAAATAGAAAAAAGAGAAAACAGTCAAGAGCGATTACAATTCAAAACAAAGCTAAGACAAAATGTGACTGAGAGAAAAAAGAAAACTAAGCTAGGCTAAGTTAAGCGGTTACTATTCAAAAACAAATCTAAGACAAAATGTGACAGAGAAAAAGAAAGAAAAAGACAAAAAAAAAACCAAACTAAGCTACAACACAACACAGGCTGGATATGTCAATCCTTACGTGAGTTTACATATCGTCTTGTAAATATGTTTGGAGTATTTCTTCCTTTAGTTTTTGTTTAAATTGTCCAAGCGTTGACTTCCGGGAAGATGGCGGAGAGACATAACACTTAAACAAAGAGCTCTCCCTAGCCGGATTAAAAATCATCGGTAAATGGCCAACTCGACATAAACGAATCAATAAACCAAGGGATGAAAACACGAAGGAACCGGGCACAAGGACAAAAACAGGGTAAAATTGAAGAATTCCTCTCCAACAACGCAGGAAAAACCGCTGTACGCAAAGCCCAAAAAAACGAGATGTCCACAGCAGTGAAAATGGAGGACACCAGACTCGACAACATGAACGCTGGCATCGCCAGTTTGGGTGAAGAGTTGAGAGAATTCAAGCGACAGCTACAACAGGATTTAGCGGCTCTTAAGGAGGAACTGAAAAAAGAAATTAAGGAGGAAATCATGGACCTCCGAAGAGAAATGGAGCGTAAATTAACGGAAAACATGGAGGAGCTGCGCTCCCAGCGGGCGTGTATGACAGAAGCGCAGACCCGAATTTCGGAACTAGAAGATTGGAAAAGCGAGGCAAACGAACAACTACAGACCCTGACGACGCAAACGCAGAGGATGCAGGAGAAAATAAACGACTTGGAGAGCAGATCCCGACGAAGCAATATGCGCATCTTTGGAATTCCGGAGGGCATTGAAGGCAACTCGATGACAAAATTCATGGATCAGTTCTTAAAAAAAGAACTGGAAATACCCGGAGAAACGGATCTGCAGATTCAACGGGCACACAGAACACCGGCACAGAACCCGAAAACAAACTCTCCACCCAGGTCAGTTGTGGTAAACTTTGTGAAATATGACATAAAGGAAAGAATCCTGACGCAAGCATGGAAAAAAAAGATACGAATCGGCGACAAACAGGTATTTTTTGACCATGACTACCCGACAGAAATCGTGCAGCAGCGGAAGAAATATGCCAATATTAAAAAAACGCTGAAAGAGAAAAAAATTAGATTCCAAACGCCGCTAACGAAAATGAGGATTCATTGGGAGGAAGGCACAAGAACCTACAACACGGCCGAAGAGGCAGCGCGGGATATGATGGAGCGGGGCCTTGAGGTGAGCGTGCCGAAGGAGACGGCTGGAGCAGCGGCGGCCCTGAACGCACCACGACAGACGGAGTGGAGACGAGTGAACGGCGGAAGAAGGGGGAGAGACGTAGAGCAGCGGGCCCAGGACAAGCTACAAGGCTTTCAACTGAAAGCCTAGATCATAACAAAGATTAAGTAAGGCACAGAAGAAATGAAGGCCAAGAAGACAAGGTAAAAGAGAAACAGACGGCTAGGAGAGGTTTAAGTGATATTTGTTGGACATTTCTAGACTTATGACTATTACTTTGATAGTAAATACAGGTCTAGGGAGGGCCCTTCACTCTGTGAAGACAAACCCCCCACCCACCAACAGGGACCAGTGGGCAGAAGAAAGGCCCAAAGTACGGAGGTCGAGTTTTTTTAATGTGTTTTTATATAAATATGTGTTATTTTTGTTGTTAAAGGGGCTAGGAGCACAAGTTAAAAAATGGAAAAACATGAATATGGGTAAAAATCTTAAGATAATGACACTAAACGTGAATGGTCTGAACTCACCTGTTAAAAGGGAAAGAATAATAAGAAAATTCAAGAAGGAAAAAGCTGAAATTATATTTATGCAAGAGACACATTTGAGCAAGGCAGAACATGTGAAACTAAAGAGATTTGGCTATAAGAACTCCTACTACAGTTCATTTAAGGGAGGAGCAAAAAGGGGGGTTATGATACTAATCTCAAACAAAATACAATTTGAAAGTGAACAGGAAATCCAGGATAAAGAAGGCAGGTATGTAATAATAAAGGGAAGAATAGATGGTATGCAGATCACATTAGTGAACATCTATGCCCCACCAGAAAGTGACAAGGGTTTTTTTCAACATCTGTTTGATCTCATAGCAACACACAGTGAAGGAGTCCTAATTTGTGGAGGAGACTTAAATGCTGTCATGGATCATGAAGTTGACACAACAAGTGTTAAGAAGACAAAAAAACATGTAACAAAGTTCATAAGAACCTCACTGGCAGAAATGGGTATGGTAGACATATGGAGGGA
The DNA here is from genome assembly GCA_020510985.1 of Pholidichthys leucotaenia. Classification (NCBI taxonomy): domain Eukaryota; kingdom Metazoa; phylum Chordata; class Actinopteri; order Cichliformes; family Pholidichthyidae; genus Pholidichthys; species Pholidichthys leucotaenia. The sequence continues at coordinate 141,538,219 of CM035839.1, read as the reverse complement.
CCTACACCCACTCGAAAAAGACTATACACATTATTCAGCAGCCCATAAAGTACACTCTAGAATAGATTACTTCCTTATGAATGAAGGTGACAGACACAGGGTGAGAAATTGTTGGATTGGAGGGGCAGAAATATCAGATCATAATCCTATATACATGGAAATATATTTAAACAATAGAAAACGACAAACAACATGGAAACTTAACGTAGGACTGTTAAATGATGAGAAAATGAAAGAAAGAATAAAAATAAACATAAACGAATATATCCAAGAGAATGACAATGAAGAAGTGGACCCAACAATACTATGGGACGCACTAAAAGCCGTGTTAAGGGGTAAATTAATTGTTGAAACAGGAAAAGCAAATAAGACTAAACTGGAAGCGTATGAACAAAGATGTGAGAGACTGAGGGAATTAGAACGTAAACATCAAAGCACAAATGATCCAAAAATATATCAAGAAATTAAAGAAGAAAAAACAAAGATAAAAGAAACACAAATGGATGAAATTGAAAGGAAAAATAGATATCTAAAGCAAAAATATTATGAAACGGGGCCAAAAGCCACAAAACTGCTGGCAAAACGGTTAAGAAAACAACAAACAATGAATAATGTATACAAGATTAAAGACCCCACCACAAATAAAACCACAGTTAACCCAGAAAACATCGAAGAAATTTTCCATAATTTCTACCAAGAACTATACTCGCAACCTGAAGAAACAAATACTAAAGATATCAAAAAATTTCTAGACACATTGGACTTGCCATCAATAGGAAATCAACAAAATGAAAAACTAACAGCAGAAATAACAACACAAGAGATCAGAGATGTGATTAAGTCACTTAAAAATGGTAAATCACCAGGTAGTGATGGATACCCATCTGAGTTTTATAAACTGTTTATAGAAGAACTCATGCCACAGCTCCTAAAGTCATTTAATTGGACGCTGAACAACAACAAAATACCTCCAACATGGAATGAAGCAATCATTTCAGTTATTTTAAAACCAGGGAAAGATAAAGAACAATGCGGAAACTATAGACCAATCTCTTTATTAAATGTAGATTATAAAATATACACAACAATTATATGTAAACGAATAAAGACATTCTTGACGGAATTGATAGAAGATGATCAAACTGGATTCATAGAGGGACGCCAAACACATGACAATATCAGGAGAACAATACATATAATTAACCAAATACATAAAGAAAAGAAAAGCGCAGTAATAATGAGTTTAGACGCAGAAAAAGCATTTGACAGGGTTAACTGGAAATTCCTATATAGTGTACTGGAGCGCTTTGGATTTAACGAAAAATCAGTACAATGCATAAGGACGCTATATCAAGAACCTGTGGCAAGAATCAAGATAAACGGTAGCTTAACAGACAAAGTAAATATACAAAGATCAACTAGGCAGGGATGCTGCTTATCGCCCACCTTGTTTGCTCTGTTCATAGAACCATTGGCTCAAGCGATACGACAAAATAAGAAATTAAAAGGTGTAACAATAAAGGGGGCGGAACACAAGATTGGGCTATTTGCTGACGATATTATAGTTTACCTTGAACAACCAGATAAATCAATAATGGAAATGATGAACTTGATAGAAAATTTTGGAAAATTATCAGGATACAAGATAAACATAACAAAAACACAAATACTGACATTCCACTATAACCCTCTAAACCAGATAACTGATAAGATCAAACTAAACTGGAAGCAAAAAGAAATAAAATACCTTGGAGTGAACATACCTAAAGACCTAAGCAAAATATATAAAGCAAACTATGATAGGTTGGAACAAGAAATAAAAAAAGATATTGATAGATGGTCAATCTTAAATATGGATCTGAATTCAAAAATTGAGACAGTCAAAATCAGCATACAACCTAGATTACTTTACCTCTTCCAGGCTATACCAACAGAGATTCCAGATGCCCAATTCTCAAAGTGGGACAGGATGATATCGAGATTTGTTTGGGGAGGTAAAAAACCAAGAGTGAAATATAAAACCCTCCAATTACCAAAAGAGAAAGGAGGCATGGGCCTACCGAGTCTAAAGGAATATTACTACTCAGCACAAATAAGATATATCATATGTTGGTGCGACGAGGGATATGAGGCAAAATGGAAAGAAATGGAAAAGGAAATTGAGGGACTCCCAGTACAAAGCATAATAGGGGATAAAGATGCATATAAGCAAATCAAACAAATAGACCCAATCACTAAATTTACTTTAGAACTGTGGTATAAAATAGTACAAAAATATAATATAAGGGAAGACATAAAACTATTGAAATGGGTAGCATTTGACAGTCAGTTTGAACCGGCAAAACAAGATAGGGGATACAAAAATCTGGTGAACAAGGGAATCACAGCATGGGGCAATATCGGAAAAAAAGATCTCGGGAGCTTTGTAAATATCAGGAGAAAATTTAAATTAGAAAGATCGGAATTTTTCAGATATCTGCAGATGAGAGATTACTATATGAAGAAGATTAGGCATAACCTCCAAACAGATGTGAACGAGATTATACAACTTATTTTAAGCTCGTATGCAGGAAATAAAATAAGAATTATTTCAAAACTATATCAGAAACTTATGACAAACAATCATACAAGTAACTATATAAAGGAGAAATGGGAGAAAGAGCTCAATTTAAACATAACAGAAGAAAGCTGGCAGGAAATATGGAAAACACAACACACATCAACAAATTCAAGGGCATGGAGGGAATTTGGATGGAAAAACCTGATTCGCTTTTTCATTACACCACAGATTCAAGGAAAATATACAAATACCCAATCTTTATGCTGGAGGGGATGTGGGGCTCAAAATGCAGACCACTCACATATGTTTTGGAAATGCTACAAAATATCATCATTTTGGAAATCTATGCATGTGACAATACAGAGGATATTAGGATATAATATACCAATGAACTGTAACCTGATGTACTTATGTGATCTTAAAAAAGACAGTGTTATACAGGCTGAGGACAGATATCTAGTTAAAATCTTGTTGATTGCATGTAAAAAAACTATCACAAAAAAATGGCGATCAGAAGTTCTTCCTGACCAAGAACAATGGACTGACATTGTTGAGGACATACGTATGATGGAAAAACTAACATATCGACGAAGAATGCAAGAAGGAATATGGGAGAAAAAATGGCGGAAATGGACACACTACAAAGTGCAACAACGAGGCAGAAATTGAAAGAATAACCAAAGACACTGAAAAAACCAGAAGAATTAAGAGATGGAAACTAAAAACTTGATGCTCCAACATTTGTCCCCCCCCTTTTATTTTTTATTTTTTTTTATTTTTTATTTTTATTTTGTTTATTTTTTTTATTTTTCCCTACCCTAACCCCTTTGTTTTTTAAATGTAGAATGTGATCTGAATGCATTATATATGATGAAAAATGAATAAAAATCTAAGTTACAAAAAATTGTCCAAGCGTTGTACATGATTTTAATTCAGGTCCAAAATCGTTCCATAATCTGACTCCTTGCACTGAAATACAGTGTTGCTTGGTGGTTGTTCTCACTGTAGGCTTTTGAAATATACATGTTCCTCTGAAGTGATATCGTTTCTCCCTTGTTTGGAACAACTTTTGGATATTTGCGGGCAGTGATAAATTCTTCACTTTGAACATTATTATTGCAGTTTTAAAGTCAACCAGATCTTTCAACTTGAGAGTTTTTTGTTTAAGAAAAAGTGGGTTTGTTGGTTCCCTGTAAGCTGCTTTGTTTATTATTCTAATAGCTCTCTTTTGAAGCATAAAGAGTGGATATATGTTTGTTTTATATGTATTTCCCCATACTTCATTACAATATGTCATGTATGGGAGTATTAATGAATGATACAAGGTGTATAGTGTGGGTTGATTCAGCAAATATTTCACTCTGTGTAATATTGCAATTGATTTGGATACTTTACCTTTAATATAATTAATATGTGACTTCCAACACAGTTTGTTATCAATTATTACTCCAAGAAATTTAGTTTCAGATACCCTTTCAATCTCTACACCATTTACACTGAGTTTGGGTACTGGGTTGTTGTGATGGTTGTTAAAGACTATAAATTTTGTCTTACTTAAATTGAGCGTTAATTTGTTTGAATCAAACCACAGTTTAAGCTTTCCTAATTCCTTTCCGAGTGTATCCAGAAGTTGTTCCAAATTGTTTCCACTGCATAACAGATTAGTGTCATCGGCAAACAATATTAAGTCCATTTTTTCTGAAACTTTACATATATCGTTTATATACATATTGAATAATAATGGTCCCAAAACTGAACGCTGTGGGACTCCACAGGTGACCTTCAGTAACTGTGAGTTTTTGTTGCTAAAACATACATACTGATATCTATTCTTTAAGTAACTACTTAACCAGGACAGTGCTACCCCTCTAATACCACAATTTTGTAGTTTCTTTAATAATAAATTGTGATCTACTGTATCAAATGCTTTTTTAAGATCCAGGAATACTCCAACTGAATACTCTTTATTTTCAATGGCTGTTGATATTTTTTCTGTAAATTCCATTAGGGCATATGCAGTTGTCCTCTTGTGTCTGAACCCATATTGCTGCTCACACAATAAATCATTCTTAAGTATGAAGTTGTCAGTTCTCTCATAGAATATTTTTTCAAGTATCTTGGAAAATTGCGGTAATAGTGAAATTGGTCTATAGTTTGAGAGTTCCCCTCTGTCGCCCGTCTTGTATATCGGAATTACTTTAGCTATTTTCATTGCATTGGGAAATATACCTGATTGGAGAGACAGGTTACAGATATACGTCAGTGGTTTTACTATGCATTCGATAACAGTTTTGACTAAAAGCATGTCAATACCATCACAGTCCGTAGATGTTTTACTTTTGAACGATTTAACAATTTCAATGACCTCTCTTTCGTCTGTGTTCTTTATGAAGATGGAGTCTTTTACAGCAGTGTTATTGCATATTGTATCGCCTGTAGGCACCGTAGTGGGTACTTCTCGGGCCAGATTAGGTCCAATGTTAACAAAAAAATTATTAAATTCATCTGCAGGTGAAGCTATATTCACACTCTGAGTCATTTTATTATTTTTTGGAATATTAGTTGGGTTGCTTGTATTTCTGCTTTTATTTCCAAGGATACTGATTGAGTATTGTCCATGTATTGTCCATATATTTTTAATATTGTCTTTGTTTTTCTCCAGTTCTTTACTATAATAGTCTGTTTTACTACATCTTATTATATATGTTAACTTATTTTTGTATGTTTTATACCGCTGCTCTGCTTCTTTTGTCCTTTTCTTTAGGAAAGTTTTATATAATAAATTTTTCTTTTTACACGCCTTTTGTAGTCCTTTGGTTAACCATGGCTTATCAGCAAATTTGTGTTTAAGCTTTTTTTTTTTTTACTAATGGGCAGTTTTTTTCATAAAGAGTGGTTACAATGTTTATAAATGTGTCATAGACTTCATTTACATCTGATACATAGACTTCTGTCCAGTCTTGCTTCAGCAAGTCCTCTTTAAAAGAATTGATTGCATTTGGCGATTTGTATCTGAAAGATTTTGAAATTTTTTCTGCGTTGGGCCCCGTGTGGCCATGGATAAGTGCAAAGGTTGGCAAGTGGTCACTTATATCATTTATCAATAATCCACTTTCTATTTTCTTATCGATAACATTGACAAACAGGTTGTCAATAAGTGTAGCAGAGTGAACTGTGATTCTACTGGGATGTGTTATTGTGGGATATAGACTCATGCTGTACATAGAGTTAATGAACTCTGTGACTACATTTTGTTGATGTGGATTTAGTAAATCAATATTGAAATCTCCACAAATTGCTACCATTTTCTTACTAGTAATATTATTGTAGAGCTCGACTAATTTATCTCTGGATGTCTCAATGCAAGTTCCCCGCGTTCTATATATACAACTTATGATTAGATTTTTTGTTTTGTCTAGGTCAATCTCGACGGTGACACATTCCAAGATCCCTGGTAGTGCAAAGGACATTTCATTTACAAGCTTACACCTATACAAGTCATCAATATACAGTGCAACACCACCACCCTTTTTGAGTTCTGTTAATATAAAACATCTGATATCCCTCTGTTGCCATCAGGGGAGCCTGTTCTTCATTAAGCCAGGTTTCAGAGACTGCAATAGTTGTGAATTTTCTGTCTAGCTGTTTTAAATAGTCCTGAATCTGTGGAAAGTTTTTGTTAAGACTTCTGCTGTTGAAGTGTATTATTGACAGTTTACCATCTAATTGCACTTGACTTTTGAATTGCTTTTCAGTGTAATATTCACAGTGGTTATGAATATTATTGAAAAAGTGGCTATCAGGATCAATATCATTCTCCATCTCTTGTGGTTTATGTTCAGCATAGTGGCATATTTTCAGAGTTTGAGTTTCCTCACTCTGTGTCAGATGACTTCCTCCAGCTGGGGATAATTGATGTCTACTCGAGTTGGTCATAAGTTTTTGTTTATTTTATGGACACCCTAAAGGGCTGTTTTGAAGCCACCGCCTGGAAGCAGCTCTGCGATCCACATGGTGAGGACATCGATGGCCTCATTCACACCTTCACGGGCTACCTCAGCTTCTGTGTGGACAAATCCGTTCCCACCAAGACCATACAGCGTCACTCAAACAACAAACCCTGGATCAACCCTGAGATAAAAACACTTCTGAGAGAGAAGAAGAGGATCTTCAGGTCAGGGAACAGGGAGATGCTGAAGTCCGTACAGAGGGAGCTGAGGAGAAAGATCAGAGAAGGCAAGGACAGCTTCAGGAAGAAGATGGAGGACAAGCTGCAACAGAGCGACATCAGCGGGGTCTGGAGAAACCTCAAAACCATCTCGGGGCTCCAGAATACCTCCCCCCAGGCCACAGGGGGCAGGGAGTGGGCGAACAACCTGAATCTGTTTTTCAATAGATTTGACCAACCGCCCTCCCCCCTGACTGCACAACAACCACTGCTGCCTCTAAAGAAATCAAGTCCTGCTGCCCACTCCCCACTCCACCAACACCCCCCCACTCCCAACACACAGCCCCCCATCCTGACCCTGACCAGGACCCAGGTGAGGACGGAGCTGAGGAAGATCAAGGCGAGGAAGGCGCCGGGACCGGACGGCATCAGCGCAAAGCTCCTCAAGTCATGTGCAGACCAGCTGTGTGGGATTGTGACGTATATCTTCAACATGAGCCTGAAACTGGGGAGGGTACCACAGCTGTGGAAAACATCTTGTGTGGTACCTGTACCAAAAACTTCCCACCCCAAAGACCTGAACAGCTACAGACCGGTGGCCTTGACGTCCCACTTGATGAAGACCCTGGAGAGACTGCTCCTTGCTCACCTCCGCCCCCTGGTGGAACCAGCGATGGATCCACTCCAGTTCGCCTACCAGCATGGCATTGGGGTGGAGGATGCGGTGATCTTCCTCCTTCACCGTTCTCTGTCCCACCTGGAGAAGCCCGGGAATATGGTGAGGATCATGTTCTTTGACTTCTCCAGTGCTTTCAACACCATCCAACCGATGATCCTGAAGGACAAGCTGCTGCGCGCAGGGGTGGACCAGCACCTGTCATCATGGATCCTGGACTACCTCACGAACCGGCCTCAGTTTGTGAGAACCCGGGACTGTGTGTCCGACACGATCATCAGTAGCACGGGGGCCCCCCAGGGAACGGTGCTGGCTCCCTTCCTGTTCACTCTTTATACTGCGGACTTCTCACACAACACAACACACTGCCATCTACAGAAGTTCTCTGATGACTCTGCGATCGTTGGCCTCATCTCCAATGGAGATGAAGCTGAGTACAGAGGGCTTATCCAGGACTTCGTGGACTGGTGCCATCGGAACTGCCTCCAGATCAACGCGAGGAAAACTAAGGAGCTGGTGGTGGACTGCCGCAGGCATGGGCAGCCCCTCACAGTACCAGTAAATATACAGGGAACAGACATCGAGATGGTGACATCCTATAAGTACCTGGGTATTCATCTGAACAATAAACTAGACTGGTCACACAATACTGATGCACTCTACAAGAAGGGACAGCGCAGGCTGTTCCTGCTGAGGAGACTCAGGTCTTTTGGTGTACAAGGGGCGCTGCTGAAGTCATTCTATGACACGGTGGTGGCATCAGCCATCACTTTTGGAGTGGTCTGCTGGGGCAGTGGCATTACTGCAGCCGATAGGAAGAGACTGAACAAACTGATTAAGAAAGCTAGCTCTGTCCTGGGGCAGCGCCTTGATCCGATGGAGGAGATAGGAGAGAGAAGGACGGTGGCTAAACTGTCATCTCTGCTGGAGTCCGAGTTCCACCCTATGCAGGACATACTGAATGCACTGAGGAGCTCATTTAGCAGCAGACTACATCATCCCAGGTGCACAACCGAGAGGTTTCGTAGGTCCTTCCTACCAACGGCTGTCAGACTGTACAACCTAAGCAGGGCTGCTCGCAGAGATAGCAAAAAGACGTAACAAACTAATAGTTTTTTGAATGCAAAAGATGCAATAGACTTACACAATGGTCCCCTCCGGCATACAACTAGGAACATACCGGTCGCTATGGAGGGTGAGAATATGTATGGGCACATAATCATACCATGTAGGATAACTAAGTAGACGGTTATGCTGTTTCATTCCATCTAGCAACAATGCTCTGCACTGTGTGTGTTTATATATTTACATATTTATTCCATCTAGCTACAATGCTCAGCACTGGGTGTGTTTATATATTTATATATCTACATATTATTCCATCTAGCTACATTGCTCCGCACTGTGTGTGTTTATATACTTGCATATTTATTCCACCTAGCTGCAATGCTCCGTACTGTGGGTGTTTATATATTTACATATTTATTCCATCTAGCTACAATGCTCTGCACTGTGTGTTCATATATTCATATATTTATTCCATCCAGCTACAATGCTCTGCACTGTGTGTCTGTGTGTGTGTGTATATATATATATTTTATAGTAATACGTACATATGTATATTAGCTGCTCTTGCTTGCTTGTTTTTTTCTTGCCTTCTGATTGTTGCTCTGAGTGTTGCTATCCCTGTGCTGTTGCAATCCTGGAATTTCCCCGTTGTGGGACTAATAAAGGCTTATCTTATCTTATCTTATCTTATCTTATCTTATTTTGCTTATTTTTTTTAAAGTACTTTGGCATGGTGTATCAAAAGAACTATTCTTATCATGTGTATGAATATGGATTATCATTGACTCATAATTTTCTTAATCAGTGTTCATCTGTATTTATTTAAGTCAGTAGCATCTCTGATCATTATACTCCAAATTAAATACTAAAAGATTGGAAAAGCTGTCTAAGAACAATCCAGCAGTTTGAGAAATCACTTTTGGTTTGGTATAAGTCTGCCAACAGAATTATGAACCATAAAGCAGTTTGTGTTAAAATGTTAAATCCCATTAAACCCTAACTCAGGGGTGTCCAATCATGTGCCATGGAGGGCCAAGACCCTGCAGGTTCTTTCTTCTACCCAGTCTCTTCAGCAGGTGTTTTCACTGATCAGCAATCAGTGGAAGAAATTCAGTGGAATCTGCTGTTGAAGACACTGGCTGCAGGTAAAGCCTGCAGGGTCTTGGCCCTCCATGGCACATGATTTGACACCCCTGCCTTAACCCATTATTAGGAAATACAGATGCTAATATGGCCCAGAATTCCTCCATATACTGGTACTATCACTAAAATGTGCAGTGTCTTCTGCAGTGGTACATCCAACAATACAGTCTTCAATTGTTTTTGGTTACTTTTTTTTTTAACAATGAGCCTTTATTTTCAAAGTCACTGATAAATGGTTTGTACTGTTGACTCTTTTCCCACTGGTGTCTTAACAGACAAAACAGAAAATCATGATGCAAACACGTAAGTCACTAAATTGTTTATTACAATCATCAGCAAATTTCAGATTATTTAGAATGTGCAAAATTCAAACTGTAAAAAAAAAAAAAAAAAAAAAAAAAAAAAGAAATTAGAATGGGTCACACATGCCGGCCACGCTGCCTCACTGAGAAGCAACTGGATGTGCCACTCAAGCTGGCCCCGGATCAGCAGATCTTCAGCCTGCATTGCTGTAAATAGTGACAAACGGTCCGGTTTGGGTAGATCGTTTTCCTCTCGCCTAGATGAAATACAGAAATGGGTGGTGGTTAATTAAAGCAAGTTTAAAACATATTTGAGAAATAATGTTATCAATAAAAGTTTAGCCACTGCTGTGTCACCCTGGTTTCAAATGTGGGTGGTGTTTTGTGCTTGTATTGCTAAAATATAAAAGGAAGCACTACAGTGGGTCTCCAGTATTTGTAATGTGTTCTTTTATTGGATGAGTTTAAAGATAAAATACTATAAACTACACATATAAACTAAATTATAATGGTGACTGACCAACCCCCATTCCCCAAAGTGCAAGATACACTATTATGACTATAACTCATAAAGGATCACAGAAATGGTCTGATTAAAAAAAAATAATCGGTTTATTTTACAGTGGCTACTATTGGATGTGGAGATCCTGGGTTCGATCCCAGCCCCCAACCAACGGTGATCTGTGTGGAGTTTGCATGTTCTCCCCGCGTCTGCGTGGGTTTACTCCGGGATTTCTCCGGTTTCCTCCCACATGCCAAAAACATGCAAGTTAGGTTAATTGGCATCAAAAACTGGGGATTCTAAATTGTCCTTAGGTATGACTGTGAGAGTGAATGGTTGTCTGTCTCTCTGTGTTGGCCCTGCGATGGACTGGTGATCTGTCCAGGGTGTACCCTGCTGTAGGAATATTTAATAAAATATTGTGATAAGGTACAGGAATTATTTATTTTATTTAATAGTGGGTGTGAAAGGGGGCGGAGTTAAACTGTCACTTCTGCACCCGCTAAATAAAATAAATAAGCACTCGTAAAAAGGGGAACCAGTCCTAACGGACACTTATATTAAACTTAGTTTTAATTAATTTTGTACCTTCAATTACTTAATGGATCAGTCTCCAAATTTAAGGGAGTTCTTCTCCTGCTGTGATCTAAGAAACAGATATATGCGAAAGGAAAACGTTTCAACTTCTCTCATTCACCCTTTTATTAAACTTATTCAGGTTACATGGTCTGGCATTCAAATGATGGATAAACAGATTCAAATGATAACAGGCGTCCGATATCACATCAATTGTTATTGTTTTCCTGAACATGAAATCTAGCGTTAAACCTTTGTAGAACCAAGGAGAAACCAGACTTATGTTTCAACGGTAAATGAAGGCTGAAATGTCTCACAAAACACAATGCAATTTTATGGGGAAAATTCATAAGCTGATTATCTAAAAATGAACGTCTGAATTAATCTACAAAAATGGAGGGAAGTTACTTAAAAATAACTGAGAGTCTTCCTTCAGTTTATAGCTTTATCCTGTGGCTGAGAGACTAATTGTACCATGAAATACTGGCTATATTCAATTGTAATTTAATTGTTCGGACATCACGTTTTTAACCCAGCAGATAGGAAAATGGGAAGTTTCACTTACGAACAGCTGTAGGTCCACATTTTCAGCGGGTTGGTACCGGCTGAGTTTGAAGTTGGGACATCGGGAGGAAGCGGCTGCTGCTATGCTTCTTCACAGCCGTCAGAAGTGCCAACCCAGCCGGAGGCTCGTCCAGGACAGGGCAGCAATGAATAATTGTCCCCGAGCAGCGTGACAAGGTCCTTGGCAACGAGTCCGAATTTGAGGTCTCTAGTAGGTGGATAGACGAAAAAACTGAAGGAGAAACTTCTCAGTCAGGCGGGTATGAGGCCGGAAAGAGTCCAAAACACAATCTCTGTTCACTTTAAATTAGGAAAATTAAAGGTCCACTTTAACTGCGTGAAAAGTCAGAAAATCTAAGAAAAACATTTACTAGGATAAGAATGGCTTCTGAGGTGAAGGAAAAAAAGTTTGAGAGTTTGACTCTCTATTTAAGACGAGCTCGTAAGAAAAAAAGATGGTTTCTCCTCAGTAACCAGAAAAATGAGAAAACTAACGTAGGATTTGACAAACTTCACACAGAACAATTTAGATAAAATAAAACTACACGGAACCTTGAAACGGTGAAATAAAATTTTCTTCTGAGATCTAGATTGCTATTCTGCTTCTTTAATCTAGTTCCTAATCTTCCCAGACTTCTACACGTCTTTCAATCTTTTTTTCATCTTACATCTCACATCTCTGATCTCACATCTCTCCTTTGATCTCTTTTCTCTTTTCTCTAACATGCAGGGCGGCTCCTCTCTGTGGGGAGCGTGAAATAACAAGACTGAATCATTTCTCAGTTCAGGTTTTAATGTCGTGTTCACATCCCCAGCTATCTCTCAAGAACACAAGAGAGAGAGCTGAGTCAAAACCTTCTCTTTTATACAGTCAAGGACAAAGGAAGAATCACATATCACCGTCAAAACCCCCTATTGACAATAACTCTCCCCCCGCGCCCTACAGTCCTCCGCCTGGGCTCCCGGAGGTCAGGAAGTCCTTTCAGCTTCTTATCGCCGTACCTCCGTCTTCTTGTTGTTATCCACAGGCGGTCCAGACATATTGTCCCCTCTAAGACGTGAGGTCAATCCACACATGCAATCACAAGCATCCCATAGTGCTTATACATATGTAGGTAAAAATACATGAGCTACATAACCCCCCCCCAAACGTCGAAGAATGGACAATATATCAGAGTTAATAAAACATGATAACCTCAATAGCATACTCTATACCACATGATCATATCAAAAATCAGTGATAACATCCATAGCATAGTCTATACCACATGATCACATTAAAATTCAGTCTGTACGCCGTCTGGGTTTCAGACGTCTTCCAAATCTGCTGTAAGCAGGTCTCGCCGTCCCTGCGGCGCCGTCCTGCAAAGAATCTGCAGACTGAGGAAGAGAGTGGTTATTTGATCCCTGCGGGGGCTCAGGGACGTGTTCCCTGGGGGGTCTACCATGTCGAGGTGCCCTCGCCATGGGTACAGACTCGTCGTTCATCACTAAAGCAGGCTTTAGTCTGTCAATACTAACAGTCTCTTTTCTGTCTCCCAAATCTAGCACAAAATGCTTATCACCTGATTCCAGCACCCTATACGGACCATCATATGGCGGGCGGAGGGTCAGTCTCAGAGCCTCGTGCCTGACAAAAACGAATTCGGCATTTTTCAAAGCTTTGGGAACAAAAACGCGTGGAAAAGTGTGATGAACGGGGCCCGGGAGCGTGTCTGCTCCCGTGTCAATCAGTGGCCCCAGAGCCGGGGGGCGCCCTGGCTCCGGATGCTCTGGCAGGAATTCACCGGGCAGCCTGAGAGGTTGTGCAAAAACCTAATTCGGCTGGAGAGGCATTTAAATCCTCTTTGGGCGCAGAACGCAACCCCAATAAAACCCATGGTAGTTTGTTTATCCAATCTGCATCCGTAAGCGACGTTGTGAGGGCTGCCTTCAAAGACCTATGAAAACGCTCGCATAAACCATTAGCCTGGGGGTGATAAGCAGTAGTGCGATGAATTTTCGCTCCTAAGCTGCCGGCCATCGCTGACCAGAGCTCAGAGACAAATTGGGGCCCTCTGTCGGACGTAATATCCGACGGAACCCCGAAACATGCTACCCAGGCCGTCAAAAAAACGCGAGCCACCTCTGCAGCTGTGGTCGATGCCAGGGGGACCACTTCCAGCCAACGTGTGGTTCGGTCCACCATTGTCAAAAGATGTGTGAATCCCTGCGACGACGGTAGGGGGCCCACGAGGTCGACATGCACGTGATCGAATCTCTTGGCCGGAATGTGGAACAGTTCTAAGGGAGCTTTTGTGTGTCTGTGAATTTTGGCCCGTTGGCAAGCCATGCAGGTTCGTGCCCACTCTTTCACATGCTTGCGCAGGCTTGGCCAAACAAACTTCTTCGCTACCATTTTCACAGAAGCGCACACTCCTGGGTGCGCCAGGGAGTGAACCGAGTCAAAAACGCGGCGGCGCCACGTGGCCGGGACTACCGGGCATGGTCGCCCAGTCGATACATCGCAAATTAGAGGGGGCATACCGGTTTGCAAATACCTGCTCTCCAGCCTTAACCCTGTTGGTCCAGACAGGAGCGCGCGCACGTCCGCATCACTACCCTGTTCCACTGCCATGGCTGCGTAATCTATTCCCACGTGATCTGGGGCCGCGTGCGCTTCCGTGCTGCTATTTTGCCCTGCGGCTGCGGCAGTATAATCTGCCTCCGCGCGCACTGGTGCTGTGACCGTGCGAGAGAGGCAGTCTGCCACTACGTTGAGTTTACCCGCTACGTGCTGAATATCAGTGGTAAACTCCGAAATTGCGGCCAGTTGCCTCTGTTGCCGGCCCGACCACGGTTCTGAAATTTTGGACATCGCAGAAGTGAGCGGCTTATGGTCGACAAAAGCAGTGAAACGCCGACCTTCCAGCCAAAACTGGAAATGGCGGATGGCCAAATGGAGTGCTAACAGCTCCCTGTCAAACGTGCTGTATTTCCGCTCGGCTTCGTTCAAGGATCTGCTGAAAAATGCCAGTGGCTGCCAAACCCCAGCAACATGCTGTTCCACGACCGCCCCTATGGCCAAATCTGATGCGTCGGTAGTGAGCGCTATTCGGGCCGATGGATCAGGATGAGCTAGAAGCGCGGCGTCAGCCAGGGCTTTTTTTTACCTCCGCGAATGCGTGCTCCCGCTCCGGGGGCCACTCGATAGGGTTGGAGGGTTTTTGTTTCTTGAGCGCGGCGTATAATGGCTGCATGAGCTGCGCTGCGTGGGGTAGGAAACGGTTATAAAAATTTACCATTCCTAAAAACTCCTGCAATGATTTGACCGTTTGTGGTCGGGGAAAATCTGCCACTGCGCACACCTTATCCAGTAGCGGGATTGCCCCTTCTGGGGAGACGCTGTGTCCCAAAAAATCGATCTGCACCACGCCAAACTGGCACTTGGTTGGATTAATTATTAACCCGTGCTCTCCCAACCTCCGAAAAACCGCAGTGAGGTGTTTTTCGTGTTCTTCTTCTGAAGTACTGGCGACTAAAATGTCGTCGAGGTAGATGAACACAAAAGGGAGATCGCGTAACACGGCATCCATCATACGTTGGAATGTTTGCGCGGTGCCTTTAAGACCAAATGGCATACGCAAAAACTCAAAAAGTCCAAAAGGGGTTATTACCGCTGTTTTAGGAATGTCCTCAGGACGGACTGGAACCTGATGGTAGCCGCGAACCAGGTCTATTTTAGAAAAAATGCGCGCCCCCGCTAAATGCACTGAGAAATCCTGAATGTGTGGGATTGGGTAGCGGTCATGCGCTGTGGCATTGTTTAGTCTGCGGTAATCGCCACAAGGTCTCCAGGAGCCGTCAGCTTTAGGGACCATATGCAGCGGCGAAGCCCAGGGGCTTTTCGGACGGCGAATAATGCCCAGCCTTTCCAGGCTGGTGAACTCCTTGCGCACGATGGAGAGCTTAGCAGGATCCAAACGCCGAGCTTTCGCGAAGACGGGGGGGCCCGCTGTAGTGATAAAATGCTCCACCCCGTGTTTCGCAACTGTTGCCGAAAAAGTAGGAACCGTGAGTGCTGGAAAGTGGGTGAGGAGTGTGTTAAACTTACCGCCTGCTGTGGCGACGTTGGTCTGCACCGGTGGTGGGGACACTCGAGCTGCACAAGGAATAGAATAAAAAGATTGCATTATTTATTTATGGGGAAGCTGATTTCATTTTCCAGCAGGACTTGGCACCCGCCCCCTCCCCCCACACTGCCAAAAATATCAAAACCTGGTTTAATGACCATGGCATCACTGTGTTTGATTGGCCAGCAAACTCTCCTGACCTAAACCCCATAGAGAATCTATGGAGTATTGTCAAGAGGAAGATGAGACACAAGACCCAACAATGCAGACAAGCTGAAGGTCACGATCAAAGCAACCTGGGCCTTCATAACACCTCAGCAGTGCTATAGGCTGATCACCTCCATGCCACGCCACATTGATACAGTAATTAATCCAAAAGGAGCCCCGACCAAGTATTGGGTGTGTACATGGACATACTTTTCAGTCAGCCAACATTTCCATTAAAAAACTATTTTTTAAAAGAATTAGTTTTATACAATATTCTAATTTTTTGAAAAACTGAATTTAGGGTTTTCATGGACTGAAAGCCATAATCATCAAAATTAAAATAAATAAACACTTGAAATATATCGCTCTCTGTGTAATGAATCTATTGTGGAGTCTGTGAAATCAAAGGCGGAATCATTTCAGACGATTTATTACACACTCACATCTTTCAAGCACAGAACAGAATGAATTCTCAAGCAGAAACTCCTCTCTTAAGTTTCATGGCATTTACATCACACACATGACATCACACTGCATTCAACCCCCTCAACCTTGACTACTTCCTGCTATCTCACCAGGAATCCTCTGCTCTTTGTTCTCCCGAGCTTATCCACTGTCTCCTTTCTGAGATGCTAGACAATCTGGCTCTCCCAAGGTGCTACACATCGCTACACATCACCCCCCCACCCCAGCATCTTAGATAGGGCAATAGAATAACGGTCCACATGCTGTGGTAGAACAATTGAACATCAGTCCACATGCTGCTTGGGCTTCCATCTCCTCCCGTATTTGCTGTAACTGGGGTTTACTGCCTCCGCGGCGCTGCTGTGCCGGTGGGGGGCTGCTGTTGGGAGGGGGGGGCACTTCGGTCTGTCCGTGTGGCTGCTCTGGTGAATCGTTTCCCTGGGGAGCTCTGCGTGGGGGTCTTCCACGCCGAGGGGCCCTAGCCAACAGCACTTGCTCGTCCACCACAACGAAAGCGGGTTTGAGTCTGTCTATGCCAATTTTTTCCCTCCTACCCCCCAAGTCTAGCAAAAAATGCTTATCCCCTGTTTCCAGCACTCTGAACGGTCCATCATAGGGTAGGCGCAATGGAGGTTGGTGGGCGTCGTGTCTGACAAACACGAACTCCGCGCTCTTCAAAGTTTTAGGCACGAAAACATGTGGAAAACTGTGGTGGGCAGGGCCCGGCAGCGTGCCTGTGTTTGCGCTACGCTGCAAAAGCTGAGACGGGGAGCTGCCCGGCGTGGGATTATCTGGCAGAAATTCACTGGGCAGCCGTAGTGGCTGCGCAAAAACGAGCTCTGCCGGGGAAGCTTCCAGATCCTCTTTCGGTGCGGAGCGCAACCCCAATAAGACCCATGGCAGCCTGTCTACCCAATTTGCATCCGTCAGTGAAGCCCTGAGTGCTACTTTCAGTGATCTATGAAAACGCTCGCATAACCCATTGGTCTGAGGGTTGTACGCGGTTGTGCGGTGAATTGTAACACCCAGGCTGCGGGCCATCGCAGACCAGAGTTCGGAAACAAATTGTGGGCCCCTGTCGGACGTAATGTCCGACGGGACTCCAAAACGCGCCACCCATGCTGTTAAAAAAGCGCGCGCTACATCCGCGGACGCGGTTGCCGCCAGCGGGACCGCTTCTGGCCAGCGCATGGTGTGGTCCACCATTGTCAGAAGGTGCCTGCACCCCTGTGATGGCGGGAGGGGGCCCACGAGGTCCACGTGAACATAGTCGAACCTCTTAGCCGGAATACGAAACGGCTCCAAGGGAGCCTTCGTGTGTCTGTGTACCTTGGCTTGTTGGCACGCCACGCAGGCTGCAGCCCACTCTTTCACTTGTTTGCGTAGGCTCGGCCACACAAATTTCTCTCCCACCATTTTGACCGACACGCGCACTCCTGGGTGCGCCAGAGTGTGAACCGACTCAAACACGCGGCGGCGCCATGCGGCCGGGACCACCGGACGCGGGCGACCCGTGGAGACATCGCAGATTGGGGGGGGGGGGGGGCGCCATCCTGCAGCACCCTGCTCTCCAGCCTTAACCCTGTTGGTCCAGACTAGAGCGCGCGCACGTCTGCATCGCTAACCTGCTCCGCGGCCATGGCTGCGTAATCTATCCCCACGCAGACCGGGGCCACCACGGTACGCGAGAGGCAGTCCGCCACTACATTCAGTTTACCAGACACATGCTGAATATTGGTAGTAAACTCTGAGATCGCGGCCAGCTGTCTCTGCTGCCGGCCCGACCACGCTTTTGAAACCTTGGCCATCGCGAATGTTAGCGGCTTGTGGTCCACGAACGCGGTGAAGCTGCGCTCTTCCAGCCAGAACTGGAAGTGGCGTATGGCCAGGTGGAGAGCCAGCAACTCTCTGTTGAATGCGCTGTATTTACGTTCGCTGTCGCGCAAAGTTCTGCTGAAAAAAGGGAGCAGCTGCCAAGCCCCGGCGACGCGCTGCTCCACAACAGCCCCTATGGTCACGTCTGAAGCGTCGGTGGTGAGTGCTATGCGGGCCGTCGGGTTTGGATGCGGCAGCAGTGCGGCGTTTGCCAGGGCTGCTTTTAACTTCCGAAAACGCCTGCTCTCGCTCCGGGGTCCATTCGACCCTATCCGCGGGTTTCTGTTTCTTGAGCGCGGCGTATAATGGTTGCATGAGCTGCGCCGCGCCGCACAGGGAAGGAAATGGTTATAAAAGTTAACCATTCCCAAAAATTCCCGCAGCGCCCTGACCGTCTGAGGCCTTGGAAAATCCACCACGGTGCGCTCTTTGTCGGGCAGCGGGATCGCTCATTCGGGAGAGACACGGTGCCCCAAAAAAATCAATCTCTGTCACGCCGAACTGGCATTTCGCCGGATTGATTATTAACCCGTGCTCCTCCAAACTCCGGAAAACCGTCGTGAGGTGGGTTTTGTGTTCGTCTTCGGATACACTGGCTACCAGGATATCGTCCAGGTAGACGAACACGAAAGGGAGATCGCGCAGCACTGCATCCATCATGCGCTGGAATGTCTGTGCCGCTCCTTTTAACCCGAATGGCATGCGCAGGAACTCGAATAGACCGAACGGAGTTATTACCGCTGTTTTGGGTATGTCCTCAGCGCGCACTGGGACTTGGTGGTAACCGCGGACCAGGTCTATTTTGGAAAAAATGCGCGCTCCGGCGAGGTGAACGGAAAAATCCTGTATGTGAGGAATTGGGTAGCAGTTGTGCGCTGTGGCGTTGTTCAACCCGCGGAAATCCCTGCACGGTAGCCACGATCCCTCAGCCTTAGGGACCATGTGCAGCGGGGAAGCCCATGGGCTGTTCGAGCGCCTGATGATGCCCAACCTTTCCAGGTTGGCGAACTCCTCGCGCGCTATGGCCAGTTTAGCTGCGTCCAAGCGCCGAGGTCTTGCAAAAACGGGCATCCCGGTGGTGGTGATAAAGTGCTCCACCCCGTGTTTAGCGATGTCCGCGGAAAATGTCGGGACCGTGAGTGCTGGGAACTGAGTGAGCAGTGTGTGGAACTTACCGCCTGTAGCTGTGACGTTGGCTTGTGCTGTTGGCTGGGTCACTCGAGCTATACAGGGGAGAGAGTCAAAGGACAGTGCATTAACCAGGCGCCTGTTAGCAACATCAACCAGTAAACCATGTGCACAAAGAAAATCAGCCCCCAGTATATGGTAATTCAGTGCTGCTACGACAAAAGTCCACTCATATGTACGGCTGTGTAGAGATAAGAGCAGAGTCCTCTCACCAAAGGTCTTAATATCCGAGCCGTTTGCTGCCAACATCCCGGGGCCGCAAGATCCTACCAGCCGATCAGCGTAGGTCGGCCGGATGAAGCTCTTCTGGGCTCTGGTGTCCACGAGGAAACGCCTCCCCGAGCGTGCATCCGTTAAGTAGAGCAGCTTGTTCTCTTCACCGAGGGTCGCAGCTGCTACCGACCCCCGGCCTTGGTGTTTTCCTGAGCGCTTGAATTGGCATGGTGGCGCACATCTGCGTGCCTTCTCTCCGAAGCGGCGGAGGTAGAAACAGAGCGTGTCTCTCTGGTGCTCCTTGCCCCCCGCTGCCGCTACCATCGGTGGCTCCTTGCCTCCTCTGGTCATCTCGCTGGGCTCCGCTGCTGACGCGTTGACTGTGATCGCCCTGGTGGTGATGATGATCTGGTCTGCCTCCTGGGCTAGCGCACGGTAGTCGCGCGCGGCCAGCCACGGCGAATTGGCCAGAACCGCTCTCGCCTCTGTTGGAAGGCTCCGAAGGAAGAGGTGGGCAAACAGAAAGTGCCCGTCGTCCGTGCCCATCAACGCCAGCATCTTCTCCATCAGGTCTACGGCTGAACCATCTCCTAACTCAGTCCGCGTCAGGAGCCTCTCTGCTCTCTCACATTCCGAGAGCGTGTAGCACTGGATGAGCGCAGCCTTGAGCGCCTCATACTTGCTGCTGGCTGGTGGCTGATCGAGCAGGCTCGCTACCTGCTGAGCTGTGCGGGCGTCGAGCGCTGCGACCACATGGTAGAATCTGGTATAATCTACCGTTACTCCCCCGAGGGCAAACTGGGCCTCGGTGAGGTGGAACCAAGAGCGCGGGTTGTGCTGCCAGAAATCCGGTAGCTTGACTGAAACCGCACACGCGTGGCTGTAGGTTCCAGTCCTGGCTGTCTGTGGGATGGCTGCCGCCTCGCTGTAGCTTCCTGACTGGGCCGGCTCCGGGGATCTTGCCTCGTGTTCCATAATACGTCTTGGGTCACCAGTGTGGAGTGTGTGAAATCAAAGGCGGAATCATTTTAGACGATTTATTACACACTCACATCTTTCAAGCACAGAACAGAATGAATTCTCAAGCAGAAACTCCTCTCAAGTTTCATGGCATTTACATCACACACAACATGACATTTGCATCACACTGCATTCAACCCCCTCAACCTTGACTCCTTCCTGCTATCTCACCAGGAATCCTCTGCTCTTTGTTCTCCCAAGCTTATCCACTGTCTCCTTTCTGAGATGCTAGACAATCTGGCTCTCCCAAGGTGCTACACTATATAATATATGGGCTTCACTTTCTGAAATGAGTGACAAAAAATATTGAACTTTTTCATGATATTCTAATTTTTTGAGATGTACCTGTACAAGGACGGACTTAGCATTGACGGCTAACTAGCTAGCTCATCATTTGAACACAAGCAACAACGTTGTTGTCTGTCCAAAGTGAACTTTCCACTGCTGGGATATATAACGTAAAAGATGCATAATATCACATCACTCACCGTCCTCTATACCCTAATGTCACAGCTTCAACTGCTGAAGGTGGGTGCTCCAGCGGCCATACATTCAGTTTGGGTGGCTCCATCTACTTCCCTCAGAATTCTCTCATCAGCCGAAATGCACAGAAATCTCTGCTGGACCGCGGTGTTGATTTGTGGGTCTGATTTCTGTGAAGCCATTCTATCGTTGTTGTTTATATTATATCGCTTGCTGGCTGGCTCACGGATGAAACTTTGCAAATGGCGGCTCACGATTCTGTTAAGTCAGTCTCAAACACCCCTCTCATGACGTTACGCCCAGACCAATCAGTGGCCTGCAGTGTTTTTACGTCACATTTTCGTATCGGTATGGTACGCTTCAAAGCCCAATCCAGCGGGTCCGAAAAATCGTGACCGTTACAGTCTCTAATGGAATAGCCTACAAAGCATACCATACCATACCAAACTGGTACTAGTGAAAAAGGGGCTTTATATAGACAGGTGTGTGCCTTTCCAAATCATGTCCAATCAACTGAATTTACCACAGGTGGACTCCACTTAAGCTGTAGAAACATCTCAAGGATGATCAGCGGAAACAGGATGCACCTGACCTCAATTTTGAGCTTCATAGCAAAGGCTGTGAATACTTATGTACATGTGATTTCTTAGTTTTTTATTTTTAACAAATTTGCAAAAATCTAAAAAAACAAAACTTTTTTTCACATTGTCATTATGGGGTATTGTGTGTAGAATTTTGAGGGAAAAAAATGAATTTAATCCATTTTGGAATAAGGCTGTAATATAACAAATTGTGGAAAAAGTAAAGTGCTGTGAATACTTTCTGGATGCACTGGATGCTGAGCACCAAACTAGAAGCAGGGAAGTACCATTTTATAAGGTCTTTGGTATGAACTGGGGGCTTAAACTCACAACCTCTCAGCTGTGGGGTGGATTCTGTACCAGGAGTCCAGCACTCTGGTATAAAATAAAATGTATATAAAAAGACTAAACAGACAAAAAATTTGTCATTTGCTATGTCTTTAAACTCGAAAAACTCGCTGCAGTAAAAGTAATTTTTTTGAATTTAGTTGAAATAAACTCTGTTTTCAATTAAGATTTTTTTCTTGTTAATTTGTGAGGCTTTTCTCATAAATTTGAGCTATTTTTTTTCTTGCACATTTGACTTTTTCTTATAAATTTGCATTTTTGTGATACATGTGATCTTTTTCCTTGTAAATTTTCAATGTTTTTAACATAATCGAAATCATTCACTTAAATAAAATTTTAAATGCCCTAAAATGGCACTCCACAAATTTTTTTAAACAGTATTTCAAAACCATTTTTAAAGCAGTCAAATTGAGGAGGTTAAAAATCTGTCCATAAAAGGTCCTCGGTGAGATGAAAATTAACTCAAAGAGTACAACCAAATGGGCTTCAGTGAAATATTTTTTCTTTGTAAATGTTGTAGATCTTGTTGAAGATTTGTTGACTCTTGGATAGTTTGACTTTGAGAAACTTTAGAACAAAGGAAACCGACCTGGATGCAGAAGTAGATGACATTCATATCCAGCAGAGGGCAGTACTAAATGTTAATGAACGTTAGCTGCGGGCTTTGGAACCGAGGAAGAAGAGGCACGCCACAACAATTGCTATAGGCTAGGTTAATGCTAGCAAGGTAGCACCAATGATTTTTATTTGTATTCGGTGTTTTTTACCTTTACTGGTTTGATATGGGCAAAAGAGACAATCGAGTGGTGAGTTATGTCATTTAATAAACTGACTAAACTGATAGATTTGTGCACCGTGACGTGTGTTGGACACATGATAATTATGGGCTAGCCTTGGGCGTCGCAGTTATAAGCAGTTGGCTAATGTGGTTTTAGGTTTACGCAAATAGAACATTTAAATATCATATTTTAAAATAAAATAATATTTAGCCTAGTCGGTGCAGTGTTTTCATTTTTGCTTGGCACAACACATTGAAGATAACATCGAAAAGTGTAGATCTGCGTTACGCTGCTAATGCTCACAACATTTGATAGTGTTGTAGCGTTTTGTTTTGCGCAGTGGTTTTCCACGTTATGAGTCAGTGTATTAGGGTTGCCAACTTTCTCACAGCCAAATAAGTGACAGAGGGTTTTAACTATTGCTCTGTGCCGCGATGTTGTGAACATTAGTGTTGTCATAATACTGGGATTTTATTTATTTATTTATTTTTTTTACCTTTATAATACTTTAAAAAGTACTGATATTCAATGTCATGTTTAATACTACAAGGAAAAAAAATACCACATTGTATACCTAGAAAGTAGGGCTGGGCGATTTGAAAAGAAATCCAATCATGATTTTTTTTCATATTGATCGATATACACACGTGGACAAAATTGTTGGTACCCCTCTGTTAATGAAAGAAAAACCCACAATGGTCACAGAAATAACTTGAATCTGACAAAAGTGGTAATGAATAAAAATTCTATGAAAATTAATGAATGAAAATCAGACAATGCTTTTGAATTGTGGCTCAACAGAATTATTTTAAAAAACAAACTCATGAAACAGGCCTGGACAAAAATGATGGTACCCTTAACTTAATATTTTGTTGCACAACCTTTTGAGTCAATCACTGCAATCAAACGATTTCTGTAACTGTCAATGAGACTCTGCACCTCTCAGCAGGTATTTTGACCCACTCCTCATCAACAAACTGCTCTAGTTGTCTCAGGTTTGAAGGGTGCCTTCTCCAGACGGCATGTTTCAGCTCCTTCCACAGATGTTCAATAGGATTTAGATCAGGGCTCACAGAAGGCCACTTTAGAATAGTCCAATGTTTTGCTCTTAGCCATTCTTGGGTGTTTTTAGCTGTGTGTTTTGGGTCATTATCCTGTTGCAAGACCCATGACCTGCGACTGAGACCAAGCTGTCTTGACACTGAGCAGCACATTTCTCTCTAGAATACCTTGATAGTCTTGAGATTTCATTGTACCCTGCACAGATTCAAGACACCCTGTGCCAGATGCAGCAAAGCAGCCCCAGAACATAACAGAATCTCCTCCATGTTTCACAGTAGGGACAGTGTTCTTTTCTTGGTATGCTTCATTTTTGCGTCTGTGAACATAGAGCTGATGTGCCTTGCCAAAAAGTTCCAGTTTTGTTTCGTCTGTCCATAGGACATTCTCCCAGAAGCTTTGTGGCTTGTCAACATGCAGTTTGGCAAATTCCAGTCTAGCTTTTTTATGATTTGTTTTCAACAGTGGTGTCCTCCTTGGTCGTCTCCCCTGAAGTCCACTTTGGTTCAAACAACGACGGATGGTGCGATCTGACACTGATGTACCTTGACCTTGGCGTTCACCATGAATGTGTTTAGAGGTTGTTCTGGGCTCTTTTGTTACCATTCGTATTATCTGTCGCCTCCTGTGGCCACGTCCAGGGAGGTTGGCTACAGTCGCGTGGATCTTAAATTTCTGAATAATATGTGCAACTGTAGTCACAGGAACATCAAGCTGCTTGGAGATGGTCTTCTAGCCTTTACCTTTAACATGCTTGTCTATAATTTTCTTTCTAATCTCCTGAGACAATTCTCTCCTTTGCTTCCTCTGGTCCATGTTTAGTGTGGTACACACCATGTCAACAAACAGCACAGTGACTGCTCGTCACCCTTTAAATAGGCCGACTGACTGATTACAAGTTTGTAGACACCTATGATGTTAGAGGACACATCTTGGTTGAACATGTCCCTATGGTCACATTATTTTCAATCTTTTCTAGGGGTACCATCATTTTTGTCCAGGCCTGTTTCATGAGTTTGTTTTTTAAAGTAATTCTTTTGAACCACAATTCAAAAGCATTGTCTGATTTTCATTGGTTAATTTTCATAGAATTTTTATTTATTACCACTTTTGTCATATTCAAGTTATTTCTGTGACCAATGTGGGTTTTTCTTTCATTAACAGAAGGGTACCAACAATTTTGTTCACGGCTGTATATTGCGATGTGAATCAGATCACTGTTTCTGTCAAGCATTCAGGCTCTTTTTTTTTTCTCCTAGGTGAGATGTGAAACGATCACAAGATTAATTTTAAATATTTACTTTGTCAGAAGTTGAACCTGACAAATGTAGTGTAGAACATTATACAACTGTGTTTCCAATAATTATAAAACATAAATATCTTATAATATTCTGCTCACCATCTTACCCATAGCTAAGTGAAGTACATGCCCAAAACACTGCAGTGTGTCCACTTTAGTGATGTGGCCTTCAGTATACAAAGGGGGGCTGAAAAGTTCATAATGGTCAAATTTGACCATTCATTCATCTTCTACCGCTTAATCCTTTTTGGGTCACGGGGGGGCTGGAGCCTATCCCAGCATCTTTGGGCGAGAGACAAATGTGGTTTATTTTTCAACCGCAGGGATCCAAGTGCTGCAACACTGATGGAAGAAGTGTATGGACCGAAGGGAAGACTATGTTGAAAAATAAACCACATTTGGTGAAATTTTACCACTATGAGCTTTTTCAACCTCTCCCTCATATTTGTCCCACTGTCTGTCATGATGCAGACTTGTCTTCACTCAGTCTCCAGGATGCAAGTGCTTTGGTCAGTCCTAAAGCAGTGACTTCACCTGTATGATCTTCAGGAAAGTTTGTAGACATTTGCTTTTCAAATTCCAATCTTGATCAATGAAGTGGGCAGTGAGGCTCATACAGTATATGGTTCAGATGTGCGACTTGACCACAAATCTGATGTAGTAGCAAAGTATGGCACATTTTGCAACCCCTTTTCAACTGTTTCTCTACTATATTCTGTGTACAGCTGGAGAAGTGCTGTCTGGAAGAAGTATTTACGGCCA
This sequence comes from Pholidichthys leucotaenia, assembly GCA_020510985.1. NCBI lineage: Eukaryota > Metazoa > Chordata > Actinopteri > Cichliformes > Pholidichthyidae > Pholidichthys > Pholidichthys leucotaenia. The sequence continues at coordinate 141,512,268 of CM035839.1, read as the reverse complement.
GGGAGTTGGTAACAAGGGTCAATTACTTTAATCAGCTGCTTAAATCCAACTTTTTTGACTGTGCTTAATGCAGCATGTGTTTTGCAATAAAGTAGGCTATTGTGTTTGCAATATCACTGTCTCTCTCTGTTTTTTTTTGTGTGTTTGTTTTTGGTAAGGCATGGCACTGGAGAAACTGACCACTGTGGTCTGTTGTTGCCCAGGTATCAATCACACTGGTAGTTTTAGGAGGACCGACAGCACTTGCTTGGGTCTGGGCTTGTAAAGTCTTGCATTCTGTGTGCTCAACAGGATGGCACTGCTTCAGGTGGTAAAAAACCAAAAAGATTTGTAGTGTTATCTGATTAGGGCTGGAACTAATGACTATTTTGGTAGTCGACTAATCTAACAGCTATTTTTTCGATTAGTCCACTAATGGCGATTCTTTCTGTCATGTCCACCAGCTCAGCTTCCTGCTGGTACGGCACCTGTTTTGGGCTCTAGGCCATGTTTTACCTCTTCTGTTTAAGCCTGCATACCTGTGAAAATCACTTTGTCAGTCTCTGCCTTAATATAATGTAGACTGTTATAAAAAGTTCCCATCGCTAAATAAAATATTGACCCATCAAACATGAGTTGGAAACTTGAACTTGACAGCTTAATCAGAAGTGTTTGTAGCAACACAATTAAATAACACAGGGTTACAAAAATATTTTTTTTGAAAGTTGTCTGCGTTTTTTTCAACTGATTTAAGACAATTTTGCACCGCTGAATCCGGAAATGACATCCGTTTCTCTCGATCAGGTGCTTAGTAAAAACCTGTACTTGCTTAGTACTATGCATGTACTTACCTTTATATAAAGGTAAGTACATGTAAATTGAATGTTATGTCATCATTGTTCAAAATTCAGAGAATTTCAAGACAAAGAATTTTGCACCATATAAAGCGAAAATACCCGTACATGTAAATAAAAACGTATAAAACGTGGCCATAATTCAAAAAGTTGACCTGATTGAGCAAAACCAATGTGATTTTTGGATTCAGCACATCAAAATTGTCCTAAATCAGCTAAAAAAAACTTAAGACAATAAATTTGGTGTTGACCAGTGTAATAGATGTTAAAGTGTAAAAACTCAAATAGCAGCTCTGCAGCTCTGTAAAGGCTGTTGTCACTATGTTAAAAACAAACAAGTAATACTCAACTCCATTAAAGTAAAAAAAAAAAAAAAAAAAAGAAAATAACAAGCTAGTCCATCCTGTTTGAAACCTTGCTGGGTCTAGAAGTTTAAAAGTTTAATTGGGCTTCAGATGAAAATGAAAAGAACTTCTTCCAGTACAGAATAAATAAATAAAAAACACTTTAAGTATCAGTGCAGGAATATAAACCTTCACTACACATAGTGAAATATTTAAGCTGTTTTAAATTTATGATTATGGTTATCTTTTTTTAATTAAATTACAAATCATGCTATTTTAATTTACCGAGATGCACTAATATTAAGAATGAAAGCTGGTGTTACAGCGACAATAGAAAATACAAAAAAGAGTAAGCTGCTCTTGTTATTCACCCAGCCTAGCGGCTGCCCCGGCCTTGGATGCGCTCTGCAGAGCGTGGCCAAATGCCAAGTCACGTTTCGTTACCTTGTATTCATACATGTGTAATGGCAATAAAGTTGAATCTCTCAATCTACTGCAGTTAACATATAGCTAGCAAAATGAAAGCAGCTCAGCTGTCAGCAACCATCGTCAAAGAGAGATTACATTCTGACAGCAGGTAAACTATTCAAATGGCACACACAGGGTGGTCAGTTGTCTAAAGTTGAGAGAGTCGCTCATTGAAAATAAAAAGTAACGTTACTTGCTCACCTTACCGGTGCAGTCTGCTGACAGGTGGCCAGAGACGGTGGGACAGAGAGGAGGAGGGAATGGATGCATTGTTGTAGTGCAGCTGTGATATGACAAAATACTTTACAGTCTACATTTAACTTGTTTTATTTATTTATTTTTGGTAAAATCCTCCCATACTGTGGAAACTTTTGTCCTTTTGCGTGATTTTCTCTCCATGTCGCCATGATGCGTTCCTCTTCTTCACTGGAACAGTTAAACTGAACATTTCCGCTGCATGCATATAAACTTTAAAATTAAACGATTTGTCGACAATAAAAATCTGCTTCAACAAATTTTTATGATAGACGTTATCAACAACGTTGACTAATCGTTTCAGCCCTATACCTGATTTTGTGGGAACGTGCTTGCGACACATTTTGCAATGCATGCCAAGTTGCTTCTTCTCAGACTTTTAATAGCCAAAATAGTATCTCCCCCCCACAAATTTCTCAGACCCTTCTTTTCAACAATCTCCTTGTCTATTGAGCATTGGGCAGCATCCGTTTCGGTGTCTTCTTTGGTAACGCTGTCACTGGACTTTTCATTAATGCTTTCTGTCACTTTCTTTATAACCTGCTCCAGCTTCTATACAGCTGCGCTAGTATAAACATTAGCCAGTGTGTTAAGCCCTGGCTGGTCCTACACACTTACGCACGCTGTTGTTTGCGTCAATTGAACATGACTTCAAGCCACATGGTTGGTTTAGTGCACTGCATTTCATGTTCATTGGCTTTTCATGTCTGTCAAAACACGGAACAAATGAGTTCTATCGACTTCGATCAACTGTGTTTTATGTCTCTATCGAGGAAAAGTTATTTTACAATAACACTGGTCAACACCAAATTTATTGTATTAAGTTTTTTAGCTGATTTAGGACAATTTTGATGTGCTGGATCCAAAAATCACATTGGTTTTACTCAATCAGGTCAACTTTTTGAATTATGGCCACATGTTGTTTTATACATTTTTGTTTACATGTACGGATATTTTCGCTTTATATGATGCAAAATTCTTTGTCTTGACATTCTCTGAATTTTGAACAATGATGACGTAACATTCAATTTACATGTACTTAGTAAGTACATGTACAGTACCAAGTAAGTACTAAGTAAGTACAGGTTTTTACTTAGCACCTGATCGAGAGAAACAATGTCATTTTCGGATTCAGTGGTGCAAAATTGTCTTAAATCAGTTGAAAAAACACAGACAACTTACAAAAAAATTATTTTTGTAACCCTGTGTTATCGGTATCATTTTATCGCCCAGCCCTACTACAACGAAAAAAAAAATACTGCACTGTATACCTAGAAATTTCAGATTTTTATTATAAGGCCCATGTGTCAACTTGCTGACAGAAGACAACGGGAAAGCTGCAGCTGGTATCAACATATCTATTGGGAACAAAATGAATACTTGAGATATCTTGAATCAAAATATAGCATGTTTTACCTTTTTAAAAATTTTTTCTTCTGGCCTCCTTTAAAAAAAAATCCTTCATTATGTCCTTTAAGTCCAGCTCACAAATATCGTCGTACTCTATGGATGCATGCTTGGTCCAGTCTACTTTTTACCACGTTCGGAGTCCACTGTCCCACACACTGCTGTCTGATGTAAGCAATCATGGCCTTTCTTCTCCCTTCGCCTTTCTCCTGGTGAGTGCTTTAACCGCCCACCTGTCTCCTCTGTGTAGTAATTAGCAGCTCTCCCTCCACTCAGTGCCCCAGCTTAGAAAAATACTTAATGCTTCGGGATCTTTTGAGCAATTCACTTTCCCTAAGTTCTTTAAATGTCAATAATTTTGAGCGCCACTTTCAAACTTCTTTCGGGACGTTTTGACTGACCTAATTACTTCTTACCTCTCACTGGCGCTTGCATAATCACATGCCAAAACATTTCCTCTGATAGGCTATTACGTGGTACCCATGTGAGGCACTTGTACATTAGACCAGTCAGCAGCCACACATGAATATCAAGTGATGGACATAGAATTTGACCAATTAAAAACAATGTGATTTTTTTCATTGGCTTTTGATAGGCCCCTGGGCTTCAGCCCAGCCTATCCCGTTCATTAAGGCAACCTTAAATGTACGAGACAATGCACATCCCGCTTAGGACAAACATATTTAGCCCAATAAATGAGATGTCCCTGCTAAAACGGGACAGTTGGCAACCCTACAGTCGACTACATGCATTGGAGTGGCCACACTGAAAAACAAGCAGTTAACATTAATTTGCTCTATTTAATATATGCAATGCAATGATCTTATTAACGCAAATCCTCACCAAGTTAACTACAGTAATGTTAGTGATATGCATGCAGTCAAATTTTGGTTAATGGTACATAAACCTAAGTAAATAATATTGAAGTAAAACATGTAATTAGGGCTGTGCGATATGACCAGAATTTCATATGATGATATAAGTAATCTTATTTGACGATAACGATATATATCATGATTTACATTTTCTGTAAATTCTATAGTTTATATATGATGGCCAATAAAAAGGATAATCTCTTTTTCTACATTTTAAATTACATACTGAAAAAAATCAATTGTACAAATTCATCTGTCATTAATTTTATGCTTTTTTTCCCTCTTGATTTTGCAGTGTTATAAAAAATTTTAATGTGCATTTGAGATGACTTCAGCTTTATTCATTATTGCTACTTGCCTAATTAAAAATAATTAGAACTCAAGATACATTAAGAGCAAGTTTGCTCCTCCAACACGTTTTAATTTATTTATTTAGTGTGTATGCGGCCACTGTCACGCACTTTTGCAGCTTTAGTAATATTTTTTCAGACAAAATTAAGAAACTCGGCAGTGATTTAAACCAGAACGATGGTCTGATACACTAGCTACGTTCCGAACAGCAATGTACTTCAACTGTATTCCCTACTCCCTGCTCAATTTTCAGGGAATATCGGTTAACTGCCCTTCACAGAATGTCTCCATTTGGAACACCCTGTAACCATCAGCTCCTTCTTCCGTGCATTACCACAGTGACCATGGACACATACTGATACTTTGGTGGATAATTTATATTTCTTAAATAAAATATTAATACAAATATATTTTATTACTATCAGTTGATATAAACAATAACCAACATCAGTTTAGCTTGTTAATAATGTTAGCAACAATAGTTTGTTTTTCTCATATTTGAGGCGCAATGGCTTATGGGTAATCTTCCTGTCAACTTCCGGTGAAGTGATGCACTGTTGTTCACTTCTTCCCTGCTCAGTTCTCAGTTCCCTTTGAACTGCAGACCATTCACTTCCTTTGGTTTGGAATCTCACTTAATATGGTGGAATACCCCGTGCAGTCCACTTCGGAGTACACTATTGGGCAATCGGAACGCAACTACTATAATGTTTCCTATTAGCGACAAGTTAGCATCATCATTTGGCATTTGCCATTTTATAGTTGGAGAGAGATGGTGTTAACGTTACTTACCTCCAGTTAAAACAAGGTTAGAGGACTATCTTCTCTGATGCAGCATGGTGGGGAAAAAATCTCACATCCCTCAGTCAGATATAGCGGCTCCTCAGAAGTGGCAAAACATTAGCTTGCTGTTAGCTGCTGTGGTGCACCGCTGGGGGAGAGGCGGGGTAGTGATCAGTAGAAACGGGTATGTGTCTTTTAAATCCCGATATAAATGATGCAGTTTTATATGAAACAGTAGACGTTTTTTATCGTATCACTGATATACTGTATATCGCCATATCGCACAGCCCTACACGTAATCACATATTTTGATTATGCAGACAAAAATATTGTTGTATGTGTGTGCGTGCACACGCAAATGTTTGAATTAAAAGCCTTTCTGTTATTTAGTGTATTTTTAAGCCCCTATTTCAATTTAAAATGTGTGTGCCATTGTATGTTTAGCTGTAAATAAAGATCTTGAGACAAAATCTGTGGTTAATTACAGTGGTTGTTGACATTCTGGGAGTTTCTGTTTTGTCTGTATAACACAAAACCTGTAGCATCACTGTAGCTCTGTTACAAATTATGTTGTAATTGAAGTGACAAATTAGTGTTTGTCTTTTTTGTGTTTTATCTGGGTTTTGATGGCGTGGCTGTTTACATGTGTAAGAGCAGAAGAGCTCTTTGGTGACTTTCAGAAGTGCCTTATAAAAAAAAAAAAGCAACTAATGAATAGTAATGCCTTTGTATGGTGTTCCAGGCTTACATTAACCCCATTGCTGCTGCTCGAGCAAGGGGGCCGGTGCAGAACTCTGGACCAACTATACAAGATTATTTAAGCAGACCTCGACCAACATGGTGAGTAAAGGACAGATTTTTTTTTTTTTTTTGAATTTTGTATACTTTATTGATCCCCAGAGGGGAAATTGAGGGCATCCACCTGGATGGATGAAGCAGCCACGGTACGGCGCTATCCCTTTACCATTCACACACACATTCACACCTAGGGCCACTTTAGAGTCTCCAATTAACCTAACCTGCATGTTTTTGGCCTGTGGGAGGAAACCGGAGAAATCCCGGAGTAAACCCACGCAGATACGGGGAGAAACATGCAAACTCCACACAGATCACTGTTGGTCAGGGGCTGGGATCGAACCAGGGATCCCATGGCCAAGGGTGAGTTGCTGTGCTGGTGCAGCAACAATGAGCAGATCTGCTCATTGTTAGTCATTTCATATAACATAGTGGTCCCTTAGCTATGACAAACTAGAAGCACAGACAGTGACAACCTTTGTGCAGTTCTCATCAACAACGAGAGCCCCATTTCCACTATAGAACGCAGGAACCACTTTTACAGGAACTTCCCTTGTGGTGCATGTCTCGACTACAGAAACCTCCTCAAAGAGGGGACGTTTTCAGGAACCTTTAGTGACTGAAATAAGCACCTGGTCAGGGGTAGGTAATTCAGAGCGGCCGCAAAAACTGCTTGGTGGGGTTTAGGATTGATTCAACGCTGATTGAATAAAACTCAGCATCCTGACTAAAGCACTACATAAACAAAGTACAAGGAAGAGAAAAGTGCTAAATTTGACCAGAAAAAGATAATGGTGAAAATCTAATGCTTAAAAATCATAAGGCTGCTGTGATTGCGGAGGGTCTAATCTGGCATAAATCACACAACCTTTCAACACAGACAAAACCAAGGAGATGATTATTGGCTTTGGGAAGGCCAAACCAACCCACTGCCCTTCATTGATCACCAGTGGTTCTGTTGTTGAGAGTGTCCACTGCACCAAATTCCTGAAGTTCCACCTGGCTGACAACCTGACTCCAGGGACAACACCACTGATGTCGTCTGGAAAGCCCAACAGCGTCTCTAAAGCCCCTTTTCCACTAGTACCTACTCAGCCCGACTTGCCTCGACTCCACTCGGCTCGGCTCGGTGTGATTGAGTTTCCATTTCAACTGAGTACCACCTCAAGTGGGTGGGGTTGGGTTCATAACAGGAAAGCAGCCTGTTAACCCGTTATGTTGTTCTACGTGCTGACATTTTCACTGATAAATAATGTAAAAGATGCTTAACCCTTTAACTCTTTAACTGCCCAGATTAAATGGACGGGTCGGGCGCCCTCAGTGGCACAGCACAGCAACTGCATGTGTCCACTTATTGACATCCCCTGATTATACTGAGAATTTGTACTAATCTCTAGTGATCTGACAGTTTAGAAGGTGGCAGACACGTGCCGAAGGAATCATGGCTGACATGGAATATAGCAAAGAAGAAGAAATCCTCATTATTCTTCTTCACTTTTCCACTTTGAGCTCACACACCAATGTGGATGCCGCCATGTTCGGTCATCGCTGCCGCGATGATGACTGAAACTGCATGAAACGGGAAAAATAGCCACGTAATACAAACAAAATTCACGTGGGATAATCATAAGAGTTTGTAGATGTGGTACACGGGTGCAAATTACTAAGTAAACGTGTTACATTGACCACAGTGGATGAAAAACTGAGCTCCCATTACCAAGATGGCGGCGCCCACGGGCAGCATGGCTTCCCACAGGAATAATGCGCCAAACAGAAAAAATAGCCATGTAATACAAATGAAATTCACGTTGGGTAATCATAAGAGTTTGTAGATGTGATACACGGTGTAAATGGCTGAGCAAACACACAAACATCAACTATGATGGACGAAAACGGACCGGTCACGTGGGTGGGCAAGCCCCCCCCCCCCCCACCCGGCAACAGATAAGAGAAATATGTTTTTTTTGACATTTTATTGATTTTTTTTTTTGGTTCATATGCTTTGAAGATTAGATACAAACATAACCCTGTAGACAAATCGGCGTAAAAAAACCCAGACCATTGTCGACTTCCGGTCTGGACACCATGGTGATAGCAGCTTAACGCTGAAGCTCCCAGACTCCATCCGTGAAAATACCATGAAAATCAGATTTAACGGATTTATGGAAGAGTGAAAATCAAAAGACAGTCATTATGCCTAAAGGAAAACAGAAGAGATCGACGTTTACCAGGCCAAGACACGCATCGGCCGGAGAATCTGACCTGGAGGACAACAACCACTCGGAAATAGAGGAGCAGAATGAGGCTAGCAACATGGTTAGCTTAAAAACGGTACTTCAAGAATTAAGAGAATTTCGCCGAGAGTGTTGGGCCAAATTTCGTGAAATTACAGACGAAATAAAAAGGATAAACAACAGAGTGGACCAGGCTGAGGCCCGAATCATGGAAGCAGAGGAAAGAATAAAAGGGCTAGAAGAAACCACGCTGGAATTACTCAAATGACAGACAAGACTGGAGGCTAAGCTAACCGACCAGGAAGGAAGACTAAGAAGGGACAACATAAGAATTCATGGTCTGAAAGAAGGAGTCGAGGACGGTTTCACCACAATGGCTGCATGCGTGGAAACCATACTGAGAGAGAAGTTGGAAATTCCCCAATCCACCGATTTGAAAATGGAAAGGGCGCACCGTTCATTAGCCCCAAGGCCGTCGGTGGAAGCGCCCCCACGATCGGTGGTGGTGAAGTTTTCCAACTTCAGAACAAAAGGAGAGGTTTTGAGACTGGCTTGGCAGAAAAAAGGATTTATGCACCAAGGAAGAAAAGTTTTTGTGGAGCACGACTACGCCCCGGAGGTCCTTAAAAAACGTCGGGAATACAATGACGCTAAAAAGGTACTAAGAGAGAAGAAACTGCGCTTTCAAACTCCATTTCCGGCGAAGCTGAGGGTTTTTTACGGGAAAGAGACGTGTCTCTACAACTCGGCGGAAGAAGCAACCAGGGATATGGCGAGAAGAGGGCTCCCGGTAACGGTGTATAAACCCGCAGCAGACCCAATCGAAAGACTCAAGGCTCAAACGTGGTGCACACAGAGACCCTCAAAATCCACAGGCCAGCAGCGGGAAACCCAGCGCCAGGGCTATAAGGAAAAACTGGACGCTTTCAGGAGGAAATAACGATATTTTTAGTCAATCTGCGCATCCAAACCTCCTCCTACAAGGTAACAAACATTAAAGGAGATGCAGAATCAGCAAGTATGAAGTGGTAAAACATTTCATGGAACAGTCATAATATTAGAAACAAATAAGTCTTTAAAAAAAAACAAAAAACTTTTTAAAATAGAAATGTGACAATGAACCACATGAACTCTCCACACTAACAAATACTGTATTAACGTGATGGTTTGCTGTGATGGTGGTGGGAGGTTGCGCGCAATTTCATAGGGTATAGGCGTAAAAAAAAAAATCATTATAAGTTCGGATTGGGATCTGAAATTCACGTTAAAAACATGGGACAACTTAAAGGTGTAAGAGAGGGCCCTCAACACGTAACAAAGTTCGAGGAATTTCCCTCAGAGCCAACGCACCATCAAGGCTCTTCTAAGGTCACTAAAAAGACCTCAGTTCAGGAAGCTCTTTTGACAGTTTGTTGTTTGAAAGTTTTATATACTATGTTCTTAATGTTTTTTATGTTCTTAATGTTCTTTCAGTTTCTGAGTAGCATAAAAGAGGGCCACTACACTGTTATACTAAATAAGACAATACAATGGAGAAAACGGGTGTAACCAAAATAATCTCATATAATGTAAAAGGGATCCTGAAGCCAGTTAAAAGATCCAAGATTCTAGGCAAAATGAAAAAAGACAAAGTAAGAATAATATTTTTACAGGAAACCCACCTAACAGACTTGGAGCACACTAAACTTAATAGGCAAGGGTTTAAACTGATCTCTTCATCTTCATATAAGTCAGGGAGGAGGAGGGGGTAGCGATATTGATCTCAACCAAAATTATATTTGAAAAAAATTCAGAACACAAAGATAAAGAAGGGAGATTTAGCATGGTACTTGGTCGGCTAGAGGGAGAAGATATCACCCTGCTGAATGTATATGCACCTCCAGGGGCTAACTGGAAATTTTATAAAAATGTATTTGACCTAATGATAACTAAAGCCCAAGGTTTAGTGATATGTGGTGGAGACTTCAATCTAAGACTGAATCCATACTGGAATGCATCAGGTAATTTTCCACATCAAAATAACACTCAAAGTAGAAAAACTCGGATGCTACTAAAAGAAATGGGAATCTGTGACGTGTGGAGGGAATTCAACCCCAGTATTGAAGATTATACATTTTACTCAGCACCACATTCACCATACTCAAGGATTGACTATTTTTTTATGTTTAATAGAGACATTGGAAGAGTAAAAACATGTAAAATAGGACTGATGGATCTCTCTGACCACAGTCCGATCTATATGGACTTAAATATCCGAAAATACACAAATAATACATTTTCTTGGAGGTTAAATTCAAATAGTGGGGTAAAAAGTATTTAGTCAGCCACCAACTGTGCAAGTTCTCCCACTTAAAAGATGAGAGAGGTCTCCAATTTTCATCATAGGTATACCTCAACTATGAGAGACAAAATGAGGAAAAAAAAAAAAATCCAGAAAATCACAATGAAGGATTTTTAATGAATTAATTGGTAAATTCCTCGGTAAAATAAGTATTTGGTCAATAACAAAAGTTCATCTCAATACTTTGTTATATACCCTTCGTTGGCAATGACAGAGGTCAAACGTTTTCTGTAAGTTTTCACAAGGTTTTCACACACTGTTGCTGGTATTTTGGCCCATTCCTCCATGCATATCTCCTCTATAGCAGTGATGTTTTGGGGCTGTCGCTGGGCAACACAGACTTTCAACTCCCTCCAAAGATTTTCTATGGGGTTGAGATCTGGAGACTGGCTAGGCCACTCCAGGATCTTGAAATGCTTCTTACGAAGGTGTGTTTGGGATCATTGTCATGCTGAAAGACCCAGCCACGTTTCATCTTCAATGCCCTTGCTGGTGGAAGGAGGTTTTCACTCAAAATCTCTCGATACATGGCCCCATTCATTCTTTCCTTTCCACGGATCAGTCGTCCTGGTCCCTTTGCAGAAAAACAGCCCCAAAGTATAATGTTTCCACCCCCATGCTTCACAGTAGGTATGGTGTTCTTTCTCCTCCAAACACGACAAGTTGAGTTTTTACCAAAAAGTTCTATTTTGGTTTCATCTGACCATATGACATTCTCCCAATCCTCTTCTGGATCATCCAAATGCTCTCTAGCAAACTTCAGACGGGCCTGGACATGTACTGGCTTAAGCAGGGGGACACGTCTGGCACTGCAGGATTTGAGTCCCTGGCGGCCAGACGTGTAAAGGGGATACTTCTCCATTATCACTTTCTTCCAAATATCTGAGAATATCTGATTCCAATTCATCTTTCAGTGGTACTTTCAGCATACAGTGGGGCAAAAAAGTATTTAGTCAGCCACCAATTGTGCAAGTTCTCCCACTTAAAAGATGAGAGAGGTTTCCAATTTTCATCATAGGTATACCTCAACTTTGAGAGACAAAATGAGAAAAAAAAAATTTCAGAAAATCACACTGAAGGATTTTTAATGAATTAATTGGCAAATTCCTTGGTAAAATAAGTATTTGGTCACCTACAAACAAGCAAGATTTCTGGCTCTCACGGACCTGTAACTTCTTTAAGAGGCTCCTCTGTCCTCCACTCGTTACCTGTATTAATGGCACCTGTTTGAACTCTTTATCAGTATAAAAGACACCTGTCCACAATCTCAAACAGTCAGACTCCAAACTCCACTATGGCCAAGACCAAAGAGCTGTCACAGGACACCAGAAACAAAACTGTAGACCTGCACCAGGCTGGGAAGACTGAATCTGCAATAGGTAAGCAGCTTGGTGTGAAGAAATCAACTGTGGGAGCAGTTATTAGAAAATGGAAGACATACAAGACCACTGATAATCTCCCTCGATCTGGGGCTCCACGCAAGATCTCACCCCATGAGGTCAAAATGATCACGAGAACGGTGAGCAAAAATCCCAGAACTACATGGGGGACCTAGTGAATGACCTGCAGAGAGCTGGGACCAAAGTAACAAAGGCTACATCAGAAACACACTACGCCGCCAGGGACTCAAATCCTGCAGTGCCAGACGTGTCCCCCTGCTTAAGCCAGTACATGTCCAGGCCCATCTGAAGTTTGCTAGAGAGCATTTGGATGATCCAGAAGAGGATTGAGAGAATGTCATATGGTCAGATGAAACCAAAATAGAACTTTTTGCTAAAAACTCAACTTGTCGTGTTTGGAGGAGAAAGAACACCATACCTACTGTGAAGCATAGGGGTGAAAACATTATACTTTGGGGCTGTTTTTCTGCAAAGGGACCAGGACGACTGATCCGTGGAAAGGAAAGAATGAATGGGGCCATGTATCATGAGATTTTGAGTGAAAACCTCCTTCCATCAGCAAGGGCATTGAAGATGAAACATGGCTGGGTCTTTCAGCATGACAATGATCCCAAACACACCGCCCGGGCAACGAAGGAGTGGCTTCGTAAAAAGCATTTCAAGGTCCTGGAATGGCCTAGCCAGTCTCCAGATCTCAACCCCATAGAAAATCTTTGGAGGGAGTTGAAAGTCCGTGTTGCCCAGCGACAGCCCCAAAACATCACTGCTCTAGAGGAGATCTGCATGGAGGAATGGGCCAAAATACCAGCAACAGAGTGTGAAAACCTTGTGAAGACTTACAGAAAACGTTTGACCTCTGTCACTGCCAACGAAGGGTATATAACAAAGTATTGAGATGGACTTTTGTTATTGACCAAATACTTATTTTACCGAGGAATTTACCAATTAATTCATTAAAAATTATTCAATGTGATTTTCTGGATTTTTTTTTCTCATTTTGTCTCTCATAGTTGAGGTATACCTATGATGAAAATTGGAGACCTCTCTCATCTTTTAAGTGGGAGAACTTGCACAATTGGTGGCTGACTAAATACTTTTTTTCCCCACTGTAAATCAGGACTAGAAACTTTTTACCGCTAACCTTGCCAAAAGGTTAGAAAATATACTGACAGACTTAATTTATTCAATTCAATTCAACTTTATTTATATAGCACCATTTCACAACAACAGTCATCTCATAGCACTTTCAACTGTTTGGTCTAAAACCTGTTTAGACCAAACAGGTTTTATAAGACAAAGACAGACACAAGATAACATTTACACATAACTCATCATATAAAAAAAATATAATTTAAATGCAGCCATATTGGGATTAGATGCTGAAAAAGCATTTGATTCGGTTGACTGATCTTTCCTATATAGAATCTTATCCAGTTTCAATTTTCATAACAACTTCATTAGAACTATCCAGGCATATAAAAAACCAACAGCTAAAATAAGGATTAACGGTAAATTATCATCTTTTGAACTGGAAAGAGGATGTCGTCAGGGCTGCCCCTTGTCTCCACTGCACTTTGCAATCTTCATAGAACCTCTGAGCCAATGGATAAGACAGAATCAAAAAATTCAAGGTATTACACTTGGTCAGAAGGAACATAAAATAGCACTCTTTGCTGATGACATTTTAATATACCTGGGGCAGCCGGATATCTCTTTTCCAGAACTAATCTCAGTTTTTTCAGAGTATGGAGAGTTATCGGGGTACGAATTAAACATGCATAAAACCCAAATTTTAACATTCATCTATGACCCAAATCAATATTTACTAAGCAAATTCAAAATTAACTGGGAGATGGAATCTATGAAATATCTGGGGGTCAATATCCCGAAACAACTCAACAAAATTATAACACTAAACTATGATCCACTGATGGTAGAAATAAAATCTGATCTAGCAAGATGGAATATGATACCATTCTTGGGTATTGCACAAAGAATTGAAGCAATCATAATGAATATACTTCCACGTCTTCTGTACCTTTTCCAAACAATACCGGTAGAACCTCCCAAAAAAACATGGCAAGAACTGGACAGAAGGATTTCAAGATTCATATGGCAGGGCAAGAGACCTATAATCAGATATAGAACCCTACAGCTAAACAAAGACAAAGGTGGGCTCGTGCTGCCAAATATCAGGGACTATTTTAAAGCCGCGCAAATTAAAACTTTAGTAGAGATATGTAACCCAGGCTACACTGCGCAATGGAAGGAGATAGAATGCCAAATAACAAGTGACATTCCCCTACAGGTGATAATAGGGAACAATGCCTGCACGGTGGCGCAGTGGTTTAGCACTGTGGCAGCACAGTTTTACCCTCGGCCGGGGGACCGCGGGGATCATGAGATCGTGGGTTCGATCCCAGCCCCCGACCGACAGTGATCTGTGTGGAGTTTGCATGTTCTCCCCGTGTTGCGCGGGTTTACGCCGGGATTTCTCCGGTTTCCTCCCGCATACCAAAAACATGTAGGTTTAGGGCGCTCGCGCACGCAGCGACCAGCAGCCGGTGGCTTGTCACCAGACTGCAAACCAAGTCTACCTACGGGTACAAATAAGTAACAAAAAAAAAAAAAATGCCTTGCCTAAACTTTTGAATAATACTAACCCGTGGATAGAGACCCTGCTAAAAATTTGGTTTAAGATAGAGAGAATCAAACTAAAGAACCCTATCGATTATTGCAATGGATTTCCTATGATCAGGACTTTACTCCTAATAAAACAGACACTAGATTTAAAAAGTGGAAAGAGAACGGACTGATAAAATATTACGATTTTTTTAAAGGGCAAACTTTAAGAAGTTTTGAAGATTTGAAAAAACAAGGTCTAGTAAATCAAGACCTTTACAGGTTCTTTCAGCTTAGACACCACATAAACAAAATACTTAAAAGGAGGATTTGGAAAGGGCCCAGTCAGGTGTTCTGAAGGTTTTCTTAATGGCATATAAAGGGATCCCAGGGATCAGATACATTTCTAAAATATACCATGGTCTTCAAGACTTAAAAGGAGACAACACATCATATATAAAAGAGAGATGGGGAAAAAGGGGGGAATTTCACTTTACAACTGGAAATTTGGGAAAAGCTAAATAAACAACAATGGAAAAGTACTTCATCCCTGCTGTGGAGAGAATTTGGATGGGAAAATTTGGTAAGATTTTTCAGAACACCTGCACAAAACAAATTTACTCGTAAAGGGTTGAATTGTTGGCGCTTGTGTGGTGAAAAGACTGCAAATCATTTTCATGTGTTTTGGTCATGCCCAGTTATCCACCAATATTGGACCAATGTACAGACAATATTGGGGAAAATATTCAAAGTAACAGTTCCCTTTTCTTTTGTAACTTTGTATTTGGGTTTACTACCAGAATCACTGGAAAGACGAGGAGAAAAATACTTATTCACTGTTTTCATATTGGCAAGTAAAAAAGCTCTAACAAAAAAATGGATGTTGAAAGACTGTCCAACACCTGAAGATTGGATTAACGTGATTCAGGGCATTTATTTGATGGAAAAGTTGACATTTGCACTGAGACAGGACATGGATGGGTTCTTGAACTTCTGGCAACCCTGGAACACATATTTGTCCTCCATCAGAGCTAATCTTTGACAAACACCATTTCAATAATGGCACCTCTCTTTGTTCCAATGCTACTCAGATGCTCTTTTATTTTTGTGCTCTTTTGTTTTGGGTTTTTTTTTGTTCTTTTTTTAACTTCTCTTTTTCTTTCACTTAATTTTTTCCAATGTTGTCAAAAAACAAAAAAAAAAAGGGGAATATGTGATGAAAATGTAAACAATGCAATGCTGTAATGACATGTATACCCTTTACAAAAAAAAAACAACAACAACATACCATTCTTTATGTAAATGTGTCCAAAGTCCACTTTTGACTGAGTTATGTAATTTATATAGCTGCCGTGACATTATGCAAAATAGATGCGCAAATTTATTCCTATCTGAAACTTTGGATCATATTCTACATCTTTCTAATTGACAGTAAGCCATTATTTCTTGTAACTTTCAAGTTATAGCCTTGGAAATCTGAACTATTTTATTGAGAAAAATTTTTACCACTCTTGACTACTGGGGGGGGGGGGGGGGCTTTAGTTGCCTTGCATTTTCCCAGGTGCCACATGGCACCTAGGGCAAAGGGTTAAAATCATAAAACACTCACCACCTTCCCCGTGAGCAGCCATCAGCTCGGAGACATGTATAGTTTTTTTTTTATTTTTTTATTTTGGCTCACTACGCCGCTGCAGAGCTGATGGGGCTGAAAAGTTCATAGTTATCAAATTTGAACAAATGTAGTTTATTTTTCAAGTGCAGGGATCCAAGCGCTGCAACACTGATGGAAGAACTGTGTGCACCGACGGGGAGACTGTTGAAAAATAACCACATTTGGTCAAACTTGACCGCTCTGAACTTTTCAGCCCCATCGGCCCTGCTGCAGTGGAGCGAGCCAAAATAAAACTATACCAGGATGTCTCCGAGCTGATGGCTGCTCATGGGGAAGATGGTGAGTGTTTTGTGACGGTGTTGCTTTGTGTGTAGCCATTTATTTCGTTGATTAAGACAAAAATAATAAAATGGCTGAATTTACAAATGGCGGTTTTGAATCTTGTGAAGACGTCGCTCTCATCCACTGTCGTCATGCCCTGGCCAATCGGTGGCTTGCAATCTGTTGACATCACATTTTCAGCTCGACTCAGCATGGTTGGAACCTCACTGAAATAGGTCCCCAAAAAAGTACCTAGTACCAGGTATTAATGGAAAACCGTACAAACCGAGTAAATTCGAGGCGAGTAGGGCTGAGTAGGTACTTGTGGAAAAGGGGCTTATCTTCTCCACAGACTGAAGAAAGCAGGTCTCTCCAAGCCAGCCATGACTGTATTCTATTGCAGGACAATCAAGAGCATCCTTACATATTGCATAATTTCCTGGTTTGGGTACAGCAGCGCAGAAGTGAGATAGAGGCTGGATGGTATTATAAGATAGATAGATGTACTTTATTGATTTCAAACTGGGAAATTACAGTGTAATAGCAGCTTGACACAGTAGACGACCAAAACAACAGAAACACAAACAGCATAATAGAAAAAGGAATTACCCGGGAAAAGCAAAACTGCCTAGATAACTTTATATCCATCGCAGATGAATAGATGAGGACCCATCTAGATGCATGGATCGTACGAGCTGTACAATGCAGGGCTGTCGGGCACAGGGTGACGTGAGGTACCAATTAGACCAGGGATGGGCAACTTTGTGCCATGGATGGCCATTCCACTAAAGGTTTTCTGTTCCACCCAGTCTCTTCAGCAGTTGCTTTCTCTAATTAGCAATCCTTGAAGCTCATAAGTGCAAATGGTAAATGGCATTCACTTATATAGTGCTTTTATTCTCATCTCTAGATGACCAAAGCGCTTTACAGATTCTGCTATCCACCCATTCACACACACATTCACACACTGATGGCGGCATAGCTGCCCAACATGGTGCTGTCCAGACCCACCAGGAGCAATTGGGGGTAAAGTGTCTTACCCAGAGACACAACAGCAGGATATCTGGGGAGAATGGGATTCAAACCGCGAACCATCCAGTTATTGGACGACCCGCTCTACCTCCTGAGCCACTGCCGCTCAAACACCTCCTGAAGAGACTGAGTGGAACAGAAAATCTGCAGTGAAATGGCCCTTACTACCATTCCTGAATTAAACTGGAAGGTACAGTGTGGCAGCTGTGTTATGACCAGGATTTAACATTAGAGTGAGTCATTGTACAGTGAAATGGCATGTGGCAGGAAAAATTTCCTGTACCTGACCATTGTGCAGCGGAGCTGTAGCAGTCTGCTGGAGAAAGTGCTCCACTGTCTGTCCAGTGTGTGGTGGAGACGGTGATCAGGGTTGTCCATGATGGATAACAGTTTGTTCAGTGTCCTCTCCACCACATTCTCAAAAGTCTCCAGCCTGAGACCAATTCCAGAGCCAGCCTTCTTGATAATCTTGTCAAGTCTGTTGGTGTTGCTTGCTCTGATACTGCTACCCCAGCAAACAGCAGCAGAGAAGATTGAGCTGGCAACAGCGGTCAGGTAGAAAAACTCCGTCTTGTTGCACACGTTGAAGGATCTCAGCTTCCTCTGAAAGTAGAGTCGGCTCATCCCCTTCTTGTACACAGCGTCGATGTTAGATTTGCAGTCCAGTCCGCAACTAACAACAGCACCCAGGTATTTGTAGTCCTCCACTACCTCCACATCCTCCCCCCTAATCCACACTGGCTGTGAAGGTGTCCTCTTTTTCCTGAAGTCAATCACCATCTCTCTGGTCTTGCTGACGTTTAGCCTCGGGTGATTCTGTTTGGCCCGTTCCACAAATGTCTACCATTGCCCTGTACTCTCCCTCCCCTTCTCCTCTTATATACCCAACAATAGAGTCATCAAAGAATTTCTGCAGGTGGCATGACGGAGTTGTACTGAAACTCGGTGGTGTATAGGGTAAAGAGAAAAAGAGAAAGCACAGTCCCCTGCAGAGCTCCTGTATCACTAACCATCACATCAGTGTAAAGGGATTATATAATAAAATTTGTCATAAGGTACAGGAATTATTTATTTTATTTAATAGTGGGTGTGAAAGGGGGCAGAGTTAAACCATCACTTCTACACCCGCTAAATTAAATAAAAGCACTCGTAAAAGGGGGCACCAGTCACAATGGACAATAATATTAACTTTAATTTTAATTAATTTTGTACCTTCAATTACTTAATGAATCAGTCTCAAAGTTTCAGTGAGTTCTTTTCCTGCCGTGATTAGGAAACATATATATGCGAAAGGAAGACACTTCAACTTCTCTCATTCACCCTTTTATTAAACTCATTCAGGTTACATGATATGGCGTTCAAATGATGGATAAACACATTCAAATGATAACAGTGTACGATATCACATCAACTGATATTGGATTCCTGAACATAAAATCCAGCGTTACACCTTTGTAGAACCAAGGAGGAACCAGACTTATGTTTCAACGGTAAATGAGGCTAGAATGTCCAACAAAACAAAATGCAATTTTATGGGGAAAATTCATAAGCTAATCATCTAAAAATGACTTCTGAATTAATCTACAAAAATTAAGGGCAGTTACTTAAAAATGACTAAGAGAATTCCTTCAGTTTACAGCTTTACCCTGTGGCTGAGACTAATTGAGCCCTGAAATACGGGCTATATTCAATTGTAATTTAATTGTTCGGACATCACGTTTTGAACCCAGCAGATAGGAGAAGTAGGAGTTTCACTTACAAAACAGCTGTAGGTCCACGTTTCAGCGGGTCGATACCGGCCGAGTTGGGAGTTAGGACGTCGGAGGAAGCGGCTGCTGTTATACTTCCTCACAGCCGTGGAAGTGATAACTCGGCTGGGGGCCCTTCAAGGAGACAGTGGCAGCCGTGGATGGTTTGTCTCAGGGCGGCGTGAAAATCCTTGGAACAAGTCCGGCCGAATCGGTGAAGTCTCTAGGAGCGGGATAGACCAAAAAAACTGAAGGAAAATCTTCTCAGTCAGGCGGGTATGAGGCCGGAAAGAGAGTCCAAAAACACAGTCTCTGTTCACTTTAAATTAGGAAAATTAAAGGTCCACTTTAACGGCGTGAAAAGTAAAAAAAAAAAAAAAAAAAAAAAAAATGAGAAAAACATTTACTAGGATAAGAATGGCTTCTGAGGTGAAGGAAAAAGTTTGAGAATTTGATTCTCTGAGAAAGCGAGCTCTAAAGAAAAGGTGATTTCTCCTCAGTAACCAGAAAAACTAACGCAGGGTTTGACAAACTTCACACAGAACAATTTAGATAAAATAAAACTACATGGAACCTTGAAACGGTGGAATAAAATCTTCCTCTGAGATCTAGATTACTATTCTGCTTCTTTAATCTTAACTTAGTTCCTAATCTTTCTCAAAATCTCTTTCTTTCTTCTTTTCTGTGTTTCTAATTCTAACTTAACCTTTTAACTGCATAGCTTGTCTCTGTGTAGGTGTTTGTCTTGCTCTCCTGACTTAACTTTTCTTTCATCTTTGATCTTCTCGTTCTCTCTTACATAACATCTTGTTCTCTCTTAATCTGAATCTGTGTGGTTTTTTTTCTGAATCTTGTTCTAACTGCAGAACAGCTTCAACTACTTTTTAAAAATGACCCCGCCTGGTCATAAACTGGTGATGTCGATTGCAAGACTGACCAATCGACTTTATCAAAAGCAGTTTGAAATGGCTGCCATCCAATGTGAAAACATTTCTTTGTTTGAGAGCAGCCAATCAAACGAAGACACCATCCCATGAAAATGCAGAGAAAAACTAGAAAAGCACTCAGAGAGCGCAGACCTCCGCCAAGCGCCACAGTTCCCCCCCATACAGTGTTTGTGTGTACGTTTTCAGATTCCTTGACCATGAAAACATATGACTAGCAATTGGATTCACAATGATAGGATTAGTGGTTCAGTAGTAAAAGCATTACCTCCTTGGCGGAGGTAATAAACTGAAGTGTTGCTGTTGTGTCCATCTCTTCCACTGAAAGCAGCACTGAGGGCTTGACTGACGGATGCAAATTGGGTAGACAGGTTGCCGTGGGTGTTATTGGGTTTGTGCTCCGCGGAAAAAAAGAGGATTTGGAAGCTTCCCCGGCAGAGAGCTGGTTTTTGCGCAGCCCCTATGGCTGCCCGGGGAATTTCTGCCAAATAATCCCATGCCGGACAGCTGCCCGCCTCAGTTTTTGCAGCGTAGCGCAAACACAGGCAAGCTGGCGGGCCCTGGCCACCACAGTTTTCCGCGTGCTTTTGTGCCTAAAACTTTGAAGAACGCGGAGTTTGTGTTCGTCAGACACGACGACCAGCACCCTCTATTCCCCTGCACACATGTTGAAAATGGCCGTATCTCACAATGTTAAAGAATCCTTAAAAAATTCCTGTATCCAGACGGTGATCCGGATCATCCCAAAAATTTAATCAGTTCTTCCTTGTACCATTTCCAACAACGCCTGAAAGTTTCATCGAAATCCGTCCAAAACTTTTTGAGTTATCTTGCTAACCAACAGACAAACAGACAGACGCTGGCAAAAACATAACCTCCTCCTGGCCTTCGGCCTGGCGGAGGTAATCAACATTCAGTCAGTTCTTATGAAATTAGGTGCTCAATATAAAATCCAACTAAATTAAATGACTTGGCTACTATTTGGTGATCATACATTTATACCATTATTCTAATATTACATTTGTTTGAATAACACTCATGAACATAACATTTCTTATACATAATTATAATACATGCATTCATATTAAGATCAAAGCTTAAGGTACAGCAAACTATGGTTAGTGATAAAAAAGGATGATTCTCGGTGTCCTTAGGATCCAGGGGAGAAGAGGATAAGCTGAAAGAAACAATGTTTAGAACAATTAAAAAGTCATCCTACATACTGAAACACATTTCGTAGGTATCCGCTAGGAGGTACTGTTGAGCTGTAGACGATTTCTTTTAGGTCCATGGTATCTGGAGGAGATAATCTGGAAAACATCGGGGGTTATAAACCTGTCTGATTAAGCTGTTTATGACCCTTTTAAGAGCATTGGTTTCCTGTAAAGGAGGATGTTATCCAAATGCAGTGTTCACGTTGGAGGTCTGGTCTCCCGAGTTTTATGTTCCTTTGAGCCTTTAAAAGCAAATTCTGATCCTTACAATCTCTGCAAGAGGCAACTGTTTACATTGGGGTCCTGGGAAAACATCTTTGGGTCAGGACTGGAGGAGGCCTGGATGAGTCGATATGAAAGCCAGTGATATTCCTGTAGAATGCAGAAAAGTGGTATTCCTGTAGAAGGAATAAAGTGAAATTCCTGTAAAATGGAGAGAAGTGATCTTCTGTCTTGGTTTGAGGAGACGATGATGCTACATCAGACAAAACACTGCCCAGCCGGACAAACTGTGGCCTGCCTGTCAGGTAATCAGTAATTCAGGAGATCACAGAGCTGTTGAGCTCCATCACCCGCAGCTTCTCACCCAGCAGCAGTGGCTGGATGGTATCAAAGGCACTGGAGAAAACAAAGAACGTGATTCTCACAGTGTCTCCTCCGCCATCCAGGTGCAGATGGGCTTGTTGCAGCAGATAGATGACAGTGTCTTCAACTCCTAAATGGGGCTGATATGCAAACTGCACAGTGTCCAGCCATGTCAGCAGAGAAGATCATCGGTGTTCCTCTGTCATCTGCTAGATGTAAACAACCAGAGGTGGAAACACAGAGGACACTACATCATAAAGGAGGAGGTAGAGTGGGTTGTCCAATAACCAAAAGGTTAGCGATTTGAATCCTGCTCTCCCCAGCCATCCTGCCATTGTGTGCCTGGGCAAGACACTTTACCCACCTTGCCTCCAGTATCCATGACACTAGGCATGAATGTGTATAAATGTTCAGGAGTGGTTGGAGAGGCCGTTGGCGTGGATTGGCAGCCATGTTTCTGTCAGTCTACCCCAGGGCAGGTGTGGCTACAGTAGTAGCTTACCAATGTCACTGTCTGTCTGTGGAGTGAATGAATAATGTATCCATTGTAAAAACATGTTTGAGTGTCCATGAAAAGCGCTATATAAATCTGATGGATTATTCCTTCCATCCATCTTCTACCACTTAATCCTTTTTGGGTTGCGGGGGGGCTGAAGCCTGTCCCAGCATCTTTGAGCGAGAGACAGGGTACACCCTGGACAGATTATTATTATTATAAAGGACTAAACCCAGCCACAGGGGATGCACAAGCCAATGTACTCCTAGTGCTGCTCTCAAGCCCCAGTAAATGGGGAGGGTTGTGTCAGGAAGGGCATTGGATGTAAAACCTTTGCCAAATCAAACATCATGACGAATGAGACTTTCATACCGGATCGGTCGAGGTTTGGGTTAACAACGACCATCACCAGTGCTGTTAACCGGCAGGGTGCCAGTGGAAATTGGGCTACTGTTGGTCGAAGATCGAGGAGGAGGAGAGGGAGGAATCTTGTTAGTAGTGAGAGAGAGAAAAGGAAAGGTAGAAGTGTGGAGGTGAGAGTAGGGATGTTAAATGTAGGGACTATGACTGGTAAAGGCAGAGAGTTGGCTGATATGGAGAGAAGAAAGGTAGATATACTGTGTGTTCAAGAAACCAGATGGAAGGGAAGCAAAGCTGGGAGCATTGGAGGTGGATTTAAATTGTTCTACCATGGTGTAGATAGGAAGAGAAATGGAGTAGGAGTAATTTTGAAGGAAGAGTATGTGAAGAGTGTTTAGGAGGTAAAGAGGAAGCTGTGGAGTGTGTAAGTGAAGAGGCAGCTTCATGTCAGACAATTTATTACACACATCTCACAAGCACAGAACAGACTGACTGGTTACAGCAAGCACTCCTCTCTATCTCACAAGTCACCTTCACAAGCTTCAAGGCACTTCCTCATACACAGCATGATATTTACACTACACTTCATTCAACCCCCTCTCACCCTCTTGGGCATTGTTCTCCCATGTGTATTCATTGTCTCTGTCTGAGGTGCGAAATAACCTGACTTCCATAAAGTAAGACAGAATCATGAGTTTGAAGCTAGAAGTAAATGGTGTGATGTTGAATGTTGTCAGTGCGTATGCCCCACAAGTTGGATGTCAGGTAGAAGAGAGAGGAATTCTGGAGTACGCTGGATGAAGTGGTAGAGTGTGTTCCCGGGAGGAGAGAGTGGTGATTGGACTGGACTTTAATGGACATATAGGTGAAGGGAACAGAGGTGATGAGGAGTTCCTGGGTAGGTATGGTCTTAAGGAGAGAAATGTAGAAGGACAGATGGTTGTGGATTTTGCTAAAAGGATGTAAATGGCTGTGGTGAACACATACTGGCGCAGTGGTTTAGCACTGTGGCAGCACAGTTTTACCCTCGGCCGGGGGACCGCAGGGATCATGAGATCGTGGGTTCGATCCCAGCCCCCGACCAACAGTGAGCTGTGTGGAGTTTGCATGTTCTCCCCGTGTTGCGCGGGTTTACTCCGGGATTTCTCCGGTTTCCTCCCGCACACCAAAAACATGTAGGTTTAGGGCGCTCGCGCACGCAGCGACCAGCAGCCGGTGGCTTGTCACCAGACTGCAAACCAAGTCTACCTACGGGTACAAATAAGTAACAAAAAAAAAAAAAAAAAAAAAAATACTTCAAGAAGAGAGAGGAACATAGGGTGACTTAGAAGCGGGGAGGAAGGTGGTCACAGGTGGACTATATCTTATGCAGAAGGAGAAATCTGGAAGAGATAGGAGACTGCAAGGTGGTGGCAGGGGAGAATGTAGCTAGACAGCATCTGATGGTAGTCTGTACAATGACTTTGGGAAGCAAGAAGAGGAAAAACAGTGAAGGCAGAGCCAAAGATTAAGTGGGGGAAGTTACAGAAGGAGGAAGGTCACACAGAGTTCAGGAAGGAGTTGATACAGACTTTGGGTGGTAGGGAAGAATTACCAGATGACTGGGAAAGTACAGCAAAAGTATTGAGGGAAATGGGTAGAAAGGTATGTGGTGTATCCAGTGGACAGAGGAAGGAAGACATACGGCCCTTTTCCACTAGTATCGCCTTAGCCTTACTTACTTCTACTCTACTCACTTTCTCGCTATTTTCACTATACCCATCACGGTTTAACCAACACTATTTTTGTGCCAGTTAAGAGGCAGGGTATAAGCGTGCGAAAGTGAGGTGTGATTTGACGTCAGTCGACTGCTAGCCGCTGATTGGTCAGGGCGTAACGTCACGAAAGCGCCCGTCTTCGTTGAAATCTTTACGACCGCCATTTGCAATCGCGGACTAACTCGGTCACGGAGTAAATACGATATTAATACAGACAGCGTTGTAGGTTTTGCGGAACTCTACACCGTGGTCCAACGAAGAGGTGCAGAGTTTTCTCTGCTTGGTGGCAGATACACAGTGAGGAGTGACCCGATGGCTGGCCAGCATACAACCGAACTATAGACAAGCTGAAGACGAACGTGAGAGAACCATCGATGGTGAGTGATTTGTAATAATGTGCATCTGTTCGCTTATTTATCCTGTTGGTGGTAAGCTCACTTTTTTTGAACCATACAGCGCCGTTTTGTGCTGGCTAACTCGTTTTAGCTAATGAGTTTTAGCTAGTAGCTAGCTAGTACCAACTGCTGATTCACGCTTGTTTTCTCCTAAATATTTGCTTGTGAGAGCAAAACAATGAAATATGTTAATCGTGGTTAAAGTCCTGGTTTTTGTTTTGTATTGCACTTTAGTGCTGCGCATTAAATTGTGTGCAATTTAATGCTAGAATGTGTTTCCACATGCCAGGGTTAGCCTCCCTGTTTATAGTGGATACTGGTGAGACCACAGGAGCCGAAATCTCAACAATAGAAAAGTGCTTTTTCAAACCAGTGATTTATAAAGTCATTCATATAATTTTCTAAAGCGTCAGAAAGAGAAATCCATATATTATATCAATTCATTACACAGACGGTGATATATTTCAAGCATTTATTTATTTTAATTTGGATGATTATGGCTTACAGCCCCTGAAAACCCCAAATTCAATTTGGCAAAAAATTAGAATATTACATAAACTTTAAAAAATAGTTTTTAAATAGAAATGTTGGCCGCTGAGGTCTTGGTTAATATGGGCTACAGCCATAATCATCAATATTAAAATAAACACTTCCAATATATCACTGTCCCTGTCCCTGTAATGAATCTATATATGGGTTTCACTTTCTGAAATGAGTGACAAAAATATTTAACTTTTTCATGATATTCTAATTTTTGAGATGTGCCTGTATAAGTGTTGAACTTGCTTGAAACTAACTACCATCCATTTCTGTCGTTCGTCTAGGGAGGAGGGAATCAGCTGCTCAACAATGGACGTCGTCACTGTGGAAAGTACTGAAATCCTTTGCTTTTATAGGTAAAAGTGTCAAAACCAAAAGTAGCACAATTTCCACTTCATATAAAAGGGACTGAACTGAGATTTATTTGATTGTGTGAGTATTAATTACAGAATAATTGAAAAAGACTGGTGCATCAACTGTAAAATAAACCACTTGTTAATGTATTTATTTTTTTTGTCAGATCACTTGTGTGATCCTTTGTGAGTTATGTTCATAACTGTATCTTTTGGGGAATGGCAGTTGTTCAGTCATCAATATAATTTAGTTTATATGTGTAGTTTATACTCTATCATCATCAATAAACTCATGCAGTAACAGGACACATTACAAATATTTGAGACCCATTGTAGTGCATCCTTTTATATTTTAGCAATAAAAGTACAAATCACCACCCACACTTGACGCCAGGGCAAGAAGAGACACTTTTACATTCCAGACAAACTTTTATTGATAAAAACTCCATATTTTGACTGAGCGACTCCATACTCTGTGATGCACACCTTCAGTTAAAGTACGATATTCCATTCAAGTGAATGTATTCATTCTGATTGCTGAGGCCACAGTAAAAGCAGATGATTTTAAATGTAACCCAGCCCTTGTAAAATCAACTTTACATCAGTGCAGCTACATGAAAATTGTGGTTAAATACAACAAAGAAGTACTTTATTGTCACATTGGAATTGGAATCACTGCTGTTTTGTTTTTCTTTTGAATTCTTGGATGGAATATGGGTGGGCAATATAACCTGCAGCTTCAGCCATCACCCATTTCAGATAACCTATGTTGAACTGTATAATCAGAGGAGTTATTGTTTAATTCAACCTTATTAGATTTTTTTTCCCCTTTGTTATATTATTCTGTTTTCTTTTAATCTATCCGAAATAAAGATTCATTCATTCACATTCCACCACTGGCTTTTAGCAACAAGTGTATTTCCCAAATATGTTTTAAACTTCCTTTATTTAACCACCACCCATTTCTGTCTTTTGTCTAGGCAAGAGGGAAACGATCGATCCACCCCAAACTGGACCTTGCGTCACTGTTTACAGAGATGCAGGCCTAAGATCTGCTGATCTGAGACCAGTGTGAGCTGCACATCCCAGCTGCTGAGTGACCCAGTCTTACAGTTTGAGTTTTGCACATTCTGAATAATCTGGAATTTGCTGCTGATTGTAATAAACAATTTAGTGACTTATGTGTTTGCATCATGATTTCTATTTTTGTCTGTTAATACACTGGTGGGAAAAGAGTCAATAGTACAAACCATTAATGGGTGACCTTGAAAATAATGGCTCATTTTTAAGAAATTTATGTTACATGGTGGTAACCTTCACATATAAAAAAGAGACATCTGCAAAAACTTCAGAGGTTTGTCAGTGCAATACTACATGAATGCATGTATAGTACATTGTTGATGCAGAGAATATATATTTCTACAGTATATGTATCTAGTAAATCAAGCATTTTCCATGTAACCTTGTGACTGCATTATTTCAATTGCTTTTAAACCTAGATCAAGTTTGTTTTGGTCTAAAATGCATCATAACTGTCAAATACATCTTATTATAATGAACTCAGTACTGTTTAATTTTTGAATATACATTTTGTGGCTAATATAGTTATTAACCTGGCGATCAAGTTGTGTCAGCTGACCATTTTTTGCTATGACACCATCTCAGACTCAGTGCAGCTGGAGAAGGTCCGTCCATGATGTCTCAACAGTCCATGATTTTCATGCAAATCAGAGCAAATTTTTTTTCCCCCACAATATTTTTATTGAACCTTTTTTTTTTTTTTTTACAAACAGCACACACAGTCAGACACTAACACAAAAGTAATTTAAAAACTAAAAAGAACAATAACAAAATAACAAAAAAGGGTAATAAAAACAACAACCATTAACAAAAACAAGTCAACAACAATGCTCCTCTGTTTAGTCTAGGTAATCTATTACATAAGAATACATAATATACATTCACCAGCTTGGAATTTGCAAGGTCCACACATCATTCACCTTCTTCTTCAGAAGTTATGTTTAATTTCTTTACATAATCAATGAAAGGTCTCCATATATTCTCAAACACATTTTCCTTTGATTTCAGTATATATGTTATTCTTTCTAGTGGAAGGTTGGTAACATCTGTCTTAACCACTGAGTCACATCTGGTCTATGAGTTTTTCCACAGTAATGCAATACATTTTTTGGCATTAAGCAAACTGAGGTCTATGAATGCTCTTTCACTCTTATTAAAGTTATGTTTTTCTGGATACAGTCCCAACAAAAACAGTTTAGGGTTCAATGTGATTTGTTTTGAAATTATTTTTTCAATTGTTACCCTCACCTATTCCCAAAACATTCTGATTTTTCTACATTCCCATAAACAGTGAAATAGGGTTCCTTTACTTAGATCAGAGCAGTTTTTTGCACAGGAAATAAACCAGACATTCTTAAGCTCTACAACCACTGATCGTTTGTGAAGCTGTGTTGACATCAGTGACAGGCTGTATTGACATCAGATGACAGGCTGTGCATGAACGCCAGACTGACCGTTTGAAGTGGTAATTTTCCCACAACAGAGCCATCTGAAACACACACAGCGTACATATTTTAGTACCTAACAGTGATAACTTGCAGAGATTACAGTGTAGTACGACGTACTTATAGCAAACTAGCATTAGCGACATTAGCTTACCATCACATATGACCTAGTTTGTATCCTCACGTCTTCGGCTCTCTCCAGAAGCTGCAGAACTATTCCAGAGTGTTTCGTCTCACTGCCTGTACCCTTGTCTGACGGTCCTTTTTGGCATTTATGGTGAAAAAAGCCACAGACCGAGAAGTCGCCTTGTACAGCCGCAATGTTGTTTTGCTTGAGTTGCGTGTTTTACGTCACGGGAGTGTGGCACCACCTTGCTGTAAAAAAAATCCCGCCCACCCCAAGCATACCCAGCTGTACCCAGCTGCAATGGAAACACAACCGAGCCGAACTGAGTAGAGCCGAGTAGTGTGGAGTAAGGCCGACTGGGTACTAGTGGAAAAGGGCCTAAGGAGACTTGGTGGTGGAATGAGGAGGTACAGGAAAATATCCAGAGGAAGAGGTTAGGAAAGAAAAAGTGGGATAGTCAGGGAGATGAATTACAACAATTCTGCAAAGATGAGTGGGCCAAAATTCTTCCATAGCACTGTAAAAGACTCATTGCCAGTTATTGCAATTGTTTGATTGCAGTTGTTGCTGCTAAGGGTGGCCCAACCAGTTATTAGGTTTAGGGGGCAGTCACTTTTTCACACAGGGCCATGTAGGTTTGGATTTTTTTCCCCCTTAATAATAAACACCTTCATTTAAAAACTGCATTTTGTATTTACTTGTTATCTTTGTCTAATATTTAAATTTGTTTGATGATCTGAAACATTTAAGTGTGACAAACGTACAAAAAATGAGAAATCAGGAAGGGGGCAAACAGTTTTTCACACCACTGTATTTGGAGACAAAGCAAGAGAGGCAAGGCTGAGATGGTTTGGACATGTGCAGAGGAGGGATAGTGGATATATTGGACAAAGGATGTTTAAGATGGAGCTGCCAGGCAGGAGGAAAAGAGGAGGACCACAGAGAAGATTCATGGAGGAACTGAAGGAGGACATGGAGAGGGTTGGTGCTACAGAGGAAGATGCAAGGGATAGGGTGAGATGGAGACAGATGATCCGCTATGGCGACCCTTAAAGGGAGCAGCCGAAAAAAAAGGTGATTATTATAAAGGACTCCTCACAGTCTCTTCTCTCAGAAGCAGTCATGAAGGAGATACAGAACAGTGTTTCCTCTGGCTTAAGATAAGATAAGATAAGCCTTTATTAGTCCCACAATGGGGAAATTCCAGGATTGCAACAGCACAGGGATAGCAACACTCAGAGCAATAATTAAGAAGATACGGAAGATATAAGAGCAGTGGATATACATACATACACATCAATATATAAATATATATACAAAGTGCGGAGCATTGTAGCGAGATGGAATAAACAGCATAACCGTCTACTTAGTTATCCTACATAAAGATCCTATTAAAGACCTTGGCGTGGAGGCAACATATTTTTCTGGGGGGGGGGGGGCAGAAAACACATGTATGAATATGTTAATTTTATACTATTTCTTTTTTTTTAAATTTTGCACAGTAACTTTGCATATAATAATAATAATAATGCATCAGATTTATATAGCACTTTATCATAGACACTCAAAGACGGTTTTTACAGATACATTATTTATTCACTCCAGACAGACAATGGTAGTGGCAAGCTACTACTGTAGCCACAGCTGCCCTGGAGCAGGCTGATGGAAACATGGCTGCCAATCCGGGCCAACGGCCTCTCTGGCCACCACAGAACATTTATACACATTCATACCCAGTGTTATGGACACTGGAGACAAGGTGGGTAAATTGTCTTGCCCAGGGACACAACGGTAGGATATCTGGGGAGAGCGGGATTTGAACCACCTCCCATCCGGTTATTGGATGACCCGCTTTACCTCCTGAGCCACTGCTGTGCGTATGGAACTTACAATTTGAAGTATTGTACAACCAAGGCTTGAATGTTGGAATATTGGGCCATTTGGGGTCCCACCCAGACGTCCTGTATTTGAACTTTTTACTGGTGTCATCCTTCTCTCCTTCCTTTGCTCTCACCTCTCCTGGACCCTCTGCCTGAACACTTTGCTCTCCTTGGCTCCTCTCTTCAGTCTCATCTTGCCCTCTCTGAGCTCTGTCTAATTCAGCTTCTCTCTCTGTCTATGGTGGTATGCAGACAGATTAGAAAATATCAAGTGCCATGTAAATTACTAACTACTAACTAACTAACCTGCACTTATATAGCGCTTTTCTAGTCACAAAGACCACTCAAAGCACTTTCATTAATACTAACCCTCTATTCTAAGGGCCTATAGGAAACAGATATCTAGGGACAATTTAGAACAGCCAATTAACCTAACATGCATGTTTTTGGCATGTGGGAGGAAACCGGAGAAATCCCGGAGTAAACCCACGCAACACGGGGAGAACATGCAAACCCCACACAGATCACTGTTGGTCGGGGGCTGGGATCGAACCCACGATCCCACGATCCCCACAATCCCCCGGCCAAGGGTAAACTGTGCTGCCGCAGTGCTAACCACTGCGCCACCGTGCAGCCCCTAAATTAGAGACGACCAAAAATTTTTAGTTAAGGGTACAAAGAGCACCCACTTAAAACTTGAGTAATGACTTCAGTCTTGAAGGTTTGAGGTTTTTCTCCAAAATTTATAACAATTTTCTTATAGTTTTCTACTTTTCTCTGTAAATTTATCTAAATTTGAAACCATTTTCCTCAAATTTGTAATTTCCTCTTGTAAAATTGACTTTTCTTGTACATTTGAAACTTTATTATAAATTTGTGGATTATTTTATGGCTTATTTATGTCTGTTTTTTTAAAATAAAATTAGATGTTTTTTTAAAAAATAAATTTGAAACAGACTGGTAATTTTTTTTACTTTTTCCTTATAACAGTTTATATTTTTGACCATAATTTTGCAGTCAGAACAATAATTTAACTCTCATTACAAAGAAAAAATATTAATAAAATTGTATTTAATTAACTTAAATGACCAAGGATGCTGTTATTTCTTTTATAATATTTCTATATATTTATAGTTTGTTTTTTTTAGAAAGCTCCTCACCGCCAAGAAAAACCTCCCTTATTTTGAAGTCCAAATGCTGGCACGTTCAGTTTGTCTGAAGGCTGCTGACGGATTAAAGTCATTGACTTGATGAATTTTGGTCATGTTAACTTGCCAGGTACATAATTGGGAACATAACTTAATATTGTAGTGGCTGGTGAAATATATCCTCAGCAATTCAGTAGTCCCCCTTGCCTTTCCCTTCATATGAAGCCGGCTGCATATGAATTCTAGCCACATCTCTTAGCTAAGCGACTCTTCCGTTATTGCTCACGTTTCCAGCGGGTTAAAATCATGGTAAACGCCAGTGTTTACATACATCTTCTAATTTTTTTTTTTTTCGCGTTTAAAGTACTTTAATAAACTCATGTTTCTGTTGGACAGTCAAGCCTTATTCATGCTGCATTTCTTCTCTAGTCCGTCTTGGTCCACGTATGCTTTGGACGAGCCCAGCACGCACACAGCGCTGTACGTGCTCACTTTTTTCTTCTACCCAGGCCAAGCAGTTGACGCATGCACACAACCATCATTTGTAGTTTCACTCTCGCCCGATAGGTAGCGCCAAGGCGCTGATACGCCAGTATTTTCACCAACGAAAAAACGGCCGACTTCTTCACAAAGTTTCTCTTCAACTAGAGTCCGTTTCTGCTGTTTGACTTCCCGGTTTTCACTCCTTTTCCATGAAGATGCTGCTGCCGCTAGTGAGACACTGCCTGCTGACTGACTGGAAAGTTCAGTGGGCGGGGCGCTTCTAAACTCCGGGCGGATGACGGCCACGCGCGTTGTTCGTGTTTGCGCTTGCGGAAAGTCATTGCTTCATGTATTTTTCTTAAATTCATATCTCCGTCTTGGCGAGGCGGTAAATTTTCTGGTGAGGCGACCCGCCACCGAGAAATATTACCAGAGGAAACCCTGCAGAAGCATGTATGCAAGGATGTCTCGATTGAGGAATAGCTTCTTTCCCTCTGTGGTTAGTCTTTAAAATCAACACAGGTCTTAGTTGCTATCTGTTGAATTTTACATAATATGTATATGGTTGATCGCTGCACCTTATTTTTTTAAATACACCCCAGAACACTTAGCTGTTCTTTTTTTCTGAGTTCGTATATTTGAAATGCTGCACAGTCCGTCCTTTAAATGGCTGTTTTAAAATACAAAACTGTATCTTGTTTTTAAGGACTCATAAAAATGACAATAAAGGGAAATCTGAATCAGCGTATGTGGCCATGCAGTGTGAGCTTTGGGAGGAAACTGACCATTTACTGCAGAGTGGCACGATCAGCCGCTACCGCTGTTATTCGCTGGGATGTGAACCCCTATAGCCAGCCAATGGGAGACTGAGTCCATGCTGGTGCTTCATCTGGTGTGTTT
This sequence comes from Pholidichthys leucotaenia, assembly GCA_020510985.1. Classification (NCBI taxonomy): domain Eukaryota; kingdom Metazoa; phylum Chordata; class Actinopteri; order Cichliformes; family Pholidichthyidae; genus Pholidichthys; species Pholidichthys leucotaenia. The sequence continues at coordinate 141,479,140 of CM035839.1, read as the reverse complement.
GTGCAGCTATGTTGTATAATGCCTAAAAATTTAAAAGCTAATACCTCCATGGTTGTAGAGAGGAATGGCCAGATCACTTATATCAATTTTAGAATTCCTTTCCTCTAAAATTGGTTCAGATAGTGCAGTGTTTTTCAACCTTTTTTGAGCCAAGGAACCCCTTTATTACATTGAAAAAATTTTGGGGAACCCCACCAACCAGAAATGTTACAAAATGACACATTGTAGCGTATCACAGCATATGTAATGAAAATTTAAGCTTGTAATTAGTTTATACCAGTCCTTCTCAAATAGTGGGGCGCACCCCCCTGGGGGGGTGCGATGCGATGCCGGGGGGGCGCGTGTGACCCCGGGGAACAGGCTTTGCTTTTGCCGTGTAAAGTGTAATTGCACATCCACGGCAGCAGGTGGTGCAGTGGCGCTCTCATTGTCAAAGTTTGTGCGGGAGTTTAAAACTTTTTAAATTGCTGTCAACAAACCCCTCGAGAGACACCATGGAGAAATATTTAACAGTAACGAAAAGAAAGGCGGAGAGAGACACAGGTAAAGAGACAAATGAAAGTCTCCCAAAAGCTAAGACGAGGAAATATGACGAAGCTTATCTAGCGCTTGGCTTCACTCTGACTACGGTGGGAGACGAGGAAAGACCGGTGTGTTCACTGTGTCTGAAAGTGTTGGCAGCGGACAGCATGAAGCCAAATAAATTAAGACGTCACCTACAGACATTACATCCTCAACACGTTGATAAGCCGCTTGATTTTTTTCAGCGAAAACGTGCGGAGTACGGCCAACAATCATCCCGCTTTGTGAACGCTACATCAGTAAACCAGCGAGCACTTTCAGCATCATTTAAAGTGGCGCACCAAATTGCGCAGTGCAAAAAACCCCACACAATTGCAGAGGAGTTGATACTGCCTTTTTCTACCTTTTTCTTCAGACTAAAATGTTAAATATATTGGTACTCCTGTGTTAACATTTAATATTATTTATTGATTGAATTATTTTTCTCAGCATCAAATGGTTCAGTTGGTCAAAAATGTTTCTAGTTTGAATAAGGATTGACATATTTTTTTATTTCAAGCACTTTGATGCACTTTAAGTTTTTTTTTTCTGTTTTAGACTATAACAGGGTTTCTGTGTGGCAAAATAAAGTTAATATTTGTTGAAAGTTGATTTATATTGCTTTTTTCTTTTGTTAATGTTAAAAAGGATACAATTTTAGGTATACTTATACAATTTTTATAGATAATGATCTTATTTATAGTCACTGCGGCGAGTTGGGGGGGGGGCGCGAAATATCTTCTCTTTCCTGGGGGGGCTTTGCAAAAAATAATTGAGAAGCACTGGTTTATACTCACTCAGTGTAAATCTTGGGACTTTTTAGATGAACACAAAGCTTATTTCCTTGCAGGAACTGAAAAAAAACACAAACATGAAGCTCTTGATTTACAGCTGTCTTTCTTTTTTTTTTTAGTTTTTATACAGCTGTGGACAAAATTGTTCGTACCCCTCTGTTAATGAAAGAAAAACCCACAATGGTCACAGAAATAACTTGAATCTGACAAAAGTGGTAATAAATAAAAATTCTATGAAAATTAACCAATGAAAATCAGACAATGCTTTTGAATTGTGGTTCAACAGAATTACTTTAAAAAACAAACTCATGAAACAGGCCTGGACAAAAATGATGGTACCCCTAGAAAAGATTGAAAATAATGTGACCATAGGGACATGTTCAACCAAGATGTGTCCTCTAATTAACATCACAGGTGTCTACAAACTTGTAATCAGTCAGTTGGCCTATTTAAAGGGTGACAAGTAGTCACTGTGCTGTTTGGTGACATGGTGTGTAGCACACTAAACATGGACCAGAGGAAGCAAAGGAGAGAGTTGTCTCAGGAGATTAGAAAGAAAATTATAGACAAGCATGTTAAAGGAAAAGGCTATAAGACCATCTCCAAGCAGCTTGATGTTCCTGTGACTACAGTTGCACATATTATTCAGAAATTTAAGATCCACGGGACTGTAGCCAACCTCCCTGGACGTGGCCGCAGGAGAAGACGGATAATACGAATGGTAACAAAAGAGCCCTGAACAACCTCTAAATACATTCATACCAAGAAAAGAACACTGTCCCTACTGTGAAACATGGAGGAGGTTCTGTTATGTTGTGGGGCTGCTTTGCTGCATCTGGCACAGGGTGTCTTGAATCTGTGCAGGGTGCAATGAAATCTCAAGACTATCAAGGTATTCTAGAGAGAAATGTGCTACCCAGTGTCACACAGCTTGGTCTCAGTCGCAGGTCCTGGGTCTTGCAACAGGATAATGACCCAAAACACACAGCTAAAAACACCCAAGAATGGCTAAGAGCAAAACATTGGACTATTCTAAAGCGGCCTTCTATGAGCCCTGATCTAAATCCTATTGAACATCTGTGGAAGGAGCTGAAACATGGTGTCTGGAGAAGGCACCCTTCAAACCTGAGACAACTGGAGCAGTTTGGTCATGAGGAGTGGGCCAAAATACCTGCTGAGAGGTGCAGAAGTCTCACTGACAGTTACAGAAATTGTTTGATTGCAGTGATTGCCTCAAAAGGTTGTGCAACAAAATATTAAGTTAAGGGTACCATCATTTTTGTCCAGGCCTGTTTCATGAGTTTGTTTTTTTAAAATAATTCTGTTGAACCACAGTTCAAAAGCATTGTCTGATTTTCATTGGTTAATTTTCATAGAATTTTTATTTATCACCACTTTTGTCAGATTCAAGTTATTTCTGTGACCATTGTGGGTTTTTCTTTCATTAACAGAGGGGTACCAACAATTTTGTCCACGTGTGTATGCCCAGCTCTAAAAACAGGACGTATTAACAGTATGAAGATTTTCCCCCAATATGACTTGTCTGGCGATCTCCTACAGTTTTTAAGTTGCAACTTTATTTAACACAGTGTTTGTACATGTTAAAAGGATTTTGATTTTCGATAATTTTTGTGAAAATTACAGGTTTTACAACTTGAAATTTCAATAGAAGTTACATTCTTTGTCCGACTAACTCATTTTATTTTTGCACAGTTTGTACATGCATTGAAGATGTGAATATTGTAGAGGGTTAAATGATTTCCTGATATTTTCTCTAAATTTGTTCCACTTTGAATTGTAGACTGTTTGCTAAAAGTTCTTGCAATTACATGGTTATTATCTTTATTACAGCTCTTGGCCATATTGAATCGTGAATTTGTGATCAGTTTTCTGGTTGTAGGTGTGGTAGTTACATAGTATCGGTAATGGCTATTGATGGGTGTATAATGTATTGTGTGCAGTCCTCTTGTTACAGCAGTCATGTTTGAAAAGCCCAGCTCACATAGCCCCCGGTTGAACAACAAGGCTGTAGTGGAAATTTTAAAAAAAAAATTTGTATACTTTATTAATTCACAGAGGGAAATTCAGTGTATCCACCTGGATGGATAAGACAGCCATGGTATGGTGCCAATCCCTTCACCATTCACACCTAGGGCCACTTTAGAGTCTCCACTTAACCTAATTTGCATGTTTTTAGCCTATGGGAGGAAACCGGGGTACCTGGGGTAAACCCACGCAGACATGGGGAGAACATGCAAACTCCACACAGAAGGGTCACCGATGGTCAGGGGGTGGGATCGAACCCATGATGGTCAGGGGTGGAATTGATCCCGTGACCTTCTTACTGTGTTGCCACAGTGCTAACCACTGCACCACCAAGCTGCCCAAATGAGGCTAAAAGTTAAAGCAGTACAATGTAACTTTCCTGTTCTTGGTAGTAACATTGAAAAGACTACACATTTTATAGCTTGAGTCCCAATAGCCAATCACAGAGTGCTTTGTTAATTGATGACTAAAGTTGAGCCCTACGATTGGCTAATGGGATTCAGGCTGTAAAATGTGCCAGCTGTATTTTCTGTGTTCTTAGCAGGAACAGGAAGGTTATAAAGTGTTATTGCAGGTGATGCAGGCCCAAACCAGCTATGGTGGAATTACAAGTGGCAGCAGTCCAGGGGGTGTTCATTGAATATTGGGCCTGCAAGCACTCTGCGTACTGCCAAATTTGTTCGTAAAATGTGATGTTTGATGAATTTAAGTGAGCTTGTGACATTCAGTCTTTTAGTATCTTGAAATTTTGTATAGCTACTCACAAAATCAGTGGTTCAAACAGTTGCAAGAATCGTGTGCAATGAGTTTGCTATTATGCCGCCCCTAGTTTTCACTAAATGGTTCTCGGATTCATTCATCTGAATTAGTTTTAAGAGTGAAAACCCAGTAAACTTAATAATTGGTAACATGATTTTATACTTTCAAAAAATTAAATGTTACAATGAGACACTGAAGCGACTATTGCCAACACCAAAGAGCTCTACATCACTTCAACTGATTTTCTCCAAGTCTAGCATTTGCATTTGTTTTTATCAGGTACAGTGGTGTGAAAAAGTGTTTGCCCCCTTCCTGATTTCTCATTTATTTGTATGTTTGTCATACTTAAATGTTTCAGATCATCAAACAAATTTTAAATATTAGTCAAAGTAACACAAGTAAACACAAAATGCAGTTTTTAAATGAAAGTGTTTATTATTAAGGGAAAAAAATTCAAACCTAGATGGCCCTGTGTGAAAAAGTGACTGCTAACTGGTTGGGCCACCCTTGGCAGCAACAACTGCAATCAAGCATTTATGATAACTGGCAATGAGTCTTCTACAGCACTGTGGAGGAATTTTGGCCCACTCATCTTTGTAGAATATTTGTAATTCAGCCACATTGGAGAGTTTTTGAGCATGAACCACCTTTTTAAGGTCATGCTACAGCATCTCAATCGGATTCAGGTCAGGACTTTGACTAGGCCACTCCAAAGTCTTAATTTTGTTTTTCTTAAGCCATTCAGAGGTGGACTTGCTGGTGTGTTTTGGATCATTGTCCTGCTCCAGAACCCCAATGCACTTCAGCTGGATTTCACAAACAGATGGCCAGACATTCTCCTTCAGGATTTTTGGTAGACATCAGAATTCATGGTTCCATTTACCACAGCAAGTCTTCCAGGTCATGAAGCAGCAAAACAGCCCCAGACCATCACACTACCACCACCATATTTTACTGTTGGTGTGATGTTCCTTTTCTGAAATGCTGTTACTTTTACGCCGGATGTAATGGGACACACACCTTCCAAAAAGTTCAGCTTTTGTCTCGTCAGTCCACAGAGTATTTTCCCAAAAGTCTTGGGGATCATCAAGATGTTATCTGGCAAAACTGAGACGAGCCTTTATGTTCTTTTTGCTCAGCAGTGGTTTTTGTCTTGGAACTCTGCCTTGCAGGCCATTTTTCATTTTCTCTTTCTTATGGTGGAGTCATCAACACTGACCTTAATTGAGGCAAGTGAGGCCTGCAGTTCTTTGGATGTTGTTGTGGGGTTTTGTGACCTCTTGGATGAGTTGTCGCTGTGCTCTTAAGGTAATTTTGGTCGGCCAGCCATTCCTGGGAAGGTTCATCACTGTTCCATGTCTTCACCATTTGTGGATAATGGCTCTCACTGTGGTTCGCTGGAGTCCCAAAGCTTTAGAAACGGCTTTATAACCTTTCCCAGACTGATAGATCTCAATTGCTTTGTTTCTCATTTGTTCCTGAATTTCTTTGGATTGCAGCATGATGTCTAGTTTTTGAGGATCTTTTGGTCTATTCCACTTTGTCAGGCAGGTGCGATTAAAGTGATTTCTTGATTGAGAACAGGTGTGGCAGTGATCAGGCTCGGGTGTGGCTAGAGAAATTGAATTGTTTTCCAAAGATGTGATCAACCACAGTTAATTTATGTTTTAACGGGGGGGGGGGGGGGGTCAGTTTTTCACACAGAACCATATAGGTTTTTTGTTTAACCCTTAATAATAAACACCTTCATTTAAAAACTGCATTTTGTCAGTCCCTCCAGGATTTCACGATTCGTTCACGATTTGTTTTTATGATTGTTGCGGGCCAAAAAGCCTGAATTCGTGGGAGCTTTTTTTTTAAAAAAATTGCGATGTTTTTAGAATGATTTTTGCGCTCAATGTTGTGGTAAGAAGTCCAAATTTTAAAGCAGATGCTTTTTTCCTGTTTACTGCTGTGATATTCTATATCACAATACAAGAAAAGCACAGGATTGTCAAAAATGTCCTATTATAGTGATTTGTAAATTAAGCAGAAACTTCTGCTATACAGAAAAACTCTTGTGCAACAGCAAATACAAACATTAACACAATATCCATTACAACTGCTAAATTGCACTGAATGCATGTTAAAGAGTATAGATTTGGAAATTATTGGCAGCACCTTCATTTGAAAACTCTATGGTTCCCAACCACTCGGTACCGAGTGGAGAGGGAAAAATAATTTATTCTGTTGCTCTATATTGGCTATTGGAGTCTGTGTTTTTCTGGAAAAAAAAAAATACAGACAGTATTCTCTTTCTTTCCATGCCTACCTGTCTGTCTGCAGCATGTTGATCACACACACACACACACACACACACACACACACACACACACACACACACACACACACACACACACACATCTTTCATTTACAGCAGGACGGCAAGGGTGTGGGGTGGGGAGGTGTGTTTGTCCGTCCAGACCGGAGGTTCACAGTTTTAAAGCTCATTGACCAGATGTAGTCATGATTTTACCTCTAAAGATGCATAAATGTTCAAACACTGGCTGTAGTGTAGTGTTCTCTCCTCACGTGCGCTCCCACAACAGGGTACTTTTGGGGCAGGCGCATGTTTGTCAACACAAACCCAGCGCTTCGTACACGCGGTCAGGACGGAGACGTGGCAAGGCGTCCATGGGCAGGCTGGAGGAGATGGAGGAAGGGACGGTGTTGAAAACCTCGCCAGTGAGTGTTTGTTTTTGTTTTTTTTAAACCACACACTCTGTTTGCTGATGTGGTCCGTTACTCACTGTAAACTAAACTCACTACTCACTGTAAACACAGATGTGAACGCAGTGCAGTAATGCATTTGATTGGTTAGACTGAGCATTTCAGCTCCAGTTATTTGGTGAAATTGGCAGAAGTTGATGAGGATTGGCCAAAATTGCGGGAAAGTTGTGGTGATTGGACAAAGTTGCAAGGTCACGCAGTAGTTGTGCTGATTGGCTGATTTTGCGTGAATTGGTGCGATTGCAACATCGCGAAATCTTGGAGGGACTGATTTTGTGTTTGTTCTCTTTGTCTAATATTTAAATTTGTTTGATGATCTGAAACATTTAAGTGTGACAAACATGCAAAAAAAAAAAAAAAATCAGGAAGGGGGCAAACACTTTTTTACACCACTGTAAATCCAAGGGAAAAGTGAGGTGAGCTTAACAGATCTGCTGCAGGTGTTGTCTCTCCATGCATAGTACAAGTACACAGTGCATGAACACACACACAGTGGGGAAAGTATTAAGAGAGGGAGGAAAAAACGAAATAACTGGCATGGGCAAAATGATGTTGGTTCTAGAGTCTGAATGTCTATTTCTGTCATTATTTAAATTGCCCAGCCCTAGTCTGTTGCAGTGCCTGTAGGAGAGTTATCAGCAGAGGGTGCTGTCTGCTCACAGCTAAAAGGCTGTTAATAATGATAAACTTTGTTGTATAGTGCCTTTCATAACATCAGACGTGTCTCAAAGTGCTTTACATGAAGAAAATAATCTGAGCAGTAATAAAAAAATTCTCAAATGTAAGATGATAAATAAAATTCAGACAAGGAAAAATTCAGGTGAATGACCATGAAAAAGGATTTTGAGTGGTTTCCTAACATTAAATTGATAGAAGTTAGATAGTGCAGTTTAATGCATTGGTACCTAAAGCTGCTCATCATATTTTATTTTTTTTGCAGTTTATTATTGGCAGATTTAAAAATCCACCATTCAGTGAAACATTTGGATGTAATTCAGCAAACAATCTGAGACATAAGAAAACATTAAGGCACGTCTGGTGGCTGTGTGGTTGTGATTCATACCATAAGAGACTCAGGTCTTTTGGTGTACAAGGGGCGCTGCTGAAGTCATTCTATGACACGGTGGTGGCATCAGCCATCACTTTTGGAGTGGTCTGCTGGGGCAGTGGCATTACTGCAGCCGATAGGAAGAGACTGAACAAACTGATTAAGAAAGCTAGCTCTGTCCTGGGGCAACGCCTTGATCCGATGGAGGAGATAGGAGAGAGAAGGACGGTGGCTAAACTGTCATCTCTGCTGGAGTCCGAGTTCCACCCTATGCAGGACATACTGGATGCACTGAGGAGCTCATTTAGCAGTAGACTACATCATCCCAGGTGCACAACCGAGAGGTTTCGTAGGTCCTTCCTACCAACGGCTGTCAGACTGTACAACCTAAGCAGGGCTGCTCGCAGAGATAGCAAAAAGACGTAACAAACTAATAGTTTTTTTGTTTTTTTTTGTTTTTTTTTTAATGCAAAAGATGCAATAGACTTACACAATGGTCCTCTCCGGCATACAACTAGGAACATACCGGTCGCTATGGAGGGTGAGAATATGTATGGGCACATAATCATACCATGTAGGATAACTAAATAGACGGTTATGCTGTTTCATCCCACCTAGCAACAATGCTCTGCACTGTGTGTGTTTATATATTTACATATTTATTCCATCTAGCTACAATGCTCTGCACTGGGTGTGTTTATATTTATATATCTATATATTTATTCCATCTAGCTACAATGCTCCGCACTGTGTTTTTATATATCTACATATTATTCCATCTAGCTACATTGCTCCGCACTGTGTGTGTTTATATACTTGCATATTTATTCCACCTAGCTGCAATGCTCCATACTGTGGGTGTTTATATATTTACATATTTATTCCATCTAGCTACAATGCTCTGCACTGTGTGTTCATATATTCATATATTTATTCCATCCAGCTACAATGCTCTGCACTGTGTGTCTGTGTGTGTGTGTGTGTGTGTGTGTATATATATTTTATAGTAATATGTACATATGTATATTAGCTGCTCTTGCTTGCTTGTTTTTTCTTGCCTTCTGATTGTTGCTCTGAGTGTTGCTATCCCTGTGCTGTTGCAATCCTGGAATTTCCCCGTTGTGGGACTAATAGAGGCTTATCTTATCTTATCTTATCTTATAAGAGCATAGTGCTCAACAGTGATCCCTGGCTCGATTCCTCCCACATATTTCTCACCTGCTCTTCACCCATTTCTTGGCTTTCTCTTAACTTTATCTAATAATAATAAAATTAGCCAAATTATTTTTTTTTTTAAAGAAGACTGAACTACAGGGTGTCTAAAATCTCTTTACAATTTAACACATTTATTATTTTTCCAACATGGACGCTGCTGGTGGCGCTGCTCTGCTGTGACCCGGGCTACCCTGTGCTGCTATTGTGTGTGTATGTTTGTAGTACTTAGCTTTTAGTGCTCAGTCTGAAACATCATAATGATGTTTTTGCTAAAGGGACTGCTTGTGATCTGGTTGCTCGGGATAATGTGCCACTGTACCCAAGTGGATTGGGACACGAGGCCGACCATGCTCCTGAGCTATACTCAAGACCAGCTCCTGCTTCTTCGTTCCAGCCACGTCTCGGCACCCCTCCTGCCTCGGGAGCTCTTACGAAATCCGACGGGAGGACGTAGAAGCCGGTCGCGGAAGAGAGGGAAACGTGGCGGAGTATGACAGAGACTGCGGAGGAGAGAGAACAGGCTGCCACTGCCATCCATGTTGCTCTGTAATGTCCGCTCACTGAAGAGCAAAATGGAGGAACTCAAAATCAATGCCAGGTTCCTATACGAGTACCGGGAGTCATGCCTGCTCGTTTTCACGGAATTGTGGCTTCAGGAGGACGTACCCGACTCGCTCCTATCCATGGACGGCTTCTCCCTAGTGCGGCAGGACAGGGACGTGCTCTCCGGTAAGATCAAAGGAGGAGGTATTTGTGTGTACGTTAAGAACAAATGGTGCTCACAGTTCACTACGAGAGAATCGGTTTGTACCCCGGACATAGAACTGCTGTGCTTAAGCCTGAGACCCTTTTATCTCCCCCGCGAATTTGGAAACATTTTATTATGCACCGTTTATATCCTGCCCAGTGGGAACGCTTTCAGTGTGGCGAACGCTATCGTGGACTGTGTACACAGACAACTGGAACGCACTCCTGAAGCACTTTGTTTGATTTTAGGGGATTTTAATCACTGCAAACTGGATGCGGCACTGCCTGGCTTCAGCCAATATGTGAACTGCAGTACAAGGGGAAAAATATTTTGGACAAATGCTATGGGAACGTCAAAAATGCCTATATAGCAAGGGTTAAGCCTCCCTTGGGGTCCTCAGACCATAATGTTGTTCATCTGATTCCTACTTACAAGTTCTTGCTTAAAAGCAGCAAACCACAGACAAAGACAATCTTCATTGGGACAATGAAGGTATAGAAAGTTTGAGAGGTTGTTTTTCTTGTACTGACTGGGGACTCTTCCATAACTTGGAGTTGGAGGAGGCCACAGATACCATAACTGAGTACATAAAATTCTGTAAAGAAAATGTTTTACCTCAGAAAGTAATCCCTATGTACCCCAATAATAAGTCTTATATTTCCAAGGAATTAAAACGGTGCATAGTACAGAAAAAGATTGCTTTTAAGAATGGGGACATGTTAAGTGTGAAAAATATACAGAAAGAAATTAATTACAAACTAAGAACAGCTAGAGATGAGACGAGGAAGAAATTTGAATCTGAATGCCTAGGAAAAAGTTCTAGGAAATTGTGGGACTCAGTTAAAGTTATGACAAACATGACTCCATCCAAAACTTGCATTAATGTTATGAATGAGGAAGAAAAAGCAAACAAGTTGAATAATTTCTTTTGCAGATTTGAGACTAGAGATTTTTCTCATGAACAAAAAGCTGCTCTGGACGCTATATCAGTTTCAGGCTCTGCAAAAATTATAGCTGACCAGCATGTTGTGGAAAGATTTTTCTCGCGTATGTGCCCCAGGAAGGCATCTGGACCAGACGGGATCTCTGGGCGCTTACTGAAGTCATGTAGTGAGGAGCTAGCAGAAGCCTGGAGTCCCATCTGCCAGAAGTCTTTAGATACGTGTTCTGTCCCAGTAATTTGGAAAAGCTCTATCATAATTCCTGTACCAAAAAAAGCAAGCTGCAAAGAGAATAATGACTATCGTCCTGTTGCACTGACCTCACAGGTAATGAAGTGCCTCGAGAAGATTGTCATTGACATTCTGAAAACTGATTTTGGAGGACTTTTGGATCCTCTGCAGTTTGCTTATAAAAATAATAGAAGTACAGAGGATGCCATTTTAACCTTAACTCATTCTGTGTTTAAACATTTGGAGGAGACAACCCCTTATTTTATTGGTTGATTTTAGTTCAGCTTTTAACACACTGCAGCCACACCTTTTAATTAAGAGGTTAAATGATTTTAAAGTGCATCCTGTCATTATTAAATGGTACCACTCATTTTTAACTTATCGTAAACAGCAAGTTAGTGTAAATGGAACTTTATCTAAATCCAGAACCCTCAGCACAGGAGCTCCTCAAGGCTGTGTTAGTTCACCATTTTTGTTCACCTTGTACACTGATGAGTGCAGAAGTGTCTATCCAGGCAATCAAATTATTAAATTTTCTGGTGACACTGCTATTTTATCACTACTTCAAAAAGACTCATGATCTGTCAAGCTATTTTATAGAAATTCAGAGGTTTGTCAATTGGTGTGATGACAGTCATCTCATTTTGAATACTGATAAAACAAAGGAGATGGTGTTTGACCCTCTGGGAGTTGGTGACCACAGGCCTGTGGTCATCCACAACCACACTATAACACAGGCTAGTTCCTTTAAATATTTGGGAGTATTTATTGACAATTCATTAACCTGGAGCACACATATTGATTACCTCTGTAGTAGACTACAACAGCGGCTGCATTTCTTGCGTAGATTAAGAATACATGGCGTTGATAAAAGGATTATGCTAATTTTTTTTTTTTTTGTTACTTATTTGTACCCGTAGGTAGACTTGGTTTGCAGTCTGGTGACAAGCCACCGGCTGCTGGTCGCTGCGTGCACGAGCGCCCTAAACCTACATGTTTTTGGTATGCGGGAGGAAACCGGAGAAATCCCGGAGTAAACCCACGCAACACGGGGAGAACATGCAAACTCCACACAGCTCACTGTTGGTCGGGGGCTGGGATTGAACCCACGATCTCATGATCCCCGCGATCCCCCGGCCGAGGGTAAAACTGTGCTGCCACAGTGCTAAACCACTGCGCCACCGTGCAGCCCAGGCTGTTTTGGAGAGCTGTATTAGATACAGCATTACAGCTTGGTTTGGCAACCTCTCTGTGAAACTAAAGAACAGAGTGTTGCGTTTAATTCATACAGCATGGAAAATTATTGGAGTTAAAGAGTATTGAGTATCATGACTGGCGCCTAGCGGCTGCCCCGGCCTTGGATGCACTCTGCGGAGCGTGCCCAAATGCCAAGTCACGTTTCGTTACCTTGTATTCATACATGTGTAATGACAATAAAGTTGAATCTCATCTCATCTCTATTTACCCATGCAGATCTTACACGACCAGGCAGCCTGTAGACAAGCTCAAAAAATAATCAGTGACATGAGCCTTGTACTAAACAATGAATATGTGCGGCTGCCCTCAGGGAGGAGATACAGAGTCCCCAAGTGCAGGTTCAATAGATACAAGAACTCATTTATCCCAACGTCAGTAAAACTTTTAAACTCAGATAAATAGGTCAGGGACACTTATAACTCCTGTTCTTAATGACTGCTGTTATATATTTATGTATGTATGTACTTGTATTATTTATTGGGTTTTATTTCATTTATTATGTACTACATCCATTGTGTATGCGTGGATTGTGTGGTTGCAGCACGGGTGTCAAGCCCAAGACAAATTTCCCCTTGAGGGACAATAAAGTTTATCTTATCTTATCTTATCTTATTACAAAAAACAAATGAATAGACAAATCTGTGGAAATTATTACAAAATGAGGAGTAGATATTGAAGTTTTTTTGCCTCACTTAAGACACCTCTATATGGGCACCATTAGTTGCACAAAGCATATCAAGATGGTACTCGATTTCTTGCCATGTTCGCTGTAGCATAGTCTCATCAGTGGTGGCAATGGCATCAGTGATCTTTTGCTTCAGGTCGTTGATGTCCTGTATCTTTGTTCAATTCACAATATCCTTAACATAACCCCATAGAAAGAAGTCCAGGGGAGTGATATCTGGTGTTCGAGGTAGCCAGAGAACTGGGTCATCCCTTCCAATCCACCAGTCTGGAAATGTTTGATTTAGGAACCCATGAACATTGAAATACGCAAATGCAATGTGATTAAAAACTCTGATAACCACTGAGTACATAGAACAAATTTGATTAATATCTCATCAGTTGCTTTTGTAATAAATTTTTTAAATTGTAAAGAGACTTTGTGGACACCCTGTATTTTGTGTTTTATAAATATTTAGGTAAAGGTAAAATATGAGAATGGAAATGACCTGCATTGGCGGAGGTTTGCAATAGATTATTTTCAGCAAAGCTGTGCTCTTGGGATTATTTCAGAATCATAATGGTGATGAATTGATGCCAAAGTAGGTAAACATGTTTTCCTCTGAAAGTTGAGTTTATGAATAAATGGTTGGTTTATTAATTGTTCAAATAATTTAAACTCTATGTTCATGTTTTATTTGTGCATTTAGATAGATACATACTTTATTTCAAACAAAAAAGTAAAAAAACAAAACAAATGACAAGTGCAATAAAAGTGACAGTATACAGTGCTCGAAAGGGAGAAGGAAAAAGTGAACACTTATTTACTCCAATTCCTCTTTTCCCTAAATACAACCCATGTAAAAAAAAAATACCTATTACCTCATTTAAGACCCCAAGTAGACAATTAACTATATTTTGTATATATCAACATTGATACCCATCCATCCCAACATACATACAGTCCATACATCTAAACCCAGCCCCAAACAACACAGATATACACAGTACTGCCCCACCTACCATTCCATACTGTCCCAGAGTGAGCATAGTGAATTGTACATATAAATACTACCCCTCTAACATATATTCTTTCAGCAAATAATGTTTATACCTATTTTTGAATTGATTTCTGTTTGTACATAGTTTCAGTTCAAGCTCCAGACTGTTCCACAAATCCACCCCCACAGGCAGATATGCACATACTTTTCTTAGATGTTTGTACGTTTTGTAACGTTTAAGTCTCCTCTCAAATTATAATCATTGTCTCTTTTTTTGAATATTTTTTGTATATTAGTTGGGAGTTGATTATTAATTGTCCTGTACATTACTTGTGCTGTCTTAAATTTAACTAAATCCATGAACTTTATGACGTGACTTTAAAAACGAGTTGGTATGGTCTCTATATCCAACATTATTTATTATCATAGCTTTTTTTGTAAGTTGCATATTGGCTGTAAATTGGTCCTCTAGGTGTTTCCCCAGACCTCTACACAGTAGTTAAGATATGGTAGAAACAGTGAATTGTACAGTAAGAACAATGATTTATAGTCCAAGATGTGTCTTGTTTTCCCCAGTATCCTACCCTATACATTTTGCCAACTTGGCCTGGATGTGACTGATGTGAGGTTTCCGGCAGATTTTATTGTCTAGCGTCACCCCCAGAACTTATTTTCCTATACTGTTTCTATTCTGGTATCATGTATCGTTACCATTATTTCATGATTTATTTTATAATTTCCAAGCAACATAATCTTTGTTTTTTTCAGATTTAGAGAATTTATTTTTGTTGAACCACTGCGTTAACCTTTTCATTTCAGTTGTGACCACCTCTAAAACCTGCTGCAAATTCTCACCAGTGCAAAGGATATTGGTGTCATCCGCAAACAAAATAAATTTCACAATTTTTGATACTTGGCATATGTCATTTATATGTAAGATAAAGAGTTTGGGTCCCAAAACTGACCCCTGGGGCACACCACAAGAGATGTTCATGAAGGGTGATGTGTGCTCACCAATTTGTACAAATTGTTGTCTGTTACTTAACTAACTTTCCACCCAACTCAGTCTGACCCCTGTTATCCCATACCTTTCCAATTTCCTCAGTAAAATTCTGTGGTCAATGGTGTCAAAAGCTTTCTTTAAATCTATGAATACTCCTACAGCAAACTTTTTTATCTATACAACTAGTAATTTCTTCTATAAGTTCGATCATTGCCAAAGATGTGGATTTGTCTGCTCTAAAACCATACTGGCTGTCTGTAAGGAGGTTGTGTTTTTCAGTGAAATAAGATTTTTTCAAGTATTTTGGAGAATTGTGAGAGTAAAGAGACCGGCCTGTAAATTTGTGAAATAATGACTGTCTCCTGTTTTGTATAGTGGTATTACTTTTGCTATTTTCATTTTGTTTGGAAATTTACCAGTTTGAAATGACAGGTTACAGATGTGGGTGAGTGGTTTAACAATTCCTTCAATTACTTTTTTCACTATTGTCATGTCATTTTCATTCCAGTCAGTTGATTTTTTTGTTCTTAAATTTACTCACAGTCTCGATAATTTCCTTTTCAGTAACTGCACCCAAAAAGATTGTTTGGATTTCTATCTTCTATTTCATTTACAGAACCACTATCGTTTGTTTCTGGTGTCACTATTGATTTTGCTAATTCAGGACCAACGTTTACAAAAAATTTATTGAAACCACTGACCACATCCTCCATGTTATTTATCAAATTGTCATTTTCAGTAAAATATTCTGGATAATTGGCATTCTTTGATCGGTTGCTAATAATCCCATTGAGCACTTGCCATATTCCTCTTATTTTTATTATCCTCTAATATTCTGTTGTAGTATTCTTTCTTACAAGTCCTCATTATGCTAGTAAGCTTGTTTTTATATCTTTTACATTTGAGCTCAGCCTCTACTGTTCTGCACTTAACGAATTGTTTATATAATGTATTCTTCTTTTTACATGCATTTAGTAACCCCTTGGTGACCCATGGAATATTTTTGTTTTGTTGTCTGTCACTGTATTGTTTTATAGGACAGTTTTTTATTGTACAATGATTGAAATATTTGTAAAAAATTTATCATATGCTTTATTTGTCATTTTCATCACAAACTATCTTCCAGTCTTGCATTAATAATTCCTTTGTCAGTAAATTTAGATTCTTCAGTTCTTATTCTTTTATATTTAATATTTTTGGTGTACTTTTTCTTCCTATAATCACAGTGGCTATGTTTACATGGACACAAGTAACCGGATTAAAAGCCTGATAGGAATAAAAATGTTTCATGTAAACACGCCAATCTGAATATTCTAACCCGATCACGCTCATTCGGATCAAAATTTCATTCTGATTGAGAGGGGTGGGTTATGCCGATTGTTAATCGGAATGGTGCGCATGAAAACACTTATTCCAAATGTAGGGCAGAAAATATGTTTACTGCGCATGTCTGTACACCAGCCGCACGTCGACGTGACGTATTTCCGCCTTAGCAGCAGCTAGCGGAAAACATAGCGGGAGTAAAACAAAACTGGTCTGTATTGTCCTGCTGTCTCCCACTGTTTGTCATATGCAGAAGTATGTACTTGTAGCTTCATTACGGAGACCAGCAGGAGCAAAAGTATAGTCTGAATAACACAATACAGGTCAATTTCGACACGAAGCGGGGCTTGCTAACACCAGAAGTTGCTTCTTCTTCTACTATTTTCGGAATGTCGAAATGTTGATGTGTGCATGTCAAAATGATTTATTCCGTTCAAACGTGTGACACATGGAAACGCTCCAAATCAGATCAGCTTTTTCAGGATCCATGTAAACAGTAAAATTCTGATCTGAATTGTAATCAGATTGAAGAAATTTTGCCCATGTAACTGTGGCCATTGATAGACAACAAAAATCGGCAGGTGGTTACTGGTATCATTCAATAAAAGCCCACTCATGATATTATTTTCCATAATGTTTGTGAGTATGTTATCCATTAGTGTGGCACTGTGTGATGTGATTCTGCTAGGTCTGGTAATTGTTGGATGTAAGCTCATACTGTACATTGTGTTGATAAATTCTTTTGTTAAACTATGTTGTTTTGAATTCATAAGCTCTATATTGAAATCCCCACAGATGAACATAACTTTGAGTTAGTTTTGCATACATTTTTTCCATCCAGTCCTTAAATAAATCAATGTTTGATCCAGGTGTTCTATATACACAGCTCACTACCATATTCTTCACATTGTCCAGACAGATTTCTATTGTAATACATTCAAATAAATCATCCACAGTTACTGACAAATTTTCAACAACCTTGTACTGCAAGCGCTTGTCAACATAAATTGCAACTCCTCCTTTTTTCACTTTTCTGTTTATATGTTTCGTAGCCATCCATATTAAAATGCATTATTTATCTCAAAAACTATTATCCATTTATTATGGATTATTATTATGAGCAATATTATCCATTGCTCAAACAACAAACCCTGGATCAACCCTGAGATAAAAATACTTCTGAGAGAGAAGAAGAGGATCTTCAGGTCGGGGAATAGGGAGATGCTGAAGTCTGTACAGAGGGAGCTGAGGAGAAAGATCAGAGAAGGCAAGGACAGCTTCAGGAAGAAGATGGAGGACAAGCTGCAACAGAGCGACATCAGCGGGGTCTGGAGAAACCTCAAAACCATCTCGGGGCTCCAGAATACCTCCCCCCAGGCCACGGGGGGCAGGGAGTGGGCGAACAACCTGAATCTGTTTTTCAATAGGTTTGACCAACCGCCCTCCCCCCTGACTGCACAACAACCACTGCTGCCTCTAAAGAAATCAAGTCCTGCTGCCCACTCCCCACTCCACCAACACCCCCCCATTCCCAACACACAGCCCCCCATCCTGACCCTGACCAGGACCCAGGTGAGGACGGAGCTGAGGAAGATCAAGGCGAGGAAGGCGTCGGGACCGAACGGCATCAGCGCAAAGCTCCTCAAGTCCTGTGCAGACCAGCTGTGTGGGATTGTGACGTACATCTTCAACCTGAACCTGAAGCTGGGGAGGGTACCACAGCTGTGGAAAACATCTCGTGTGGTACCTGTACCAAAAACTTCCCACCCCAAAGACCTGAACAGCTACAGACCGGTGGCCTTGACGTCCCACTTGATGAAGACCCTGGAGAGACTGCTCCTTGCTCACCTCCGCCCCCTGGTGGAACCAGCGATGGATCCACTCCAGTTCGCCTACCAGCATGGCATTGGGGTGGAGGATGCGGTGATCTTTCTCCTTCACCGTTCTCTGTCCCACCTGGAGAAGCCCGGGAATATGGTGAGGATCATGTTCTTTGACTTCTCCAGTGCTTTCAACACCATCCAACCGATGATCCTGAAGGACAAGCTGCTGTGCGCAGGGGTGGACCAGCACCTGTCATCATGGATCCTGGACTACCTCACGAACCGGCCTCAGTTTGTGATAACCCGGGACTGTGTGTCCGACACGATCATCGGTAGCACGGGGGCCCCCCAGGGAACGGTGCTGGCTCCCTTCCTGTTCACTCTTTATACTGCGGACTTCTCACACAACACAACACACTGCCATCTACAGACGTTCTCTGATGACTCTGCGATCGTTGGCCTCATCTCCAATGGAGATGAAGCTGAGTACAGAGGGCTTATCCAGGACTTCGTGGACTGGTGCCATCGGAACTGCCTCCAGATCAACGCGAGGAAAACTAAGGAGCTGGTGGTGGACTGCCGCAGGCATGAGCAACCCCTCACAGCACCAGTAAATATACAGGGAACAGACATCGAGATGGTGACATCCTATAAGTACCTGGGTGTTCATCTGAACAATAAACTAGACTGGTCACACAATACCGACGCACTCTACAAGAAGGGACAGCGCAGGCTGTTCCTGCTGAGGAGACTCAGGTCTTTTGGTGTACAAGGGGCGCTGCTGAAGACATTCTATGACACGGTGGTGGCATCAGCCATCACTTTTGGAGTGGTCTGCTGGGGCAGTGGCATTACTGCAGCCGATAGGAAGAGACTGAACAAACTGATCAAGAAAGCTAGCTCTGTCCTGGGGCAGCGCCTTGATCCGGTGGAGGAGATAGGAGAGAGAAGGACGGTGGCTAAACTGTCATCTCTGCTGGAGTCCGAGTTCCACCCTATGCAGGACATACTGAATGCACTGAGGAGCTCATTTAGCAGCAGACTACATCATCCCAGGTGCACAACCGAGAGGTTTCGCAGGTCCTTCCTACCAACGGCTGTCAGACTGTACAACCTAAGCAGGGCTGCTCGCAGAGATAGCAAAAAGACGTAACAAACTAATAGTTTTTTTTGAATGCAAAAGATGCAATAGACTTACACAATGGTCCCCTCCGGCATACAACTAGGAAAATACCGGTCGCTATGGAGGGTGAGAATATGTATGGGCACATAATCATACCATGTAGGATAACTAAGTAGACGGTTATGCTGTTTCATCCCATCTAGCAACAATGCTCTGCACTGTGTGTGTTTATATATTTACATATTTATTCCACCTAGCTGCAATGCTCCGTACTGTGGGTGTTTATATATTTACATATTTATTCCATCTAGCTACAATGCTCCGCACTGTGTTTATATATTCATATATTTATTCCATCCAGCTACAATGCTCTGCACTGTGTGTCTGTGTGTGTGTATATATATATTTTATAGTAATATGTACATATGTATATTAGCTGCTCTTGCTTGCTTGTTTTTTTTTTTTTTCTCTCCTTCTGATTGTTGCTCTGAGTGTTTTTATCCCTGTGCTGTTGCAATCCTGGAATTTCCCCCTTGTGGGACTAATAAAGGCTTATCTTATCTTATCTTATCATTTACTGCTTTTACACACACACACACACACACACACACACACACACACACACACACACACACACACACACACACACACACACACACACACACACACACACACAGAGTTGCAGAGATTTTTTTTTACTCTTCCACTTGACATTTTCTGTTGTCGCCACTCGAGTTTCTACATTTCTCAGATTTATTTCGTACTTCAAATTTATACAGAAGGTTGAACTCACCAATACCTTGGACAAGTTTGATTTTGACATGCATCTAATGAGGGGTTAACCTACAAGGTTAACCAACAACTAAAAGGACTTAAATATTTAAAGAGTCTGTGACATAATTTAACCAAGACATCATTAGAAA
Source organism: Pholidichthys leucotaenia (assembly GCA_020510985.1). Taxonomy (NCBI): domain Eukaryota; kingdom Metazoa; phylum Chordata; class Actinopteri; order Cichliformes; family Pholidichthyidae; genus Pholidichthys; species Pholidichthys leucotaenia. The sequence continues at coordinate 141,458,912 of CM035839.1, read as the reverse complement.
GAAGAACTACTGTGTTTTTATTCTGTGTAGACAAAGAAAATTAAATATTTTTTTTTCCGTATACTACCATGGGGGGGGGGGGGCGGCAGTGGCTCAGGAGGTAGAGCAGGTCGTCCAATAACCACATGGTTGGCGGTTCGAATCCCGCTCTCCCCGGATATCCTGCCGTTGTGTCGCTGGGCTAGACACTTCACCCCCAATTGCTCCTGGTGGGTCTGGAAGCGCCATGTTAGGTAGCATGCCACCATCAGTGTGTGAATGGGTGGATAGTAGGATCTGTAAAGCGCTTTGGTCATCAATAGATGAGAATAAAAGCGCTATAAGTGAATGCCATTTACCATTTAACCATAAATTACATCATGATGCAGCAGATTGCGATGTTCGTTTGTCAAAATTGGATCAGACGGCGCTGCCATATTGTGACGTAACGAGAGGAACCCAATATGTAAACAAACATGGCTGAGTGCACTGAAGCGGAGGAAGTTGTGAGCGATTTCAGCGAAGATTTGAGTGATTTGTCAATAGTTTTTGAGGAAGAAGCAGAACCGAGTGATGAAGAAGAGCGAGTTGGTTCTAACGAAGGACTGCAACCCTATTTATTGGAACCGTATCGTTCAGGAAGCGACGATGACTCGCACGTTTCAGAGGATGAAGGGTCCGACGGTGAAGGGTTAGAGATGGACATCAGTTGCCTCCAAAACACTGAATGGTAATATACAGATAGAGCTAAAAGAACTGGATGTGCAACTTTGATCATGTACCTTTGCTATGCTGTAAATATCAATCATAGGCATTGATTTTGTGCATATATTTATGTAATTATTGTTATTATTATTATGTAATTATTTTTTTCCACATAAGGTGATTGTTACTTAATCGTTTGGTCTAAAGAAATTTTGGCTTAAATTTATTTTTTTTTATTTCCCCAATCAGGTGGTCGGGGAAAAAAAAAAAAAGCTCATATTCAGTTTTGGTAGGCAATGAGATTTATAAAAATTAAAACTGAAAAAAGGTTTTTCAACGCATAATCGTTCCATTTAGAGTAAAGTCAACACTTGGCTTCAAAATTCAAAGAGGAGGATTTTACTTTCAGCAGAAAAAATAAAATCAAGTGTGCTAATATTTTTTCTCTTGTCGGGGAAATTCTGGTCACATCGGCGGGTTTGTAAACAAGACTATTAAATAACAATCGCCTAATTGTTAAAAGTCTTGAATCATATGTTATACGACATTATTTATGGGTCTTTACCGTCATAATGTGCAGATATGGAGGTTGAAAAATGTTGCTTGAAGATAAGCCTGCTTCTTCATGTTCCTCTTGATGATCTTCACAAGTGATCGTTGTGTAACAGTATATGAATTAATAATTATGATCAGGTATAAAAATTATTTAATTTATATTAATGTATTGGAACAGGAGATGAATTCTCGGTTCATAACACAACACCGGAAAAGTTAATAACACTCGTTGGGCACCAGCTTCTATCTCTCAGAAGCAATTTTTTTTTTCCACAATATTTTTTATTGAACCTTTTTTTACAAACATGACACAAACAGTCAAACACTAACACTAAAGTAATTTAAAAATTAAAAAAAAACACTTACAAAAAAAGTACTAAAAACAACAACAACCATTAACAAAAACAAGTCAACAACAATGCTCCTCTGTTTAGTCTAGGTAATCTATTACATAAATATACATAAAATACATTCACCAGTTTGGAATTTGCAAGGTCCACACATATCATTCACCTTCTTCTTCAGAAGTTATGTTTAATTTCTTTACATAATCAATGAAAGGTCTCCATATATTCTCAAACATATTTTCCTTTGATTTCAGTATATATGTTATTCTTTCTAGTGGAAGGTTTGTTAACATCCGTCTTAACCACTCAGTCACATCTGGTCTATGAGTCTTTTTCCACAGTAGTGCAATACATTTTTTAGCATTAAGCAAACCGAGGTCTATGAATGCTCTTTCACTCTTATTAAAGTTATGTTTTTCTGGATAGAGACCCAACAAAAACAGTTTAGGGTTCAATGTGAATTGTTTTGAAATTATTTTTTCAATTGTTACCCTCACCTCTTCCCAAAACATTCTGATTTTTCTACATTCCCACAAACAGTGAAATAGGGTTCCTTTACTTTCCATACATTTTGTGCATGTATCTGGTATGTTTTTGTTATATCTGTTTAACTCCACTGGTGTAACATACATCCGCATTAACCATTTAAAATGTATCAGTTTAAGACGTACATTTATTGATTTGGTTTGAGCTTCTGCACAAACCATTTCCCATTGTTCCTCTGAAATTTCAATTTGCAGATCTTCTTTCCAATAATTCAGTCTTTTCTGTGAGTTTTCACTTGAGGATAGTGTCAATGAGTTATAAAACTCTGAAATAATACCCTTTCTCTTACTATCTTTTGTCAAAATTTTTTCCAAGGATGAATAAGTTGGTCGGGTAAGAGCATTATTTTGATTTGATCAAATAAAATTTCTAAGCTGAAGATATTTAAAAAAATGTGTTATATTAAGATTGAATTTAATCCTCAGTTCTTCAAAAGACATTATGTTATCTGAACGTGACAAATATAAGTCTTGAATCTTTTGAATCCCTTTTAAATTCCATTCTTTAAATACAGCATCCGCTCTCCCTGGTGTAAAATATTGATTACCCCATATTGGACTAAATTGTGACAATAAGTGTGGTTCTTTTAAATATTTTTTTGGTTTCACACTATATTTTGATCATGTGCTTTACAATTGGATTTTTAACTTGTTTCTGTAATTTTTTAGCCGAGTCTGAGTATATGAATAAGGGAAGAGGTAAAGGTAAATTGTATGATTCCATTTCAGTCCAGTGAGGGAGATCATTTGATGAAAAATAATATGTCATGGACCTCAGTTGTGCTGACCAGTAATACAACATAAAGTTTGGACATTTCAGACCTTCACGATCAAATGGTAAATATAGTAAGGACAAACGTAATCTAGCCTTCCTATTGTTCCATATAAATTCCACTAACTTTTTTTTAATTCTTGAGAATAGATCTGAAGGTGCTGGTAAAGGAATGTTTTGAAATAAATAAAGTATTTTTGGTAAGATATTACTTTTAAGTATATTAATTCTCCCGATCATCGACATTGGTAGTGACATCCATCTCTGAAGTAACTCATTAGTATCTGTCATTAAGGCTTCATAGTTGGCACTGGTGACTGATTCTAGCTTAGGCACAATTTGAATTCCTAAATATTTAAACTGATTTACAACATTGAATTGATTTACCTCAGGAGCTGGATGATTTCTCTGGGTCTCATTTAGCATTAATATTGAAGATTTAGTTTTATTTATTTTATATCCTGATATTTCCCCAAAGTTCTTTATTAAATTTAACAAGGTCGGAATTGATTTTTTTAAGATTCGACATAAACAAAATTATGTCATCGGCATACAGGGAGATTTTATGTTCTGTTGGTCCTACTTTAATTCCATATATTTGTGGATGTAAACGTACTGCCATCGCTAAAGGTTCAATTGCCATAGTAAACAGTAAAGGTGAAAGTGGACAGCCTTGTCGACATCCTCTATTGATTTTTATTGATTTTGAGATATTGCGGTTTGTTAGGATTTCTGCTGTAGCATTATTGTATATTATCTGAACCCATTTTATGAAATTATTTCCAAGTCCAAACCTTTGTAGGACTTCAAAAAGAAAGGGCCATTCAACTCTATCAAAGGCCTTTTCGGCGTCCAATGATAGGAGAGCTGTATCCGGTGCTTCTTTATTAGAATAAATAATATTAAATAGTCTTCTTACATTATGGAAGCCTTGTCTTCCCATTATAAAGCCATTCTGATCTCGGTTAATAATATTTGGTAATATTTCTTGTAGTCATCTTGCTAAAATTTTACAGATTATCTTAAGGTCAGCATTTAATAGGCTTATTGGTCTCATGTTTTCACATTTATTAGAGGGTTTACCTGGTTTTGGCAGTAGTATAATTAAGGCATTATTCATGTATGGTGGTAAATTACTATTTTAAAATGCTTCTAAAACCATTTCCAAAAGTGGTTTTATTAATTTATTCTTAAATTTTTTTATAGAGGTCAACTGGAAGACCATCTGGTCCTGCACTTTTTCCTGATTTCATATTATCAATGGCTAGCCCAACTTCTCTTGACTAATTTTAGACTCCAGTATCTCCCTGTTTTCATTTGGAATACACGGTACAGATAATCCGTCCAAGAACCCATTTAGTTTTGTTAAGTCAGTTTCATTTTTTGTATCATATAGTTTTTCATAATAATCTCTAAAGGCACTATTAATTTCTAAAGGATCTACAACTGCCTGTCCGTTACTTATAATACTGGTAATTGGTGTTTTAAATTCTAATTGTTTAATCTGCCCTCTTCACTTCCGCTTCTGAGAGAGCACAGACGCTTTTCTTCCCTCTCCCTCCTAATCCTCTCCTTCTGATCCCAGCTTGCAATGTCACTCTTCTCCTGGCTGAATCTTAATCCAAATGGAAATTATGGATCTGGAAAGCGGCTTATATGCGATTGTCACCTTTAAAATGAAGATCGGGTCAGGGGGGACCCCAAGGAAGACTCATGGCATTGGAATTCATGTGTCTGTGTGATTCGACTGAGATTGAACTGATCACAGGATCTTCTGTTTGGCCCCTGGAGTTTTCCTAGTGTATCGAAATTATCTGGGTGAGCTAATCAAATGCGGACCCCGGCGTAGCTCCCTTAACAATTTCAACAATTCGTCCAGCTGGGGGGAGCACTGACTGTCAGCGGCAGGATTAACATGGAATTTACTATCTGGCATGCATTGAAGAGAGAACGAACTCTCTGGACATGTTTTACCTATGTTTCGGTAGGTGGATAACATCTGTGGATTGCTGAGTGCTCTCCAGAGAATGATCTAAAGTATGATTCAAGCCTGTATGAAATTGAAGCACAGAATCGAAGAGAGAGAAATTTTTTTATTCTCTGAGTGCACTGTGCAGATTTGACCTTGTGTTTTGGTGCCTTTGTTTACATTCCTCCTCGATAAGATAACGCCGGAGAAGTGGCTTATGTCTACCCATACATCAACAATCAGTTGTTGTCGTCAGCGGATTGGTCTCTCAAGGACAATGCCCATGTGCCTTCTGCAAGGAAGAGGAAAAGAGAGACAGACTCTGATCTCTGGACTTGTTTATAAGTCACATGATTATAACATCTATCCACTGCCTGGAGGCGCCCTCTGCTGCTCACTAACAACTGTTACCCTCACACTACACAATGACATGCAAATATACACACACTGCTCTCCCTCCCTCTGCTGTGTGATTGTATCTATTGTCTGCTAATGTGCATAGAGGTTTTTTTTCTGTGTAATCAAAATTTGGCTCATGAGCTTATATGAGCTTATATGAGCTTATACGAGCGTGATTCTGATAACTATGTTTTTTCTCTCTGCCTATTGTGTTCCCCCCCCCTTCCCCCCCTTTACCCCCACTGCAGACAGGCGCCTTTATGGCTGCCGTGTCATTGGATGCGCCTAACGTGCGCGCCCAATGTCAAGTCAAATTCCTTGTGTGTTTACTTGTAAATATACTTGGCAATAAAACTGATTCTGATTCTGATGCCAATAATTTCCCTGATTTTTCACCTTGTTCATAAAAAGTTTGCTTCAATCTTAGAAGACTCGAGGCAGCTCTATTCGCTGATTTTTTGTCATATTCAGCTCTCAGAATCAGTAATTTGTTCTCTAATTTTGGGTTACTTCCTGCATACACTTTTTCTTGAAGAATTTTTATTTTACGTTCCAATTGGACTCTCTCCTCTCGAGCCTTCTTAGATTTTGAACCTGTATAACTAATAATATGCCCCCTAATAAAAGCTTTGAAAGCCTCTCACTTTATATACATGCTGATGTCTGTGTAGTATTGATATCAAAGAACTCATCTATCTGTTTTTCTATGTACTTAACAAATTCCTCATCCTGAAGCCATTTAAGATAAGATAAGATAAGCCTATATTAGTCCCACAATGGGGAAATTCCAGGATTCCAGGATTTATGCTGAAATTGCCACCTACCTGGATCCTTTGTCAATTTCTTATCTGCATATATTAGACAGCAGGGTGCATGATTAGATATCACGATGTTATCATAGAAACAGTTTTGAATCTTGGACCTTAATTCTGTGGAGATCAAAAAATAGTCAATACGTGAGAATGTCTTGTAGGTATTAGAATAACAAGAGTAGGCTTTGACTTGTGGTTTCATTTCTCTCTATATATCCAGCAATCTCAATTCTTTCATAAAATGATTAATGGTCATTCTGCATCCATTGTGCGTACAGTCCAGTCCTGTTGATCTATCTATACTGGGATTCAATGTACAATTAAAATCCCCTGCTATTATATGTTGCCCTGTAAGTGCTGATAAAGTAAGAAATAAATTAGCGAAGAAGTTTTGATCATCTATATTGGGACCGTATAAGTTCACCAGAGAAATCATCTTTTTTTTTTTCCACAATATCTTTATTGAACCTTTTTTTTTTTTTAACAAACATGATACAAACAATCAAACACTAACGCTAAAGTACTACAAAAAAAAAAAATGCACTAAAAACACCAACAACCACCAACAAAATCAAGTCTTCAACAATGCTCCTCTGTTTAGTCTAGACAATCCAATACATAAGTATACATATTATGTTCACCAGTTTGGAATTTACAAGGTCCACACACATCATTCACCTTCTTCTTCAAGAGTTATGTTTAAATTTTTTACATAATCAATAAAAGGTCTCCATATATTCTCAAACACAATTTCCTTTGATTTCAGTATATATGTTATTCTTTCTAATGGAAGGTTTGTTGACATCTGTCTTAACCACTGAGTCACATCTGGTCTATGAGTCTTTTTCCATAATAGTGCAATACATTTTTTGGCATTAAGCAAACTGAGGTCTATGAATGTTCTTTCACTTTTATTAAAATTATGCTTTTCTGGGTACAGACCCAACAAAAACAGTTTAGGATTCAGTATGATTTGTTTTGAGATTATTTTTTCAATTGTTACCCTCACCTCTTCCCAAAACATTCTTATTAATCTACATTCCCATAAACAATGAAATAGGGTTCCTTTACTTTCCATGCATTTTGTGCATGTATCTGGTATATTTTTGTTATATCTATTTAACTCCTCCGGTGTAACATACATCCGCATTAACCATTTGAAATGTATCAATTTAAGGCGTGCATTTATTGATTTGGTTTGAGCTTCTGTACAAGCCAATTCCCATTGTTCCTCCGAAATTTCAATTTGCAGATCTTCTTTCCAGTAGTTTAATCTTTTCAGTGAATTTTCACTTGAAGATAGTGTCAATGAGTTATAAAACTCTGAAATAATACCCTTTCTTTTACTATCTTTCATCATCATTTTTTCCAAGGATGAATAAATAGGTCGAGTGAGAGCTTTATTTTGATTTGATCGAATAAAGTTTCTAAGTTGAAGATATTTAAAAAAATGTGTTCTATTGAGATTAAATTTGATCCTCAGCTCTTCAAAAGACATTATGTTGGACTTCCGGTCTGGACGCCATGGCGACTGCAGCTTAACACTGAAGCTCTCAGACTCAATCCAGGATAACACCTTGAAAATCAAACTTAACGGATTTTTGGAGGAGTGAAAATCAAAAGACAAAATCATCATGTCTAAAGGAAAACAGAAGAAACTGAAATTCTCCAGGCTAGGACACGTATCGGCCGGAGAATCTGAACTGGAAGATCCCCGTTCAGAAGACGAGGAGCTGGTGATAGCTAACAAAAGGGTTAGCCTGAAATCACTATTTGAGGAACTACGACGATTTCGCCGAGATGTTACGGCCGAATTTCGGGAATTCAGAGAAGAATTGAAAAGGACAAACAGCAGAGTGGACCAGGCCGAGAACCGAATCTTGGAAACAGAGGATCGAATAAAAGTGCTCGAAGATTCTGTGCTGGACCTACGCAAAAGACAAGCAGCTATAGAGGCTAAGCTAACCGACCAAGAAGGAAAACAAAGAAGAGACAACATAAGAATTCATGGTCTGATAGAAGGAACCGAAAATGGTTTTAACTCAATGGCAGAATGCGTGGAATCCTTACTAAGAGAGAAATTGGATATTCCACAAACCACCGACTTGAAGATAGAAAAGGCACATCGTTCATTAGCCGCTAGGCCGGCGGCGGAAGCGCCCCCACGTTCGGTGTTGGTAAGATTTTCCAATTTCAAAATAAAACAAGAGGTTGTAAGACTGGCCTGGCAGAAAAAAGGATTTATGCACCAGGAGAGAAAAGTCTACGTGGAACACGATTACGCCCCGGAGGTCCTTAAAAAGCGCAGGGAATACAATGACGCGAAAAAGGTGTTAAGAGAGAAGAAATTGCGCTTTCAGACACCATTTCCTGCGAAGTTAAGGGTCTTCTACGGCGATGAAACGTGTCTCTATAATTCGGCGGAAGAAGCAACAGCTGACATGGCGAGAAGAGGGCTCCCGGTAACGGTGTTTAAACCCGCAGCAGACCCGAGTGAGAAGATCAAAGCGCAAACATGGACAACACAAAGACCCTCAAAATCCACGGACCAGCAGCGGGAAACCCAGCACCAGAGCGTCGCGGATAAACTATCCGTTTTCAGGTTGGAATAGCGACCTTTTTTTTTTTCTTTTTTTTCCTTTCTCTTGAATCAATCCGCACATCCAACCCCCCTCATACAAGGTAACAAACATTAAAGGAGATGCATATTCAGCATGTGGTAAAACATTTCATGGAACAATCATATTATTTGAAACAAATAAGTCTTTGTAATAAAAAAAAAAAAAACTTGTTAAAATAGAAATGTGACAATAATCCACATGTTCTGCTCATACTAACAAATACTGTTTTTGCGTGAATGTTTGATGTGATGGGGGTGGGAGGGTGCACACAATTTCACAGGGTTTAGGCATAAAAGGAAAAAAAAAAAAAAATCATTACAAGTTTGGATTGGGTTCTGAAACTCACGTTAAAAGCATGGGACTACTTTCAGTGGTACGAGAGGGCCCTCAACACGTAACAGAGTTTGAGGAATTTCCCTCAGAGCCTTCACTCCATCAAGGCTCTTACAGGGTCTTTAAAAAGACCTCAGCTCAGGAAGTTCTTTTGACAGTTTTTTGTTTTAAAGTTTTTTACACTATGTTCTTAATGTTTTTCTTGTTTTTAATGTTCTTTCAGTTTCTGAGTAGCACAAAAGAGGGCCACCACACAGTTATACTAAACAAAACAACACAATGGAGAAACAGGGTGTAACCAAAATAATTTCATATAATGTAAAAGGGATCCTGAATCCAGTTAAAAGATCCAAGATTCTAGGCAAAATGAAAAAAGACAAAGCAGGAATAATACTTTTACAAGAAACCCACCTAACAGACGTGGAACACAATAAACTCAGTAGACAAGGGTTTAAAATGATCTCTTCATCTTCATATAAATCAGGGAGGAGGAGGGGAGTAGCGACATTGATATCAACCAAAATTACATTTGAAAAAAAATCAGAACACAAAGATAAAGAAGGGAGATACAGTTTGGTAACTGGGCGGCTAGAGGGAGAAGATATCACCCTGCTGAATGTGTATGCTCCCCCAGGGGCTAACTGGAAATTTTATAAAAATGTATTCGACCTAATGATAACTAAAGCTCAAGGTTTAGTGATATGTGGTGGGGACTTCAATCTTAGACTGAATCCATACTGGGATGCTTCTGGTAATTCCCCACATCAAAATAACACCCAAAACAGGAAGACTCGGATGCTACTAAAAGAAATGGGAATCTGTGATGTGTGGAGGGAACTCAACCCCAGTGTAAAAGACTATACATTTTACTCAACTCCACATTCATCTTACTCAAGGATTGACTATTTTTTTATGTTTAATAGAGACATTGGTAGAGTAAAAACATGTAAAATAGGACTGATGGATCTCTCCGACCACAGTCCGATCTACATGGACTTAAATATCCAAAAATACACAAATAATACATTTTCTTGGAGGTTAAATTCAAATGTCCTGAAAGGACCATTGAAAGATGAATTGGAGTCAGATATTCTCAGATATTTGGAAGATAACGATAATGGAGAAGTATCCCCTTTAATACTGTGGGATGCATGTAAAGCTGTAATAAGAGGAAAGATTATTGCAAAACTGGCAACCCAAAAGAAACTAAGACAAGAAAAACTATCCACATTAGAGTCAGAACTTAGGAACCTAGAAAAAGAACACAAAGGCAACACTCATTCTACTGACTCGCTCAAGATTAAGGAAATTAAAAACCAAATAAATGAGATCTACACAATAGAAATCCAGAAGAAACTTACATTTCTGAAACAAAAATACTATGAAGCAGGCAGTAAATCGGCAAAATTGCTAGCCTATAAATTGAGGAAACATCAAACAGAAAGAGCAATCTACAAAATCAGAGACCCAGTATCAAAGGAAATAAAATTCAGAATTCAGGATATTCTTAAAAACTTCGAGAATTACTATAAGAACTTATACTCCCACAAAAAACATAAAAACGCATCCGAGGCATTCCTAAACACATTAAACCTTCCCCAACTTACGGAGTCACAAAATAAAACACTACTGTCAGAAATACATCCTAAAGAATTGGAAAAAGCAATTATGAAACTTAAAGCTAACAAATCCCCAGGAGCTGATGGCTATACAGCAGAGTGGTACAAAACCTTTAAACAGCAACTATCTCCTCTCCTCCTGAAAACATTTAATTATGTCCTCCACACAGGGGAAATCCCCCCCTCCTGGAGAGAAGGGGTCATTGCAGTTATACCTAAACCTGAAAAGGATAAACTAGAGTGCTCCAACTACAGACCAATCAGTGTACTAAATCAGGACTATAAGCTTTTTACCATTATCCTTGCCAAAAGGTTAGAGAATATACTGACAGACCTAATTCATTTAGACCAAACAGGTTTTATAAGACAAAGACAGACACAAGACAACATTCGACGCACTTTACACATAATTCATCATATAAAAAAATATAACTTAAATGCAGTCATATTAGGATTAGATGCTGAAAAAGCATTCGATTCGGTTGACTGGTCTTTTCTATACAGAATCTTATCCAGTTTCAATTTTCATAACAACTTCATTAGAACTATACAGGCATTATATAAAAAACCAACAGCTAAAATAAGGATTAACGGTAATTTATCATCATCTTTTGAACTGGAAAGAGGATGTCGTCAGGGCTGCCCCCTGTCTCCACTGCTCTTTGCAATCTTCATAGAACCTCTGAGCCAATGGATAAGACAAAACCAAAAAATTCAAGGTATTACACTTGGTCAGAAGGAACATAAAATAGCACTCTTTGCTGATGACATTTTAATATACCTAGGGCAGCCGGACACTTCTTTACCAGAACTAACCTCAGTTTTTTCAGAGTATGGAGATTTATCGGGGTACAAATTAAATATGCATAAAACCCAAGTTTTAACATTCAACTATGACACAAATCATTATTCACTAAGCAAACTCAAAACTAACTGGGAGTCGGAATCTATGAAATATCTGGGGGTCAATATCCCGAAACAACTCAACAAAATTATATCACTAAACTATGATCCACTGGTGACAAAAATAAAATCTGACCTAGCAAGATGGAATATGATACCATTCTTGGGTATTGCACAAAGAATTGAAGCAGTCAAAATGAATATACTTCCACGTCTTCTATACCTTTTCCAAACAATACCGGTAGAACCTCCCAAAAAAACATGGCAGGAGCTGGACAGAAGGATCTCAAGATTCATATGGCAGGGCAAGAGACCTAGAATCAGATATAGAACCCTACAGCTAAACAAAGACAAAGGTGGGCTCGCGCTGCCAAATATCAGGGACTACTTTAAAGCCGCACAAATTAAAACTTTAGTAGAGATATGTAACCCAGTCTACTCTGCACAATGGAAGGAGATCGAATGCCAAATAACAAGTGACATCCCCCTACAGGCGATAATAGGGAACAATGTCTTACCTAAGCTTTTGAATAACACTAACCCGTGGATAGAGACCCCGCTAAAAATTTGGTTTACGATAGTCAGAGAGAATCAAACTAAAGAGCCCTATCGACTTCTGCAATGGATCGCCTATGATCAGGACTTTACTCCTAATAAAACAGACACCAGATTTAAAAAGTGGAAGGAGAAGGGGCTGATAAAATATTACGATTTTTTTAAAGGGCAAATCTTAAGAAGTTTTGAAGATTTGAAAAAACAAGGCCTAATAAATCAAGACCTTTACAGGTTCTTCCAGCTTAGACACCACATAAACAATATACTTAAAAAGGAGGTTTTGGAAAGGGCCCAGTCAGGTGTTCTGAAGGTCTTCTTAATGGCATATAAAGGGATCCCAGGGATCAGATACATTTCTAAAATATACCAAGGTCTTCAAGACTTAAAAGGAGACAACACATCTTATATAAAAGAGAGATGGGAAAAAGAGGGGAATTTCACTTTACATCTGGAAATATGGGAAAAGCTAAATAAACAGCAATGGAAAAGTACCTCATCCCTGCAGTGGAGAGAATTTGGATGGAAAAACTTGGCAAGATTTTTCAGAACACCTGCACAAATCAAATTTACCCATAAGGGATTGAACTGTTGGCGCTTGTGTGGTGAAAAGACTGCAAATCATTTTCATGCGTTTTGGTCATGCCCAGTTATCCACCAATATTGGACCAATGTACAGACAATATTGGGGAAAATATTCAAAATTACAGTTCCCTTTTCTTTTGTAACTTTGTATTTGGGTTTACTACCGGACTCACTGGAAAGACGAGGAGAAAAATACTTATTCAGTGTTTTAATATTGGCAAGCAAAAAAGCTCTAACTAAAAAATGGATGTTGAAGGACTGTCCTACACCTGAAGATTGGACTAACGTGATCCAAGACATTTACTCGATGGAAAAGTTGACATTCGCACTGAGACAGGACATGGATGGGTTCATGAACTTTTGGCAACCCTGGACCGCATATGTGTCTTCCATTAGATCTAATCTTTGACAAATACCATTTCAATAATGGTTCTGCTCTTTGTTCCAATGCTACTCAGATGCTCTTTTATCTTTATTTACTTACTTTTTCTTTTTGTTTGTTTTTTACTGGTTTGTTTGGGTTTTTTTTTGTTTTTTGTTTTGTTTTTTTTTTTCTCTTTAATTTCACTTTTTCTTTCACTTTAAAAAACAAAAAAAATAAGGGGTGTTGTAAGAATTAATCTTCCAATGTTGTCAGATATCAGAAAATAAGGGAACATGTGATGAAAATGTAAACACTGCATTGCTGTAACGACCTGTATACCCTTTACAAAAACTTAAATAAAAAAAAAAAAAAAAAAGACATTATGTTGTCTGCACATGGCAAATATAAATCCTGAATCTTTTGTATCCCTTTTAAATTCCATACTTTAAATACAGCGTCCGCTCTCCCTGGTTTAAAATATTGATTACCCCATATTGGACTAAATTGTGACAATAACTGTGGTTCTTTTAAATAGTTTTTAGCTTCACACCATATTTTGATCATATGCTTTACAAATGGATTTTTAACTTGTTTTTGTAATTTTTTTGCCGAATCTGAGTATATGAATATGGGAAGAGGTAAAGGTAAATTGTATGATTCCATTTCAGTCCAGTGAGGGAGATCATTTGATGAAAAATAATATGTCATAGACCTCAGTTGTGCCGACCAATAATACAACATAAAATTTGGACATTTCAGACCTCCACGATCAAATGGTAAATATAATAAAGACAGACGTAATCTAGCCCTCCTGTTGTTCCATATAAATTCCACTAACTTTTTTTTTATTCTTGAGAATAGATCTAAAGGTGGTGATAAGGGAATGTATTGAAATAAATAAAGTATTTTAGGTAAAATATTACTTTTAAGTATATTGATTCTCCCGATCATCGACATTGGTAGTGACATCCATCTCTGAGTTAACTCATTGATATCTGACATTAAGGCTTCATAGTTGACGCTGGCGACTGATTCTAGCTTAGGCATAATTTGGATTCCTAAATATTTAAACTGATTTACAACATTGAATTGATTTGCCTCAGGGGCTGGGTAATTTCTCTGGGTCTCATTTAGCATTAATATTGAAGATTTAGTTTTATTTATTTTATATCCTGATATTTCCCCAAAATTCTTTATTAAATTCAACAAGGTTGGAATTGATTTTTTTAGATTCGACATAAACAAAATTATATCATCGGCGTACAGGGAGATTTTATGTTCTGTTGGTCCAACTTTAATTCCATATATTTGTGAATGTAAACGTATCGCTATCGCTAAAGGTTCAATTGCCATAGTAAACAGTAAAGGTGAAAGTGGACAGCCTTGTCGACATCCTCTATTGATTTTTATTGGTTTTGAAATATTGTTATTTGTTAGGATTTCTGCTGTAGCATTATTGTATATTATTTGAACCCATTTTATGAAATTATTTCCAAGTCCAAACCTTTGTAGGACTTCAAAAAGAAAGGGCCATTCAACTCTATCAAAGGCCTTTTCGGCGTCCAATGATAGGAGAGCTGTATCCGGTGCTTCTTTATTAAAATAAATAATATTAAATAGTCTTCTTACATTATGGAAGCCTTGTCTACCCTTTATAAAGCCATTCTGATCTCGATTAATAATATTTGGTAAAATTTCTTGTATTCGTCTTGCTAAAATTTTACAGATTATCTTAAGGTCGGCGTTTAATAGGCTTATTGGTCTCATATTTTCACATTTATTAGAGGGCTTACCTGGTTTTGGCAGCAGTATAATTAAGGCATTATTTATGTATGATGGTAAATTATTATTTTGAAATGCTTCTAAAACCATTTCCAAAAAAGGTTTTATTAATTTATTCTTAAATTTTTTATAAAGGTCAACTGGAAGACCATCTGGTCCTGCACTTTTTCCTGATTTCATATTATCAATAGCTAGCCCAACTTCTTCTTGACTAATTTTAGACTCCAATATCTCCCTGTTTTCATTTGGTATACACGGTATAGAAAGTTCGTTCAAAAACCCATTTAGTTTTGTTAAATCAGGTTCATTTTTGGTATCATATAATTTTTCATAGTAATCTCTAAAGGCTCTATTAATTTCTAAAGGATCTATAACTACCTGTCCGTTACTTATAATACTGGTAATTGGTGTTTTAATTTCCAATTGTTTAATCTGCCATGCTAATAATTTTCCTGATTTTTCACCTTGTTCATAAAAAGATTGTTTCAATCTTAGAAGACTCGAGGCAGCTCTATTCGCTGATTTTTTGTCGTATTCAGCTCTCAAAATCAGTAATTCATTCTCCAACCTTGGGTCACTTCCTGCATACACTTTTTCCTGAAGACTTTTTATTTTATGTTCCAATTTAGCTCTCTCCTCTCGAGTCTTCTTAGATTTTGATCCTGTATAACTAATAATATGTCCCCTAATAAAAGCTTTGAAAGCCTCCCACTTTACACATGCTGATGTTTGTGTAGTATTGATGTCAAAGAACTCGTCTATCTGTTTTTCTATATACTTGACAAATTCCTCATCCTGAAGCCATTTATGCTGAAATTGCCATCTACCTGATTCCTTTGTCAATTTTTTATCTACATATATTAGACAACAGGGTGCATGATCAGAGATCACGATGTTATCATAAAAGCAGTTTTGAATCTTGGACCTTAATTCTGTGGAAATCAAAAAATAATCAATACGTGAGAATGTCTTGTAGGTACTGGAATAACAAGAATAGGCTTTAACTTGTGGTTTCATTTCTCTCCATATATCTAACAATCTCAATTCTTTCATAAAATGATTAATAGTCATCCTACATCCAATGTGCGTACAACCCAGTCCTGTTGATCTATCCACACCTGGATTCAATGTACAATTAAAATCCCCTGCTATTATATGTTGCCCTGTAAGTGATGATAAGATGAGAAATAAATTAGCAAAGAACTTCTGATCATCTATATTGGGACCATATAAGTTCACAAGATTTATATTTTCTAATAGCAAAGAACCTTGAATGATTACATATCTTCCAAATTTGTCTCCAATTACATTTTTCACTTGAAAAGGAACTGATTTATGTATGAGAGTCATAACTCCCCTGGCTCGGGATGAAAATGAAGAGGTGAATACACTTCCCTGCCATCTACTGCCTAATTCTTTTAACATCCTCCTCTATCAGATGAGTTTCTTGTAAAAACACAATTCTTGAACCCATGTCCTTTATTTTATTCATAACTTGTTTAAGTTTTTTTAAATTTTGTAGACCTCTGCAATTCCATGAAGTTAAATTAAGATTAACACTTTGGTCCATGATCAATAGAGAGTTTGGGATTACCTTGCAGTGTAAACATGCTCATACAGAGAAGCAAAAACATGAGTGGTTGAACATTCATCCTACAAACTACACACAAACAAATTTCCCCTTCCCACACTTGTGGCAAACCCCCCAAAATCAAAAGAAAAATTCTGTCTCCCGATATAGCCATCGACCGTTCCACACCCACGGGGAACAGCCTAAGCCACTCCTTCTTCATCCTCCCAATCACCCTAACTCTACTGCTTTTAATGACGTAACATTAACTCTCCTCTGTAGTTTTCCAACTTAACTCCAAAATTTTTAACAACTTTGTACATCATAGTTTTTTTTTTTTGTTTGTTTTGTTTTTGTTTTGTTTTTTTAATATATAATACAATCTATATTTTGTAAACTTACTATTTACTTCAAGTCAGTCAGATGCCTGTGCAAATGCTTAATTATTCTACCTTATATTTTGTTCATGCTTAGCTCCCACCAGTCTCTTCTTCTTCTTTGATCTTCTTGATGAACTCCTGCGCCTCCTCTGGGGTCTTGAAGATGTGGGTTCTGCCCTCATACGTGGTCAGCAGTCTCGCAGGATAGATTACACCATGACGAATCCCAAGGTTGCGCAGCTCCTTACGTACGGGATCAAACTGCTTCCTCAATTGCTGGATTCCTGTGGCCAAATCTGGGTAGAACCGCACCTGCTGGTCCTGGTGTTTAATCTCTCCTTTAGCACGTGCAGCGTTGAAGATCTTCATCCTGTCTCTGTTGCTAAGAAACTTCATAATTAAGGTCCTCGGCGGTCCCTTATCTCTCCGTGGGCCAATACGATGTGCTTTTTCCAGAACCACTGCTGATTGCAACTCCTCGCTGCCCAGCACCTCCGGAATCCACTTTTCCAGAAAGGAACATACGTCCCGACCTTCTGATTCCTCTGGAAGACCCACCAGCCTCAAATTATTCTGTCTCGACCGAGATTCCAAATCCAAAATATTATCTTCCAGAGATTTATTTTTTTTTTCCAAAGTGCGCACCTTTAATTGAAGACGGGTGACGTCATCTTCAGCACTAGCGAGACGGAGCTCCATCTGCGCCGTTCGTTCTACACAGTCACCCAATTCCTTTCTTATTCCTTCCAACGCTGTCATAATCCCATCAAATCTAGAGGAAAAGTCCGCTCTCATTGAACTCATGGCAGCCATCAGCGCATCTGCGCCATTCCCCGCAGATATCGCAGCGTTGCCAGCCTCCTCCGCCATATATGGAGTTTTGTTTACTGTGTCACAGACCTGAAAGTCCGTTAATTTGGACTGTTTCGGCGGCTCGCTTTTTCCTTTTCCTGGTTTTCCAGCCTTAGGCTTCGCCGACATATCTTCGCCCAAATGCTGGGATACGTTCTGTCCCAAATGAGAGAGTTATTTGCCAATTTTTTTTTTTCCAGGAGCAGAGCAGAGCGAGACACGTCCGTCCTACGTGGCAGCCATAACCGGAAGTCGAGAAATCATCTTTTAATTTATAAAATATCTCTTAGAAAAGCTAGAACGAGTTATTATTCTGCATTAATAGAAGAGAACAAGAATAATCCCAGGTTTCTTTTCAGCACTGTAGCCAGGTTGACAAAGAGTCAGGACTCTGTCAATCTTAGCATTCCCTTAGAGCTTACTAGTCAGGACTTCATGAACTTTTTCAATAATAACATTTCATCCATCAGAGATAAAATCACTCAAATTCTTCCCACCATTAACTTAAATACAGTAACTTCTACAACTCCTTCAATTGATATCTGTCTTGATGAGTTTACTCCAATTGACCTTTTAGAGTTAGACAAAATAGTTTCCTCATCCAAGCCTTCAACTTGTCTTTTAGACCCTATTCCTACCAGGTTATTTAAAGAAGTCTTCCCACTTATTGGTAGCTTTATTCCTCATATAATCAATTCTTCATTAACTTTAGGCCATGTACTGCAGGCTTTTAAAACGGCTGTAATTAAACCCTTACTCAAAAAGCCAACGCTGGATCCAGGAGCTTTAGCTAACTATAGACCAATCTCTAATCTCCCTTTCATTTCAAAAATCTTAGAGTTGTTGCTACGCAATTATTTGACCACCTGCAGGGAAATGGTTTACTTGAAGAGTTTCAATCTGGGTTTAGAATCCATCATAGTACTGAAACAGCCTTAGCGAAGGTCACTAACGACCTCCTGATCGCAGCTGATAATGGACTTGTTTCTGTACTTGTCCTTTTAGACCTTAGTGCAGCTTTTGATACTATCGATCATAATATTCTAGTTGATAGATTAGAACACTATGTTGGACTTAATGGAACTTCGTTGCAGTGGTTTAGATCTTATTTATCTGATCGGTTCCAGGTTGTTCATGTCAGTAATGAGTTTTCTTTCAACTCAAAGCTCAGTCATGGAGTTCCACAGGGATCTGTGCTAGACCGTTCTCTTTTTGTTTATACAGTGATCCCTCGCTACTTCGCGCTTCACCTTTCGCGACCTCAGTGCATCGCGGATTTTTCAGAAATATTCATCAAAAATTCAAAATTGAGAAAAAATGGGCGACCGCTAGCAGAAGGCAGGGAGACTACATTAGAACATCAGGTATCAACACGGAGAGCCGCTCAACTCAAAATCCACCTCTCTGACCACCGCTCCACTCCTCTCCGCCCACCTCTTCACTGCTTGGGAATCTCGCAAGCTGATTGGCCGAGACGTTTTACCCAGCTTCTCTCCCTGCCGACATACCCAGCGAAGGAAGACCGCATTCATTGTTCTTTATCGCTAGTCTCGCCGCGTGGAACTTTTCGCTGTTCTCTTGTGCCTTTTTGTGCGAAATAGTCTTCCCGTCGAGCCACTACGCCGCCTCCTGCAGCTGCCCTCGACGATGCTGCGCCTCTAGCACCTGACGATGAGGCATCACCTGAGGAGCAGTAAAGCTCTCATTAACCTGTGCAGTAAATCATCTTCATCTTGAGTTACGTATCTTGTTATAAAAATAAGAGTTCTAAAAACATATTTATGTACACTTTATTTACATCTACGTATGTATGTACACTTACACACACACACATATCATATGAGAGAGAGAGTGAGAGAATGAACGTACGTGTTATTTATGGGCGACGTCATTAGGGGTGACGCTACTTCGCGGTTTTTCACTTTTCGCGGTCGGTTCTGGAACCCATTAACCGCGATAAGTGAGGGATCACTGTATATGCTTCCATTAGGCAACATTATTAGAAAGCACTGTATACATTTTCATTGTTATGCAGATGACACACAGTTATACCTGTCAATGAAGCCAGATGATAGTAATCAATTAGCCAAGTTGGAAGCCTGTCTTAAGGAAATCAAAGCTTGGATGACTTGTAATTTCCTGCTATTAAATTCAGATAAGACTGAAGTCATTCTTGTTGGTCCAAAAAACCTTAGAAATGCCTTTCCAAATCAAACTTTCAGTTTGGATGCGGTTACTCTTTCTCTTAATAGCTCTGTGAGGAACCTTGGAATTATTTTTGATCAAGAGCTGTCTTTCAATTCACATATTAAATTTGTTTCTAAGACTGCCTATCATTTGCGTAATATTGCCAAGATTAGGAGCATCTTGTCTGAGTAATGCTGAGAAACTGATCCATGCTTTTGTTAGCTCTAGATTAGATTATTGTAATTCTTTATTATCAGGTTGCCCTAAAACATCTTTAAAAAGTCTTCAGCTGATCCAAAATGCTGCAGCAAGAGTTTTAACAGGTACGAGAAAGAGAGATCATATCTCTCCGGTTCTGGCCTCTCTTCATTGGCTCCCCATAGAGTTTAGAATTAAGTTTAAAATCCTTCTTCTTACTTACAAAGCTCTAAACAATCAGGCCCCTTTTTATTTAAAAGGTCTGATACTACCGTATTATCCTAACAGAGCACTATGCTCCCAAAATGCAGGATAACTTGTAATACCTAGAATCTCCAAAAGTACAATGGGAGGCAGAGCCTTCGGTTATCAAGCTCCTCTCCTGTGGAACCAGCTGCCAATCTGGATTCGGGAGTCAGACTCGATCTCTGTTTTTAAGAATAGGGTTAAAACCTTCCTTTTTGGTATAGCCTACAATTAGGGAGGGATCATGTGTTTCTGAACCCTCCCTTAGTTATGCTGCTAATAGGTTTAGTCAGCCGGGGGAACTCCAATAATGCACTGGGCCTCACTCCTTTCTTCACTCTCAATGAATTTTTTTTTTTTTTTTTTTTTTTTTGGTCATTAACATTTGTTTGTTCTCTCCCATAGATTGAGTCCCCATCGTGCTGTTTGCTCTCTACATGTCTGTTCTTTTCATCTTCTCTATCCCCTCACCCCCCAGCCAGTCGCAGCAGATGACTGCCCCTCCCTGAGCCTGGTTCTGCTGGAGGTTTCTTCCTTTTAAAAGGGAGTTTTTCCTCTCCACTGTCACCAAGTGCTTGCTCACAGGGGATCGCCTGATTGCTGGGGTCTTTCTGCAACTGTGGGGGTTCCCCTACAGTTGAAAGTGCTATGAGATGACTATTGTTGTGAAATGGCGCTATATAAATAAAGTTGAATTGAAATTGAATTGAATATCGTGTTACTGCAACACAGCGCTAAATTTAAATTCACTTAGAAATATTTTTCCGCTTATTTAGCGTTCTAAGTCAACAGAACCAACTATGTGGATGATTGAAGATCAATTCATTCTGAATATTGAGCCATACTTCCTACATCGTGTCACAGACACTTTAAATATGAATTTTTTCTCAATTGAAAAAGATACTAATTCCTTTGACTACATGCCAGGCATGTAGTCAAAGAAATTAGCATCAGAGGAAGGAATGAGCTCTGATATGGGGATGTGTAGGGTGTGAGCTTGCTCACTAAAGCTCTTTTTTTTTTTTTTTTTTTGAACAGATGTAGCTTCAAATTGTCTTGCTGAAAGAACATTTTACAAAGGAATAAAAGGTTAAAAATTTTTCAGTGAGTTGTAGTTTATAATCAAAACATCTATAGAATCTCATTCTGCATTCCATAAAAGGGTAATTAAACCAGTGTTTAGTTAGGGAAAGTGAAAAAGTTGTATTCACTGACATTCTCACAAATATTTTGACAAATGCGAAAACTTTGCATTAAAATTGCTGTAAGAATTAATTGACTTATCGTCCCTTTAGGGAGGAGCTAAAGGAGCAGCTGGAGAAGAAGAAAAAAGGCTCCCGAGCCCTGGCTGACTTTGAGGATAAAATGAACGCGGTACGTATTGTCCTTTCATGACCAAACCAGAAGATATACACAAAGATTCAGTTGCTATTCTACTTAACTGATTTTCCTCTTGTTGAAATTCTGTTCAATGGTTTATGTTGGTTTACACTGTCACCTAATGATTTGCCAAATTCTTCTGAGTTTTAGCATTCCGGTCCACATTTCTGTGTGGAGTTGGTATGTTTTTTTTTCTGTGACTGTGTGGATTTAATCAGTGTTTTGGTTTCCTCCCACAATGTAAAGCATGCTTGTTGGGTTAGTCTGTGACTCCGATGGCGCTCTTATAATGCAGCGAACTGTCTTAAAAAACCCACCTTGTACTTGTTATACAAAATTTGGAAGTAAGCCTTTAAAAGTTCTTTCTATATGAATCTTGTCACGATCTGGCCTACCACTGACAGACTTATACCTATAAAGTATAAGTCAAAAACATGCATTAAGAATACATCCTAAAGCACATTTCTCTCATGAAATACATAATTGTAATGGACCTCTTGCACAATATTGAGTGATGTACTTCCGCATTCTGTTCTCTGAGCAGCTCCATTTCCTGTTCCATTGTATTTTCCCATTCCCTGGTGCGTTCTTGTCAAATCAATTGTATGACTTTTGCTTATTATTGTACATACTGGAAATAGTGTGCGGGCAAATCATTTTTAATTTACAAAGTTTGTGTTTCACATTTGGATCATTATTGTAACCATACTGGGCTGTTTAATAGTTAGCCCAGTTAGCTCAGCTTTCGTATTGTATGTGTCTCCGATTCCAAATATCACAGCATGGGTTGTAATAGACCTGTGTAATGGACATGTATCGTGCGAAGTCTTTGCACGAGCTCATTCACGTTCATTTGAGTCCATGCAATGTTATTAGGAGTGAGTCAAAGTTTATTACAAGAATAAATAACACACCAGCAACTGGAAGCAACAGTAATGGTAACAGCAATAACTGAGGGATTCTGCATATACACACAGTAATACTAAAACAAGTCAGGTAACAAGTGGGAGTTGTACATATGTTTTGGTGAGTTTCACAGGTCTATTACAGTGGTATTTGGAATGGCAGAGACTGAAACAATACGATAGCTGTGCTATGCTCAGCTAACTGGGCGAACTATTAAACAGCCCAGTATGGTTACAAAAATGATCAAAATGTGAAACACGAACTTTGTAAAGAAAAAACGATCTGCCAGCACACTATTTCCAGTATGTACAATGATAAGTGAAAGTAATAAAATTGAGTTATTGACGAGAAAGCACCGGGGAATGGGGGAAATATAATCGAACAGGAAATGGAGCTGCTCAGAGAACGGAATAGAGAACCTAAGTCACGCCCCCTCTACTTCTGCATATGGGACCTTAAATCGGAAAAATTCTCCATTGAAATGAATGGCAAGAGCGAAATTATCTTTTGATCCCTATCGAATTTTGCCACAAGTTACACATATGATGTTTGTCAATTTAAAAGATAATTTTCCATATAATTAAAGTTTTTGGCTGTTGTGTAATAACAGAATAATATTTAGTTTTGTGAAAAGGATTAGCATATTACATCTCCCATCATCTCACATCACCAAACACAATCATGGCAGGAGGTTACTAAAACCTCATCTCCTGTTTCTTGACCAATAAAATTCGGATCCAAAGAGGAGAAAAACAACACAACTGTATTGTTTTGTATTTTGAGAGCTGGAGCTGAATGAGAGGACTGTTAGTTACTTCCCCCTGGGCGTTCTTTGAAAATGGGACTTAATTTAAGATGTCTTGTGTTTGTAGTTTTTTAATTTACATATTTTCACAACGTTATACCTGAACAGTTAAACAACCTACACCGTTGTTTATGCGAAAAATTATCTTTTAAATTGACAAATATATGTGTGACTCGTGGCAAAATTCAATCAGGATCAAAAGATAATTTTGCTCTTGCCATTCATTTCAATCGAGAAGTTTTGTGATTTAAGGTCCCATGTGTGGAAATACAGGGGACGTGACTTAGGTTCTCTATGCAGAAGTGCAAGAGGTCCATTTTATTGTGATCTAACTGCCAGATTTCTGATCTGCCACTTTGCCAAATTGTATATTTTCTTTTGATTGCTACAAATGGTAAATGGTGTTCACTTACACACGTAGACAAAATTGTTGGTACCCCTCTGTTAATGAAAGAAAAACCCACAATGGTCACAGAAATAACTTGAATCTGACAAAAGTGGTAATAAATAAAAATTCTACAAAAATTAACCAATGAAAATCAGACAGTGCTTTTGAATTGTGGTTCAACAGAATTACTTTAAAAAACAAACTCATGAAACAGGCCTGGACAAAAATGATGGTACCCCTAGAAAAGATTGAAAATAATGTGACCATAGGGACATGTTCAACCAAGATGTGTCCTCTAATTAACATCACAGGTGTCTACAAACTTGTAATCAGTCAGTCGGCCTATTTAAAGGGTGACAAGTAGTCACTGTGCTGTTTGTTGACATGGTGTGTACCA
Source organism: Pholidichthys leucotaenia (assembly GCA_020510985.1). Classification (NCBI taxonomy): domain Eukaryota; kingdom Metazoa; phylum Chordata; class Actinopteri; order Cichliformes; family Pholidichthyidae; genus Pholidichthys; species Pholidichthys leucotaenia. The sequence goes on along the minus strand of CM035839.1, from coordinate 141,434,761 downwards.
CACTAAACATGGACCAGAGGAAGCAAAGGAGAGAGTTGTCTCAGGAGATTAGAAAGAAAATTATAGACAAGCATGTTAAAGGTAAAGGCTATAAGACCATCTCCAAGCAGTTTGATGTTGTGTTGATGCACATATTATTCAGAAATTTAAGATCCACGGGACTGTAGCCAACCTACTTGGACGTGGCCGCAGGAGGAAACTTGATGAAGAATGGTAACAAAAGAGCCCAGAACAACCTCTAAACACATTCAAGGTGAACTCCAAGGTCAAGGTACATCAGTGTCAGATCGCACCATCCGTCGTTGTTTGAGCCAAAGTGGACTTCATGGGAGACGACCAAGGAGGACACCACTGTTGAAAACAAATGATAAAAAAGCCAGACTGGAATTTGCCAAACTGCATGTTGACAAGCCACAAAGCTTCTGGGAGAATGTCCTATGGACAGACGAGACAAAACTGGAACTTTTTGGCAAGGTACATCAGCTCTATGTTCACAGACGCAAAAATGAAGCATACCAAGAAACTAGAAAAGCACTCGGAGAGCGCAGACCTCCGCCAAGCGCCACAGTTCCCCCCCATACAGTGTTTGTGTGTACGTTTTCAGATTCCTTGACCATGAAAACATATGACTAGCAATTGGATTCACAATGATAGGATTAGTGGTTCAGTAGTTATTGACGAAAATGGCATTTTCCGTAATGGTGGTTTAGCGCCACAGTTCCCCCCATACAGTGTTTGTGTGTATGTTTTCAGATTCCTTGACCATGAAAACATATGACAAGCAATTGAATTGACAATGATAGGATTAGTGGTTTAGTAGTTATTCACGAAAATGGCATTTTGCGTAATGGCGGTTTTCTTGTGGACGGTGATCCGGATCACCACCAAAATGTAATCAGCTGTAGGATACCCCATTTCTGACAATCTGTGAAAATTTCATGAAAATCCGTCCATAACTTTTTGAGTTATCTTGCTAACAAACAGACAGGCAAACCAACGCCGATGAAAACATAACCTCCTTGGCGGAGGTAAAGAACACTGTCCCTACTGTGAAACATGGAGGAGGTTCTGTTATGTTGTGGGGCTGCTTTGCTGCGTCTGGCACAGGGTGTCTTGAATCTGTGCAGGGTACAATGAAATCTCAAGACTATCAAGGTATTCTCGAGAGAAATGTGCTGCCCAGTGTCAGACAGCTTGGTCTCAGTTGCAGGTCATGGGTCTTGCAGAAGGATAATGACCCAAAACACACAGCTAAAAACACCCAAGAATGGCTAAGAGCCAAACATTGGACTATTCTAAAGTGGCCTTCTATGAGCCCTGATCTAAATCCTATTGAACATCTGTGGAAGGAGCTGAAACATGCCATCTGGAGAAGGCACCCTTCAAACCTGAGACAACTGGAGGAGTTTGCTGATGAGGAGTGGGTCAAAATACCTGCTGAGAGGTGCAGAAGTGTCATTAACAGTTACAGAAATCGTTTGATTGCAGTGATTGCCTCAAAAGGTTGTGCAACAAAATATTAAGTTAACCCCTTGCACTCCGGTCAATTTTCCTAAAAACGCCAAAAAAAAAAAAAAATGTGCCCAAAGTAAATCGAAAGCTGTTCTTCAACCCTTTGCAGCAGCTTCATGGGGTTGGTCTCATTTAAAAGAAAACACTTTGAATTTTTTGGCAAAAAAAAACCATGATCTCTCTAAGTGCTCCGGCCACTGAGTTACAGTCATCTAAACATAGTGAACTTGAAGAAAATAAATTTGGCCTGGGTGTTTTTTTGGATACAAATGCTTGCAAATAACACACAGCTTCAGATCCGGGCTGGAAAATGCAACAGAAATGTAGAACCAAGTGTTATCCAGCTGAGGTCCAAATTTTGTAACAATACCACAAAAAATGAATATATTACACAGCTTTGTTCTCAGGTAGTTCCCAGGCGTTTTGGAACTGTGCCAAATTGTGCCAAATGGCACAGTTTGGAAAAACATCTAACTTTTGAATGATTCAATGTAGAAGCTTCATTTAGGGCTCTAATGAAAGGTCACATTCAGGGCTGTGTGTGTGTGTGTGTGTGTGTGTGTGGCAACCCCCCCCCCCCCCCCCCCCCCGCTACAGAGGACGGAGATCCGCCCTCGCTACATGACGGATTACACTCGGATAAGGCATGTTTCCACAACACCGCTGTCACTGCCGCTCCCCCCACCCCCCTGCTACAGAATCGTAACGGCGGGGCCCCGTTCACGGTCCGGAGGCGGCGAACGAACCGTGTAACGCGGCGCACGCACTTCGGACATTGTGCGCCGCACAGTTGTAATTTACCGATCGTTCAAAAGTCATTTTTGATTACAATTTTCAGGGATAAAAAATAATTTGGCTTATAACACCTTACCTCTTCACAGCCACATTGTCCTGGCCAACTTCTCTTCCTCATTGTCAGACGAACCGACGCTGGTCCGCTCGTTTTGGTCTTGCGACCCGGTCAAAACATAATTCCATGATTGCGGTTTTGGCGAATGATTTACGACCTTCGTCGTCGGCCTCCGTCGGTCTATGATGACCATATAAGAGAATCCTAAACACTCTGCTGGAATTAAAAAAAAAATAAATAAACCACTGCCTGTGGCTGCTGAAGCAGTCTCTCTTCACCCAGCTTTAGACAAAACAGCTCAGCGAACTTCTGTGCTTCAATTGGCTCGCAGCTGTTGGTAGGCGGGTCCTTCTGGCTAGGTTTTCATTCATTGGTTCTTCAAGGTTTCAGAAACCCAATTCAAGGCTCTTATTAGTCGAATGAGAGGTCAGTCAGATGAACTAATCTGTTCGCGGCTGTGTCTGCAGCTTTTATTTTCAGTGCGCGCTTGGACGCCATACACCACCTACATCAAAATCTCCATGATGCGTCCTAGAGCACACGAGAGCGCGCTCCTGCACTCTCGTGCGCTCTAGGACGCAGAGACTTGTCCACCCGTGGGACAACGGAGCGCAAGAGGTTAAGGGTTCCATCATTTTTGTCCAGGCCTATTTCATGAGTTTGTTTTTTAAAATCATTCTGTTGAACCACAATTCAAAAGCACTGTCTGATTTTTATTCATTAATTTTCATAGAATTTTTATTTATTTCCACTTTTGTCAGATTCAAGTTATTTCTGTGACCATTGTGGGTTTTTCTTTCATTAACAGAGGGGTACCAACAATTTTGTCCACAGCTGTATAGATGACCAAAGTGCTTTACAGATCCTGCTATCCACCCATTCACACACACATTCACACACTGATGGCAGTAGAGCTGCCATGCACAGGCGCTGGCCTGACCCACCAAGAGCAACTGGGGGTTCAGTGTCTTGCTTAAGGACACTTCAACATCCAGACTGCAGACAGAGTGGGAATCGCACCCCTGACCCTCTGATCAGTCGTTGGCCACACTACACCTGCACCACAGCTGCAGGTGTAGTTTATACCTACCCTACAAAACTAGTAGGGTAGGTAAAGATGGATAAAGGAAACAACGTTGAAGTTGCTTCTGTTCGTTCATAATGTATGATTGTAAAGTCGCTCACATTTTGTTAAAAAATGTTGGATATAATCTAATTTACCTTAGAGCAGACTTAAAATCTAGTCATATAGCCACAAAGAACCACAACAGCCTGCTTGGGTGTTAATTTCGGGGTAAATACAGACAGCTGCAACTGTTTGTTTTACCCGAAAATTAAAATGCTCATGCTGTTGCCATGTCAGTAATGCTTGTTATTGAACCTAACGTGTACAGACTAGGGCTGGGCGATAAAACAATAACGATAATCAGTCCCTCCAGGATTTCGCTGGATGTTTTTATGATTGTTGTGGTCCAAAAAGCCTGAATTCGTGGGAGCTTTTTTTTAAAAAGTTGTGATAAAAGCTGTGATGTTTTTAGATTGTTTTTGCACTAAAAGTTGTGGGAAGAATTCCAAATTCTAAAGCAGATGCTTTTTTCCACTTTACTGCAGTGATGTTTTATATAACGATACAAGAAAAGCACAGGATTGTCAAAAATGTCCTATTATAGTGATTTGTAAATTAAGCAGAAACTTCTGCTATACAGAAAAACTCTTGTGCAACAGCAAATACAAACATTAACACAATATCCATTTCAACAGCTAAATTGTGTTGAATGCATGTTAAAGAGTATATATTTGGAAATTATTGGCAGCACCTTAATTTGAAAACTCTCTATGGTTCCCAACCACTCGGTACCGAACGGAGAGGAAAAAAAAAATTGTGTTGCACTGTATTGGCTATTGGAGTCTGTTTTCTCTGGGAAAAAAAAAAATACAGACAATATTCTCTGTCTTTCCATGCCTACCTGTCTGCTGCATGTTGGTCTTCACACACACACACACACACACACACACACACACACACACCATTTACAGCAGGACAGCAAGGGTGTGGGGTGGGCGGAGTGCATTTGTCCGTCCAGACCGGAGGTTCACAGTTTTAAAGCTCATTGACCAGATGTAGTCATGATTTTACCTCTAAAGATGAATAAATGTTCAAACACTGGCTGTAGTGTAGTGTACTCTCCTCATGCGCTCCCACGACGGGGTACTTTTGGGGCAGGCGCATGTTTTTCAACACAAACCCAGCGCTTCATACACGCGGTCAGGACAGAGACATGGCGAGGCGTCCACGGGCAGGCTGGAGGAGACGGAGGAAGGGACAGTGTTGAAAACCTCATGGGTGAGTGTTTTTTTTTAAAATCACACACTCTGCTGACGTGTTCTGTTACTCATTGTAAACTATAAACTCACTGTAAACACAGAAGTAAACGCGGTGCAGCGATGCATTTGATTGGTTAGACTGAGCGTTTCAGTGCCAGTTAGAGACAAATTTGATTGGTGAAATTGGCGGAAGTTGACTAGGATTGGCCAAAATTGCAAGAAAGTTGCAGTGATTGGACAGAGTTGCAAAGTCGCACAATAATTGCGCTGATTGGCTGATTTTGCGTGAATTGGTGCGACCGCAACATTGTGAAATCCTAGAGGGACTGAATAATTATCACAAAATAACTTTTCTTCGATGGAGACATAATACTTTTCGATAGAACGTCGACAGAAGTCATTCGTTCTGTGTTTTGACAGACGGTATGAAAAGCCAATAAAAATGAGAATACACCATCGCAACCCAATCGTGGCTGGAAGTCACGTTGGATTGACGCACACAGCATGCGTAGTAGTGATGGGAATTCCAGCTCTTTTTAGAGAACCGGCTCTTTGGCTCTGCTCACTAAAAGAGCCGACTCTTTCGGCTCCCAAGCGGCTCTTCAGGTTGTTTTGTTGCTTTAATTTATTAATTTAATTTATTATCAACAACAATATAAAATTATGCACAAAATGAATTACTAATGTAAAAAAAAGTTTTTATTTATATATGTTTATTATATAAATATGCTTTTATTTATTCACTCCACATAAAATGTAAAAAGTAAATTATAAAATACAAAAACCAACTATTTACAATTCAACTTTTAGCTCTTTAAATTTTCATCTTTTTCCTTTTAAACAAATTTAAAGTGAAACAACACAAAACACTGCAAACCACAACACAATATAATATAAATTAAAATATGCAAAACAAAAAGAAAAAAAATGAACACCCAGATCTTTAATTAAGGTAAAGGTTGGCATTTAGAAATACCAAGTGCCTCAGCTTTGAGGAGCTGATCTGGTTTCTTCTTTCAGTATTTATCCGCCCTGTTTTGGAGAAGATTCTCTCAAAGGGGACTGATGTTGCCACAATGCACAGTCTCCGTGTCATCACCTGGGTAAGATGTGGATAAATTGAAGCCTTGGTCTCCCACCAGCTCAGTGGGTCTGCACTTCTCTGGCAAAGGGGCTCATCAATGTAGGGATCTCACTCCAGTATTGCATCTGCTGAGGGATTTTCTGGCAGACTCTACACACTGCCTTTGTATTGTCAATAAAATTGAAATGGTTCCAGATTTTTTCTTCTTCTCCTGGTGTCGCTCATTTTCTTTACTATACCTTTCTAATGTGTCGATGTCGTCTCTTCTTGTTTCTCCTGGCTCTCTTTCTCTCTCTCCCTCCTGCTCTGTTGTGTGCTACTGCTGCTGCAAGTGTAACTACCGCCCCCTCCCCCCCCTCAGCGCAAACACAAGGCACAAACACATATTGACCAATCACGTGTGGCTTGAAGAGAAAAAAAAGTGAGAGAGAGAGAGGGTGAGAGAAAGGGGGGGGGAAACAAACAAACCACGGCTTCCAATAAGGAGCCGGCTCCCGTCGTTCACTTCTAAGAGCCGTTTCATTCGCGACCGACACATCACTAATGCGTAGGTGTGTAGGACCAATAGTCAAGGCTTAGCACACCCGCTAATGTTTGGGCTAGCACAGCCATGTAGAGGTTGGAGCGTGGTTAAAAAGAAAATGATAGAAAACATGAATAAAAAGTCCAGTGGCAGCGTAACCAAAGAAGACACCAAAATGGACGCTGCCCAATGCTCAACAGACGAGGGAGATTGTCGAAAAGAAGGGTCAGAAGAATTCAGTAGTGTGGACAGAATGTCAGATTAAAGCAGCTGATAAAAGTAATTGACCCTCATTACCAAATCCCTGCAATAAATATTTCTCTAGACGGCAGTTGAAAAGGAGCTGCAAAGTCTGCCATACTTTGCTACTACGTCAGATTTGTCATCAAGTCGCACATCTGAACCATATATGAGCCTTACTGCCCACTTCATTATGGATCAAGATTGGAATTATAAAAGCAATGTCTTCAAACTTTACTGAAGACCATACAGGTGAAGTCATTGCTTTAGGACTGACCAAAGCATTTGCATCCTGGAGACTGAGTGAAGACAAACAAGTCTGCATCACGACAGACAGTGGGACAAAGGCTGCATTGCTTTGGGCATGTATTTCACTTAGCTATCGGTAAGTTGATGAGCAGAATATTATAAAATAATTATATTTTATGTTTTATAATTATTTGAAATACAGTTGTATAATGTTCTACACTACATTTGTCAAGTTCAACTTCTGACAGAAAATAAATATTTAAAATTAATCTTGTTACAGCTTCACATCTCACTTAAGAATAAAAAGGAACCTTTAAGCTTGACAGAAATAGTAATTAGATTCGTATCGCAGTATTGTGGAGAGAGAAATAATGGGGCGAAGCGGTGCAGAGCAGTCACATTCACAAGAATCACAAGCATAAAAACGCAGGTCACAGGCACCTCTCCTTTTATAGCATACCACTCTCTCTGCGACCTGGGGTGCTGCATTAACATAAATACATTTGTCATTTCCCTTTGTCACTGTTCGCATCAACACACAATCCCCCCATGACCATTCCCCTTCCGTCTGAGTGGAAACATACAGAGTGGGTTCCCACACTGCCCCCCACCCCAGAAACTCAAACTGAGCCTTAACCCTCATGTCCTTTGGGCTTCAGCCTACATCCATAGCGGCTGTAACGGGGGGGTCGGCAGCTCCGAGGCGCTGCTGTGCCAGTGGGGGGCTCCTGGGGGTGCGTCTGTCTGTGGGGGGGGCATCTTCAGTATGCCATTGTGACTGATCTGACGAGTCATTTACTTGGGGAGGTCTCAGTGGGGGCTGTCCGCGCCGATGAGCTCGGGCCAACACCACCTGCTGGTCTGCTAAAACGAAGGCGGGCTTAAGCCTATCTATACAGATTGTTTCCTCCGTCCCCCCAAGTTAACACAAAATGTTTCTCCTCGGGTTCTAGCACTCTGAATGGGCCGTCATAGGGCGGGCGCAATGGGGTCCGGTCGGGCATCGTGCTTGACAAATAAAACAGAATGACGCATCCTTCAAGGTCTTTGGCACAAAAGCGCAGGGAAAACATGGTGGGCCAGGCCGGGTACCGTCCCTCGCCTCTGCGCTACGCAGTGAAAGTGGAGATGGATCGTGGTTCGGCGCGGGGATGTCTGACAAAAACTCTCCAGGGAGCCGCAAGCAGGCTGGGAAAAAACCAGCTCTGCTGGGTAGGGCTGTCAAATCCTCCTTCGGTGCTGAACGCAGACCCTAATCGAACCCACGGCAACCGGTCCACCCCAATTTGCATCCGTAAGCGAAGCCCTGAGCGCTGCTTTAAAAGTGATCTATGGAAATGCTCACAAAACCCATTGGCCTGGGGGTTGTACGCGGTCATGCGATGAACTGTGACGCCCAGGCTCTGGGCCATCGTGGACCAGAGGTTGGAAACAAACTGCGAGCCCCTGTCGGATGTGATAGTCGAAGGGGCGCCGAAACGTGAACACCCATGCCGTCAAAAAAGCGCATGCAACTTCTGCGGACGTGGTGGAAGCTAGCGGGACTGCCTCGGGCCAGCGCGTGGTGCAGTCCACCACTGTCAGGAGGTGTGTGAACCCCTGCGATGGCGGGAGGGGGCCAACCAGGTCCACGTGAATGTGGTCGAACCTCTTAGCCAGGATATGGAACGGATCCAAGGGGGCCTTTGTGTCCCTGTGCACCTTGGCACTCTACGCGGGCTGCAGCCCACTCTTTCACCTGTTTGCGCAGGCTCGGCCAGACGAACTTTGCTCCCACCATTTTGACTGACACGCGCACTCCTGGGTGTGCCAAGGAGTGAACCGACTCAAAAACGCGGCGGCGCCAAGCGCATGGGACCACCAGCCGCAGGCGGCCTGTGGAGATGTCACAGACTGGGGGGGGGGGGGCCGTCTTGCAGTACTCTGCTCTCCAGCCTTAACCCTGTTGGTCCATACTGGAGCGCGCAAACTTCTGCATCGCCGATCTGCTCAGCGGCCATGGGCGTGTAATCTATTCCCATGTAGACTGGGGTCACTAATGCGCACGAGAGGTATGCCGCCACCACGTTGAGTTTACCGGCCACATGCTGAATGTCGGTCGTAAACTCCGAGATCGTGGCCAGCTGTCTCTGCTGCCGGGCCGACCATGGTTCCAAAACCTTGGCTATTGCATACTTTAGCAGCTTGTGGTCCACGAACGCAGTGAAGGCGCGCCCTTCTAGCCAGAACTGGAAGTGGTGTATGGCCAGGTGGAGAGCCAGTAACTCCCTGTCGAACGCACTGTTTTTATGCTCATTGTTGTGCAAAGATCTGCTTAAAAAGGCGAGCGGCTGCCAAGAACCGGTGACACACTGCTCCACGACGGCCCTGATGGCCACGTCCAATGCGTCGGTAGTGAGTGCTGTCCGAGCCGCTGGGTCCGGGTGCGCCAGTAGTGTGGCGTTCGCCAGAGCTGTTATGACCTTGGAAAACGCTTGCTCTTGCTCAGGAGTCCAGTTGACTCTGTCCGCCAGTTTCCTTTTTTTAAGTGTGGCGTACAACGGCTGCATGAGCTGGGCTGCGCGGGGGAGAAAACGGTTGTAGAAGTTAACCATCCCCAAAAACTCCTGCAGCGCCCTGACAGTCTGAGGCCGGGGAAAATCTGCCACTGCGCGCACTTTGTCCGGTAAGGGTATCGCGCCCTCCGGTGAGATGCGGTGGCCCAAAAAATCGATTCCCGTCACCCCCGAACTGGCACTTCGCCAGGTTGATTATTAACCCGTGCTCTTCCAACCTCTGGAAAACTGTCCTGAGGTGGGGTACGTGTTCGTCCTTGGATGCACTGGCCACCAGGATGTTGTCCAGGTAGACGAACACAAACGGCAGATCGAGCAACACCGCATCTATTATGTGTTGGAATGTCTGCGCCGCACCTTTTAACCCGAAAGGCATGCGTAAAAACTCAAAAAGACCAAACGGGGTTATTACTGCCGTTTTAGGTATGTCCTCAACGTGCATCGGGACCTGGTGGTAACCGCGGACCAGGTCTGTCTTGGAAAAAATGCGTACCCCGGTGAGGTGAACAGAAAAATCCTGAATATGGGAGATGGGTTGCGGTCATGCTCTGTGGCGTTGTTTAATCTGTGGAAATCTCGGCAAGGTCGCCACAATCCCTCGGCTTTAGGAACCATATGTAGCGGGGATGCTCATGGGCTGTTTGAGCGTCTGATGATGCCCAACTTTTCCAAGTTAGCAAACTCCTCGCGCGCTATGGCCAGTTTAGCTGAAAACGTTGGGACCGTGAGTGCTGGGAACTGGGTGAGTAGTGTGTGGAGCTGTGACGTTGGCTAGTGTTGTGGACCCGGCTGTTCTTGCTGTACAGGGGAGAGAATCAAAAGACATTGCGTTCAGGCGTCTGTTAGCCACATCGACTAGTAGACCGTGTGCACACAAAAAATCAGCGCCCAAAATGGGGAAGCTGCATGCCGCTGTGACGAATGTCCATTGGTATGTAGGGCCGTACAAGGATACAGTCAGTGTCCTCTCACCAAAAGTCTTAATGTCTGAGCCGTTTGCGGCCATCAGCTCGGGGCTGCTGCTTCCTGCCAGCCGGTCTGCGTAGGACGGCATGATGAGGCTCTTTTGGGAGCCGGAGTCCACGAGGAACCGCCTCCCCGAGCGTGAGTCTGTCACATAGAACAGCTTGCTTGCTTCACCGGCGGTCGCAGCTGCTACTGACTGCCGGCCCTGGCGTTTCCCGAGCACTTGAATTGGCATGGTGGCACGCATTGGTGTGCGTCCTCTCCAAAACAGTGGTGGTAGAAGCAGAGCGTGTCTCTCCGGTGCTTCTTGGTCTTCGCTGCAGCCATCGTCGTTGGGCCCTCGCCTCTGATTTCCGTCTTGCTGGGTTCCGATGCCACTGCGTTCACTGCGAGGGCTCTGGTGGTGAGGATAATCTGATCTGCCTCTTGTGCTAGCGCCCGGTAGTTGCGCACAGCCAGCAGCGGCGAATTGGAAAGGACTGCCCTTGCCGCTGTCGGGAGGTTCCGGAGGAAAAGGTGAGCAAAGAGGAAATGCCCGTCATCAGTGCCCATCAACGCCAACATCTTCTCCATTAATTCGACCGCCGACCTGTCTCCCAACTCGGAGTGCGTCAGGAGCCTTTCTGCTCTCTCGCAGTCCAAGAGTGTGTAGCGCCGGGTCAGTGCAATTTTGAGAGCATCGTATTTGTCGTCGTCTGGGGGCTGTTGGAGCAGGCTCGCCACCTGCTGAGTTGTGCATGCGTCCAGTGCTCTAACCATGTAGTAATATTTGGTGTCATCCGCCATTATTCCCCGGAGCGCGAACTGGGCCTCAGTGTGGAGGAACCAAGACTTTGGGTCGTGTAGCCAAAAGTCTGGGAGTTTAACCGAAACGGCTCACGCGTTGCTGGCACCTCCTGTCCGGGTCATCTCCAGGGTGTTCGCCTCGAGTTCCATTGTGCATCAAGGGTCACCAGTGTGGAGAGAGAAATAATCGGGCGAAGTGGTGCAGAGCAGAGCAGACTTTATTAATCTCTCCCTCACATTCACAAGAATCACAAGCATAAAAATGCAGGTCGCAGGCACCTCTCCTTTTATAGCATACTACTCTCTCTGCGACCTGGAGTGCTGCATTAACATAAATACATTTGCCATTTCCCTTTGTCACTGTTCGCATCAACACACAAATCCCCCCATGACCATTCCCCTTCCGTCTAAGTGGAAACATGCTGAGTGGAAACATTCTGAGTGGGTTCCCACAGTATACTGTATATTGATATTGATCAATATGGAAAAAAATTATCGTGACTGCAATTTTTTCATATCGCCCAGCCCTAGTACAGACCTTTTCTAATAGTTATTCAAAATTTTATTGCTTTATATTTTGTGATAGCATCTAATATCAAGTCCATATGGCTGTAATGCAATATAGAGCAATAGATAAATTGACATTATGTAATAATAACACATCACACAAAACCGTTAAGTCTTAGGAAGCAAACTAGTCACTCTTTTTATTTATTTATTTTACTTCATGCAGCCAGGTTGCACTTGGTGGCATAGACTACTCACAAAAAGTTAGGGATATTTGACTTTGGGGTGAAATTTATGGAAAATGTAAAAAGTTCACACTACAGTGATATAATATCATGAAGATAGGGCATTTAAGTAGAAGCATGCAATTGTGATTTCCTCATCCCAAACAATTTAATGAAACAAAAGCCAACAACAGTGGTGGGTATACCACAGCAAAAAATGTCAGTATCTCAAGAGCTTGTCATGTGCCCTTAAACATCAATTACAGCTTGACAATGACATCTCATGCTGTTCACAAGTCGACTTATTGTCTACTGAGGCATGGCATTCCACTTTTCTTGTAGGGCGGCCCTCAGGTCATTGAGGTTGTGGGATGCAGGGTTATGAACCTCTACACAGCGACTCTGCTGATCCCATAGGTTTTCTGTGGGATTCAGGTCTGGAAAAAGTGCAGGCTACTCCATTTGAGGTTCTCCAGCCTCCAGCAGCCATTCCCAAATGGTGCGACCTCGATGAGCTGGAGCATTGTCGACCATGAAGATGAAATTAGGCGTATGTTGTTCATGCAGGGGCACAATGACTGGATTAATTGTGTTATTCAGGTAGTATTGGCTTGTCACTGTACCATTTACAAGGTGTATGGCAGTTCTGTATTGACTAGACACACCTGCCCAGACTGTAAAGCCTTATTCATGCTGCATTTCCCCTCTGGTTCACTTTGGACGAGCCCGGCACGCACGCGGCGTTGTACATACGCACTTTTTTGTCTACCAGGCCAAGCAGTTGACACATGTGCACAACTGTTATTTGCAGTTTCGCCCCAGCCCTATGTGTAGCACAAATGTGCTAACACGCCAGTTTGTTCACCGGCTATAAAACGTGAGAGTGACACACATTTTTTTTTTTTTTGTAGCAACAATGGCGTCGTTTCAGGGAAAAGGAGGAATTACCGTTTTCCAGTGCTCTTCTCCACTCAAGCTGCTGCAAAAGGATTCATGTATGCTTATTCTCATCTTCCACCTCCAAATTGTCTACTTTGTCTTTGTATGCTGTGTTGATAGCGCCATCTCGTGAATGGGGTGTTCAGTCTTGCGCATGCTTGTCAATGCGTTCAGATCGTGGGCAGTCACAAAATTTGGGCTTGCACGCGGTTGTCTGCGGTAGAGTCCAACATACATTTATGGCAAGTCGTTTTAACATTTAATAGCTAGACTGGATATGTATTGTAGATATTGTAGCACCTTGGGAGAGTCAGATTTCTAGCATCTCAGACGAGAGACAGTGAATAAGCATAGGAGACAAAAGAGCAGGAGTCTCCTGGTGAGAGAGCGAGAAGCAGTCAAGGATGTAGGGGGTTGAATGCAGTGTGATGCAAATGTCCTGTTGTGTGTGATGTAAGCCGTGAAACTTAAGAGGAGAGTCTCTGGTAAAAAGTTCAGACTGTTCTGTGGTCGTGAGATGTGTGAAATAAATCATTTTGAAATGAATCTGCCTGTGATTTTACGCACTCCACACTGGTGACCCAAGACGTATTATGGAACACGAGGCAAGATCCCCGGAGCCGGCCCGGTCAGGAAGCTACAGCGAGGCGGCAGCCATCCCACAGACAGCCCGGACTGGAACCTCCAGCCACGCGTGTGCGGTTTCAGTCAAGCTACCGGATTTCTGGCAGCACAACCTGCGCTCTTGGTTCCACCTCACTGAGGCTCAGTTCACCCTCCGGGGAGTAACGGCAGATGACACCCAGATTCTACCATGTGGTCGCAGCGCCTCGACGCCCGCACAGCTCAACAGGTAGTGAGCCTGCTCGATCAGCCTCCAGCCAGCAACAGATACGAGGCGCTCAAAGCTGCGCTCATCCAGCGCTTACTCGCTCTCAGACTGTGAGAGAGCGGAGAGGCTCCTGACGCGGACTGAGCTGGGAGAGGGTTTGGCTGTAGACCTGATGGAGAAGATGCTGGCGTTAATGGGCATGGAACGACGAGCACTTTGTTTGCCCACCTCTTCCTCCGGAACCTTCCCGACAATAGCGAGAGCGCTTCTGGCCAATTTGCCGCAGCTGGCCGTGCGAGACTACCGTGCGCTAGCCCAGGAGGCAGACCGGATCATCATCGCCACCAAGGGCGACCACAGTCAATGCAAGCAGCGGCGGAGCCCAGCGAGACGACCAGAGGAGGCGAGGAGCCACCGACGGTAGCTAGCAGCGGGGGACCAGGGAACGCCAGAGAGCACGCCTCTGTTCCTACCACCGCTGCTTCGGAGAGAACGCACGCAGATGTACGCCACCGTGCCCATTCCAGCGCTCGGGAAAACGCCAAGGCCCGAGGGTCGGTGCTGCAGCGACCCTCGGTGAAGTGAACAAGCTGCTCTACCTAACCGGACGCACGCTTGGGGAGGCATTTCTCCCCTCGTGGACACCGGAGCCCAGAGGAGCTTCATCTGGCCGACCTACGCCTGACCGGCTGGCAGGATCTAGCGGCCCCGAGTTAGTGGCAGCAAACGGCTCGGATATTAAGACCTTTGGTGAGAGGACTCTGCTCTTATCTCTACACGGCCGTACATATGAGTGGACTTTTGTCATAGCAACACTGAATTACCATATACTGGGGGCTGATTTTCTGTGTGCACATGGGTTATTGGTTGATGTTGCTAAAAGGGCGTCTGGTTAATGCACTGTCCTTCGATTCTCACCCCTGTATAGCTCGAGTGACCCGGCCAACAGCACAAGCCAACGTCACAGCTACAGGCGGTAAGTTCCACACACTGCTCACTCAGTTCCCAGCACTCAGGGTCCCGATGTTTTCCGCGGCCATTGCTAAACATGGGGTGGAGCACTTTATCACCACCACCGGGCCGCCCGTTTTTGCAAGACCTCGGCGCTTGGACGCAGCTAAGCTGGCCATAGGGGCATCATCAGGCGCTCAAACAGCCCATGGGCTTCCCCGCTACACATGGTCCCTAAGGCTGAGGGATCGTGGCGACCGTGCGGTGATTTCCGCAGGTTGAACAACGTCACGGCGCACGACCGCTACCCGATTCCTCACATACAGGATTTTTCCATTCACCTCGCCGGGGCACGCATTTTTTCCAAAATAGACCTGGTCCGCGGTTACCACCAAGTCCCAGTGCGCGCTGAGGACGTACCCAAAACAGCGGTAATAACTCCGTTCGGTCTATTCGAGTTCCTGCGCATGCCATTCGGGTTAAAAGGAGCGGCACAGACGTTCCAGCGCATGATGGATGCAGTGCTGCGCGATCTCCTGTTCGTGTTCGTCTACCTGGACGATATCTGGTAGCCAGTGCATCCGAGACTGAACACGAAACCCACCTCACGACGGTTTTCCGAAGGTTGGAGGAGCACGTGTTAATAATCAACCCAGCGAAATGCCAGTTCGGCGTAATGGAGATTGATTTTTTGGGGCCCACCACGTCTCTCCAGAAGGAGCGATCCCGCTTGCCCGACAAAGTGTGCGCCGTGGCGGATTTTCTCCGGCCTCAAACGGTCAGGGCGCTACAAGAATTTTTGGGAATGGTGAACTTTTATAACCGTTTCCCTTTCCTGCGCGGCACAGCTCATGCAACCCCCATAGTACGCCGCGCTCAAAAAACAGAACCCGCAAATAGGGTCGAATGGACCCCGGAGCGAGAGCGGGCCGTTCTCCAGAAGTTAAAGCAGCCCTGGCAAACGCCGCACTGCTGGCACATCCAGAGCCAATGGCCCGCATAGCGCTCATCATTGACGCTTCAGACGTGGCCATAGAGTGCTTGTTGTGGAGCAGCGCGTCGCCGGGGCTTTGCAGCCGCTCGCCTTTTTCAGCAGAACTTTGCGTGACCAGTGAACGTAAATACAGCGCGTTCGACAGAGAGTTGCTGCTCATCACCTGGCCATTCGCCACTTCCAGTTCTGGCTGGAAGGTGCAGGTTTCACCGCGTCGTGGACCACAAGCCGCTAACTTTCGCGATGGCCAAGGTTTCAGAACCGTGGTCGGGGCCAGCAGCAGAGACAGCTGGCCGCGATCTCAGAGTTTACTACCGATATTCAGCATGTGTCAGATAAACTGAATATAGTTGCGGATGCCTCTCGCGCGCCATGGCGGATAGATTACGCAGCCATGGCACGGAGCAGTTTAGCGATGCAGACGTGCGCCCGCTCCAGTCTGGACCAACAGGGTTAAGGCTGGAGAGCAGGGTGCTGCAAGACGGCATGCCCCCCCCTAATCTGCGATGTCTCCACGAGTCGACCGCGTTCTGCTGGGGCCGGCTGCGTGGCGCCGCCGTGTGGTGCCGCCGCGTGTTTGAGTCGGTTCACACTCTGGCGCACACCAGGAGTGCGCACGTCGGTCAAAATGGTGGGAGAGAAGTTTGTGTGGCCAAGCCCTACGCAAACAAGTGAAAGAGTGGGCTGCAGCCTGCGAGGCGTGCCAACGAGCCAAGGTACACAGACACACGAAGGCTCCCTGGAGCCGTTTCGTATTCTGGCTAAGAGGTTCAACCATGTTCACGTGGACCTCATGGCCCCCTCCCCCATCACAGGGGGGGTGCAACGCACCTCTCGACAATGGTGGACCGCACCACGCGCTGGCAGAAGCGGTTCCGCTGGCGGCAACCCACGTCCGCAGACGTAGCGCACGCTTTTTTAACAGCATGGGTGGCGCGTTTTGGAGTCCCGATCGGACATTATGTCCGCACAGGGGCCCCCAATTTGTTTCCGAACTCTGGTCTGCGATGGCCCGCAGCCTGGGTGTTACAATTCACCCGCACAAACTGCGTACAACCCTCAGGCCAATGGGTTATGCGAGCGTTTTCATAGACCACTGAAAGCAGCAATCGGGGGCCTCACTGATGGATGCAGATTGGGTAGACAGGCTGCCGTGGGTTTTATTGGGGTTGCGCACCGTGCCAAAAAGAGGATCTAGATGCTTCCCCCGGCAGATCTTGTTTTTATGCAGCCACTTACGGCTGCCCCGGGGGAATTTCTACAGGTAATCCCGCTTCCCGGGCAGCTCCGCGTCTCAACTTTTGCAGCGTTAGCGCAAACACGGGCACGCTGCCGGGCCCTGCCCCACCACAGTTTTCCGCGTGTTTTTGTGCCTAAAACTTTGAAGAGCGCGGAGTTCGTGGTTTGCAGGCATGATGCCCCACTGCCCTCCATTGTGCCCCACCCTATGATGGACCATTCAGAGTGTTGGAAACAGGGATAAGCATTTTTTGCTAGACTTGGGGGTAGGAGGCAAAAAATTGACATAGACAGACTCAAACCCGCTTTCGTTGTGGCGGACGAGCAAGTGCTGTTGGCTAGGGCCCCTCGGCGTGGAAGACCCCCCACGGAGGGCCTCCCCAGGGAAACGATTTGCCAGAGCAGCCACACGGACAGACCGAAGTGCCCCCCCTCCCCAGCAACCCTTCCCACCCGGCACAACAGCGCCGTGGAGGCGGTTAAAAACCCGTTACAAACAGATACGGAGAGGACGACGGAAGCCCAAACAGCATGTGGACTGATGTTCTGTGGTTCTATCACAGCATGTGGGACTGTTATTCTATTGTCCTATCTAAGATGCCTGGGGGGGGGGTATTTGTAGCACCTTGGGAGAGAGTCACATTTCTAGCATCTCTCAGACGAGAGACAGTGAATAAGCATGGAGACAAAAGAGCAGGAGTCTCTGTGAGAGAGCGAGAAGGAGTCAAGGATGTAGGGGGGGGTTGAATGCAGTGTGATGCAAATGTCCTGTTGTGTGTGATGTAAGCCGTGAAACTTAGAGGAGAGTACTCTGGTAAAAGTTCAGTCTGTTCTGTGGTCGTGAGATGGGAGTGTGAAATAAATCATTTTGAAATAAATCTGCCTGTGATTTTACACACTCCACAATATCAATAATTCAGTTTTTCCTTGTAAAAACGAACATTTCAGATATCCACAATGAAATTCTTCCTCAACAATGATTATTTCAGATATCTTCTATGACATTCATTCTTCCTAGGATAAATGACATCACTTTTCCCCATTCATGTTGTATTGGGTTTCACTTCCAGATATCTACAGTTACATGCTTCCTATCTAGAATGAACATTCTGGATATCTGAAATGGAATTCTTACTAGGAGAAACTCTTATTTCAGATATCTACAATCCAGTTGTTGCTAGTCATTATTTTCATTTTGGATAGCCACAATGAAAAGAACATTCCAGATATCTATAATGTAATTTTGGACTTCCAGAATACATTTTTACTAGTAGAAATAATATTATAGATAATCCACTCTTCATACTGTGACTATCTAAAATTCATTTACAGATATATGAAATTGTTGACTAGTAAACAATATATTTACAGATATCTGTAAACATATTTTGGATATCTACTGAGAGATTGTTATGATTCCATTTTAACATAAAAAGGGTTGATCGACTCATTCTACTAATTCTATTCTTACTAATAAGAATAGCATTGTTTCTAATCAAAATAACATTCTTACAAGTAAGAATAGCATTCTTCTAGTCAAAATAACATTCCTAACTAGTAGGAATGGCATTAAGTGGCCCTTTTAACATTTAATAGCTTGACTGGATATGTATTGTAGATATAAATAATTCAGTTTTTCCTAGTCAAAACAAATATTTCAGATATCCACATTGACAATTCTTCCTCTCTATAATGATCATTTCAGATATCTATGACATCATTCTGCCTAGGAGAAATTACATCACTTTTTTCCCATTCATGTCTATGGGTTTTTCACTTCCAGATAGCTACAATTATATTCTTCCTATCTAGAATGAACATTCTGGATATCTGAAATGGAATTCTTACTAGGAGAAACTCTTATTTCAGATATCTACAATTCAGTTGTTACTAGTCATAATTCGTTTGAGATTGTATTTTTCAGTAGCTATCCAAAATATGTTTACAGACATCTGTAAGTAATATTGTTACTAGTCCAAATTTCAATTACAGATACCTGAAATTGAATTTTAGATAGTCATAATATGAATAATGGATATCTATAATATTACTTCTACTAGTAAAATGTATTTTGGATGTCCCAAAAATACATTATAGATATCTGGAATGGTTTTTTCATTGTGGCTATCTAAAATGAAAAAGTTATGACTTGTAACAATTGGATTGTAGATATCTGAAATAAGAGTTTCTCCTAGTAAGAAATTCCATTTCAGATATCCATAATGTTCATTCTAGATAGGAAGCATGTAATTGTAGATATCTGGAAGTGAAAACCCAATACACATGAATGGGGAAAAGTGACGTCTTTCTCCTCGACAAATGATGTTATAGATATCTGAAATGGTCATTATAGAGAGGAAGAATTTCATTGTGAATATGTGAAATGTTTTTTACTAGGAAAAATTGAATTATTCATATCTACAATACATATCAGGCTAGCCAATTAAATGTTAAAATGGCCACTTAAACTTTTTAAAGCTTTTCAGACATCATGAAGTTCGTTTTGACTAGTACAATCTACATTTTAGATATCTTTAAATATAATTTTTACTAGCATGAATGTTATTATGGGTATCTGTATTTACAATAGTAACTAAGTAAGAATTAAATTTCACTAGGAGGAAGGCGATGATAGATATCTAAAAGTTCACTGTAGATAGGAACGTGGTTTGTTTTAATGTTAAAACGGCTTGCCACATATACACTAGCGAAGTGAAGGACAATGACATAAATTTCGTCACACGACGTTTCCGGTTGCACGTACGCGGACAGCGGAGGTGCAGCATGAATCCAGCTTAATATGGTCGCAACAGAGACTGATGCATAGCGCTCTCCTTGACGTCTCCAACATCATTGGCAGCCATCAGTTTTGCTCAGCGTGAATCGACTTTCATCAGAGAACAGCACTGAAGCCCACTGGGTCCCTTGTCCAGCGTAAATGCTCCCTGGCCCATGCAAACGATGACACTTGTGCCTGGTGGTGTGGTCAGGTACCCTTGCAGGTCGTCTAGCACGCAGACCAAGCTGATGTAAACATTTCGAATGGTCTGCCGTGACATTTGGGTGTCTCTCACCTCCCTTAAATGTGCCTGGAGTTGAGTAGTATTCATCATCTGGTTCTGCAGGTCACTGTTGGCAATGGAGTGGTCATCGGCGTGGGATGTGGCCAAAAGGGACGTCCACTTCTATACCTTTCTGTGATTCTTCCAGTCTCTCTGTATCTCTATTGCAAGCTGCTGATGGACACTCTGTGACACTCTCAGCGCCGAGCGCAGATTTCCGCCGATTTATTTCAAATTGATCATTTCTGTGAATCATCTAAATCCGTTGAGAAAATTTTAGGGGGGGTAAGGTACCTTATTGTTACCGATTTTAGCGAAAATCAACACGATTACATAAGCACTCGGCGCTTCCCCGGGTCAGGTCTCCTGCGATAACCCAGATGTTATGTACTCAAGCTACTGCTGTATTGTAAACAGCCCTGTGATTGGATAGTTGCAAACGATTGGACCAATCAAATGGCTCATTGTATGCTTTGTCAAAAATTCATGGCTGCTTGTTCTCAGGGATGTGATTTTTCCGGTAATTCGCCGAATTCCGCTTTATTTTATCTTCCAGGAAGATAAAGTACGTTAAGTACGTTAGCGGCCTGTGGTCCACGAACGCAGTGAAGGTGCACCCTTTCAGGCAGAACTGGAAGTGGCGTATGGCCAGGTGGAGAGCCAGCAACTCTCTATCGAACACGCTGTATTTACGCTCACTGTCGTGCAAAGACCTGCTAAAAAAAAAAGGTGAGCGGCTGCCAAGAACCGGCAACGCATTGCTCCACAACGGCCGCTATGCCCATGTCCGAGGCGTCGGGTCTGGGTGCGCCAGTAGTGCAGCGTTTGCCAGAGCTGTTTTAACCTCAGAGAACGCCTGCTCCCGTTCAGAAGTCCAGTCGACTCTGTCCGCCGGTTTCCGTTCTTGAGTGCGGCGTACAACGGCTGTAATGAGCTGGGCTGCGCGGGGGAGGAAATGGTATAAAAGTTAACCATCCCCCAAAAACTCCTGCAGCGCCCTGACATTGATGTTGAGGAGCAAAAAATAGCAAAACAATTTGGTTACATTACTTTTATGATTCCAAACAGTTTGAAATTGACAGTGCACAGTGGATATTGACTCATAGCTTGGCTACATCAGTGATTGTGCAAAATGAACTGCTCAAGTCTCAATGGAGATTGAAACTGGTGATCTGAAATGAATGCTGAAATTATAAAAAGTATGGTATGTTGGAATTTTATTTCTATTATGGAATAGATAAAATTAACTGATTTTGATTTGATCAAGTGTTAAAGCATGTGATGGATAATACTTGTTGGAATATTTTAGGAATGCTATCTTCTTGGAACATAAGCCAATATTATACAGTAATAAGTGGCATTCAGCTGTTTGTTTTATGTCATTTAAGCACAGTTCTGGTACTTAAAAATCATAAAACCCCAGGAACTCCGTCCCCCAGACCCACTGCTAAATTTTCAGATAATTTCCCCAACCCCAAATCACATCCCTGGTTCGTGTTGGAATTCTGAGCTTTCGGTATTGTTTTCAGCGTAATTATGAGATTTTTATCGAAGGATCAGGAGTCATCAGTGCTAGAAATAGGCAAAAGTGTCAAAAATAAGTTCCGATGGAATTGGCTTGAGAGAAAAGTGACGGTAAATGTGAAAATTGGCTCAAGAGTTCGATGAGGTAACAGAAACACTCGGACAGTTTCTGAAGAAACCAGAAAAGAGATGAAGTTCAAAGTTCAGAAACTGACACAGCTTGCTGCCAAAAGGAAGAAAGTTTCACATTAGAAGTGACTTGGTGACCAGTGTAAATAGTGTAATAAACTCTTATAGAACTGTTAAATATGTTGGACTAAAGACAGTGAGACAACATTGAAGAAAAAGTAGTTAACTTTTCATTAAATTTAATGATTTATCTAAGTCTAGTATTTCTTTTTTTTTTTTATCATTTTTTTCAGTCTAAATTACTTCTGTTTTACTGAAAACCTCCTAACTTCAGGGGGGCTGCGCCCCCCCCCATAAGTCAATCGACCAAATTAGATTTCAGCTGAAATCAGAATTTCCTGTTGCCATCCCTGTAAGCTCAGTGGCCACTTGCCTCTAAGAACATTCTGTTTGAAGCCTTGCAATGATGAGGTATTGTTGATCAGTTGTTAAGTGTCGTCTTGGTCTCATGATGTCAAAATGTGAACAGCATGATGAAGAGGACTGTTTAAATGCCATTGCAAATTGAACCAGAAAATTTATTGGTCGATTCATGGATCAAGCACCTGTTGTGAATTTTTTTTTTTTTCCACAATATCTTTATTGAACCTTTTTTTTTTTTTTTTTAACAAACATGATACAAACAATCAAACACTAACACTAAAGTACTACAAAAAAAAAAAATGCACTAAAAACACCAACAACCACCAACAAAATCAAGTCTTCAACAATGCTCCTCTGTTTAGTCTAGACAATCCAATACATAAGTATACATATTATGTTCACCAGTTTGGAATTACAAGGTCCACACACATCATTCACCTTCTTCTTCAAGAGTTATGTTTAAATTTTTTACATAATCAATAAAAGGTCTCCATATATTCTCAAACACAATTTCCTTTGATTTCAGTATATATGTTATTCTTTCTAATGGAAGGTTTGTTAACATCTGTCTTAACCACTGAGTCACATCTGGTCTATGAGTCTTTTTCCATAATAGTGCAATACATTTTTTGGCATTAAGCAAACTGAGGTCTATGAATGTTCTTTCACTTTTATTGAAATTATGCTTTTCTGGGTACAGACCCAACAAAACCAGTTTAGGATTCAATATGATTTGTTTTGAGATTATTTTTTCAATTGTTACCCTCACCTCTTCCCAAAACATTCTTATTAATCTACATTCCCATAAACAATGAAATAGGGTTCCTTTACTTTCCATGCATTTTGTGCATGTATCTGGTATATTTTTGTTATATCTATTTAACTCCTCCGGTGTAACATACATCCGCATTAACCATTTGAAATGTATCAATTTAAGGCGTGCATTTATTGATTTGGTTTGAGCTTCTGTACAAGCCAATTCCCATTGTTCCTCTGAAATTTCAATTTGCAGATCTTCTTTCCAGTAGTTTAATCTTTTCAGTGAATTTTCACTTGAAGATAGTGTCAATGAGTTATAAAACTCTGAAATAATACCCTTTCTTTTACTATCTTTCATCATCATTTTTTCCAAGGATGAATAAATAGGTCGAGTGAGAGCTTTATTTTGATTTGATCGAATAAAGTTTCTAAGTTGAAGATATTTTAAAAAATGTGTTCTATTGAGATTAAATTTGATCCTCAGCTCTTCAAAAGACATTATGTTGTCTGCACATGGCAAATATAAATCCTGAATCTTTTGTATCCCTTTTAAATTCCATACTTTAAATACAGCGTCCGCTCTCCCTGGTTTAAAATATTGATTACCCATATTGGACTAAATTGTGACAATAACTGTGGTTCTTTTAAATAGTTTTTAGCTTCACACCATATTTTGATCATATGCTTTACAAATGGATTTTTAACTTGTTTTTGTAATTTTTTTGCCGAATCTGAGTATATGAATATGGGAAGAGGTAAAGGTAAATTGTATGATTCCATTTCAGTCCAGTGAGGGAGATCATTTGATGAAAAATAATATGTCATAGACCTCAGTTGTGCCGACCAATAATACAACATAAAATTTGGACATTTCAGACCTCCACGATCAAATGGTAAATATAATAAAGACAGACGTAATCTAGCCCTCCTGTTGTTCCATATAAATTCCACTAACTTTTTTTTTATTCTTGAGAATAGATCTAAAGGTGGTGATAAGGGAATGTATTGAAATAAATAAAGTATTTTAGGTAAAATATTACTTTTAAGTATATTGATTCTCCCGATCATCGACATTGGTAGTGACATCCATCTCTGAGTTAACTCACTGATATCTGACATTAAGGCTTCATAGTTGACACTGGCGACTGATTCTAGCTTAGGCATAATTTGGATTCCTAAATATTTAAACTGATTTACAACATTGAATTGATTTACCTCAGGGGCTGGGTAATTTCTCTGGGTCTCATTTAGCATTAATATTGAAGATTTAGTTTTATTTATTTTATATCCTGATATTTCCCCAAAATTCTTTATTAAATTCAACAAGGTTGGAATTGATTTTTTAAATTCGACATAAACAAAATTATATCATCGGCGTACAGGGAGATTTTATGTTCTGTTGGTCCAACTTTAATTCCATATATTTGTGAATGTAAACGTATCGCTATCGCTAAAGGTTCAATTGCCATAGTAAACAGTAAAGGTGAGAGTGGACAGCCTTGTCGACATCCTCTATTGATTTTTATTGGTTTTGAAATATTGTTATTTGTTAGGATTTCTGCTGTAGCATTATTGTATATTATTTGAACCCATTTTATGAAATTATTTCCAAGTCCAAACCTTTGTAGGACTTCAAAAAGAAAGGGCCATTCAACTCTATCAAAGGCCTTTTCGGCGTCCAATGATAGGAGAGCTGTATCCGGTGCTTCTTTATTAAAATAGATAATATTAAATAGTCTTCTTACATTATGGAAGCCTTGTCTACCCTTTATAAAGCCATTCTGATCTCGATTAATAATATTTGGTAAAATTTCTTGTATTCGTCTTGCTAAAATTTTACAGATTATCTTAAGGTCGGCGTTTAATAGGCTTATTGGTCTCATATTTTCACATTTATTAGAGGGCTTACCTGGTTTTGGCAGCAGTATAATTAAGGCATTATTTATGTATGATGGTAAATTATTATTTTGAAATGCTTCTAAAACCATTTCCAAAAAAGGTTTTATTAATTTATTCTTAAATTTTTTATAAAGGTCAACTGGAAGACCATCTGGTCCTGCACTTTTTCCTGATTTCATATTATCAATGGCTAGCCCAACTTCTTCTTGACTAATTTTAGACTCCAATATCTCCCTGTTTTCATTTGGAATACACGGTATAGATAGTTCGTTCAAAAACCCATTTAGTTTTGTTAAATCAGGTTCATTTTTGGTATCATATAATTTTTCATAGTAATCTCTAAAGGCTCTATTAATTTCTAAAGGATCTATAACTACCTGTCCGTTACTTATAATACTGGTAATTGGTGTTTTAATTTCCAATTGTTTAATCTGCCATGCTAATAATTTTCCTGATTTTTCACCTTGTTCATAAAAAGATTGTTTCAATCTTAGAAGACTCGAGGCAGCTCTATTCGCTGATTTTTTGTCGTATTCAGCTCTCAAAATCAGTAATTCATTCTCCAACCTTGGGTCACTTCCTGCATACACTTTTTCCTGAAGATTTTTTATTTTATGTTCCAATTTAGCTCTCTCCTCTCGAGTCTTCTTAGATTTTGATCCTGTATAACTAATAATATGCCCCCTAATAAAAGCTTTGAAAGCCTCCCACTTTACACATGCTGATGTTTGTGTAGTATTGATGTCAAAGAACTCGTCTATCTGTTTTTCTATATACTTGACAAATTCCTCATCCTGAAGCCATTTATGCTGAAATTGCCATCTACCTGATTCCTTTGTCAATTTTTTATCTACATATATTAGACAACAGGGTGCATGATCAGAGATCACGATGTTATCATAAAAGCAGTTTTGAATCTTGGACCTTAATTCTGTGGAAATCAAAAAATAATCAATACGTGAGAATGTCTTGTAGGTACTGGAATAACAAGAATAGGCTTTAACTTGTGGTTTCATTTCTCTCCATATATCTAACAATCTCAATTCTTTCATAAAATGATTAATAGTCATCCTACATCCAATGTGCGTACAATCCAGTCCTGTTGATCTATCCACACCTGGATTCAATGTACAATTAAAATCCCCTGCTATTATATGTTGCCCTGTAAGTGATGATAAGATGAGAAATAAATTAGCAAAGAACTTCTGATCATCTATATTGGGACCATATAAGTTCACAAGATTTATATTTTCTAATAGCAAAGAACCTTGAATGATTACATATCTTCCAAATTTGTCTCCAATTACATTTTTCACTTGAAAAGGAACTGATTTATGTATGAGAGTCATAACTCCCCTGGCTCGGGATGAAAATGAAGAGGTGAATACACTTCCCTGCCATCTACTCCTAATTCTTTTAACATCCTCCTCTATCAGATGAGTTTCTTGTAAAAACACAATTCTTGAACCCATGTCCTTTATTTTATTCATAACTTGTTTAAGTTTTTTTAAATTTTGTAGACCTCTGCAATTCCATGAAGTTAAATTAAGATTAACACTTTGGTCCATGATCAATAGAGAGTTTGGGATTACCTTGCAGTGTAAACATGCTCATACAGAGAAGCAAAAACATGAGTGGTTGAACATTCATCCTACAAACTACACACAAACAAATTTCCCCTTCCCACACTTGTGGCAAACCCCCCAAAATCAAAAGAAAAATTCTGTCTCCCGATATAGCCATCGACCGTTCCACACCCACGGGGAACAGCCTAAGCCACTCCTTCTTCATCCTCCCAATCACCCTAACTCTACTGCTTTTAATGACGTAACATTAACTCTCCTCTGTAGTTTTCCAACTTAACTCCAAAATTTTTAACAACTTTGTACATCATAGTTTTTTTTTTTGTTTGTTTTGTTTTTTTTGTTTTTTTAATATATAATACAATCTATATTTTGTAAACTTACTATTTACTTCAAGTCAGTCAGATGCCTGTGCAAATGCTTAATTATTCTACCTTATATTTTGTTCATGCTTAGCTCCCACCAGTCTCTTCTTCTTCTTTGATCTTCTTGATGAACTCCTGCGCCTCCTCTGGGGTCTTGAAGATGTGGGTTCTGCCCTCATACGTGGTCAGCAGTCTCGCAGGATAGATTACACCATGACGAATCCCAAGGTTGCGCAGCTCCTTACGTACGGGATCAAACTGCTTCCTCAATTGTTGGATTCCTGTGGCCAAATCTGGGTAGAACCGCACCTGCTGGTCCTGGTGTTTAATCTCTCCTTTTTTAGCTCGTGCAGCGTTGAAGATCTTCATCCTGTCTCTGTTGTTAAGAAACTTCATAATTAAGGTCCTCGGCGGTCCCTTATCTCTCCGTGGGCCAATGCGATGTGCTTTTTCCAGAACCACTGCTGATTGCAACTCCTCGCTGCCCAGCACCTCCGGAATCCACTTTTCCAGAAAGGAACATACGTCCCGACCTTCTGATTCCTCTGGAAGACCCACCAGCCTCAAATTATTCTGTCTCGACCGAGATTCCAAATCCAAAATATTATCTTCCAGAGATTTATTTTTTTTTTCCAAAGTGCGCACCTTTAATTGAAGACGGGTGACGTCATCTTCAGCACTAGCGAGACGGAGCTCCATCTGCGCCGTTCGTTCTACACAGTCACCCAATTCCTTTCTTATTCCTTCCAACGCTGTCATAATCCCATCAAATCTAGAGGAAAAGTCCGCTCTCATTGAACTCATGGCAGCCATCAGCGCATCTGCGCCATTCCCCGCAGAAATCGCAGCGTTGCCAGCCTCCTCTGCCATATATGGAGCCCTGTTTGCTGTGTCACAGACCTGAAAGTCCGTTAATTTGGACTGTTTCGGCGGCTCGCTTTTTCCTTTTCCTGGTTTTCCAGCCTTAGGCTTCGCCGACATATCCTCGCCCAAACGCTGGGATACGTTCTGTCCCAAATGAGAGAGTTATTTGCCGATTTTTTTTCTCCAGGAG
Organism: Pholidichthys leucotaenia; assembly: GCA_020510985.1. NCBI lineage: Eukaryota > Metazoa > Chordata > Actinopteri > Cichliformes > Pholidichthyidae > Pholidichthys > Pholidichthys leucotaenia. Next base: position 141,407,187 of record CM035839.1, on the reverse strand, counting down.
CAGAGCAGAGCGAGACACGTCCGTCCTACGTGGCAGCCATAACCGGAAGTCCACCTGTTGTGAATTTTGCCGTTTAACACCTTGTTAGAGAACAGCAAATTATGCGAAAAGTACTGAACATTGAACAGTTGGACATGTGCATTCAAAAGGTTAGAGAAGGTCAAATAAAGTTCACCTGTAAAGGTTATAGTGCATTTTCGGTGCATCCGGAAATTTCACCCAAAAGCCGAATATCTCTTTTTGTGAGTAGTGCCATATATGACACATAAACATCAGATCTGTGACATTCATACAAATGAAAACATATTGGGTGCTCTTGTCTGTCCTGTCTGTACCACTGATGACACAAATAATCCTTTTTAGTTTTTGGTGGATGATCTACGCAGTGCTGTTGAAGCCACAGCTTTATCATGGTTGTGAGCAGCCTCCGTTTATACAGTCTATGGCACAGCTGTGAACAGCAGCAACAAGTACCATAACTATACAAAAGTGTTCAAAAATACAAAACAGTGTTTCCTTTGGCTTAAAGACCTTGGCGCGGTGGCAACATATTTTTTCCCCGGGGGGGGGAGCAGTAAACGTATCGGAATATGTTAATTTTATACTATTTATTTCTTTTTAAAATTTTACACAGTAACGTTGCATATGGAACTTATCATTTGAAGTATTGTACAACTGAGGCTTGAATATTGGGCCAGTTGGGGTCCCATCCAGACATCCTGTGTTTTGACTTTTTAGTGGTGTTATCCTTTTGTCCTCTGCCTGAACACTTCCCTCTCCTTGGCTCCTCTCTTCTGTCTCATCTTGCCCTCTCTGAGCTCTGTCTAATTCAGGTTTTCTCTCTGTCTATGGTGCTATACAAACAGGTTAGAAAATATCAAGTGTCATGTTTTGTCCTGCAGGATTTTTTTTTTTTGTCATGGTTTACATAAATGACAGAAGTATGTGTATTTTTTGTATTTTAATCTAGTGTTTCTTTTTTCCCATTGAGAGAGTAGGGAAGGGAAAGAAACATTCATAATAGTAATGTACTCATGCATACTTAAATTATATGATCAGGTGGGTATAGTAACCAGAAATTCTACTCATGTAAAAGCAGTGCTTTGAAATTAATAATTAAAAGTAGACAACCAAAAATTTCTAGTTAAGGGTACAGACAGCACCCACTTTAAAAACTTGAGTAATGACTTCAGTCTTCAAGGTTTGAGGTTTTTCTCAAAAATTTATAACTATTTTCTTATAGTTTTCTACTTTCCTCTGTAAATCTATCTAAAGTTGAAACCATGTTCCTCAAATTTGGAGTTTCCTCTTGTAAAATTGACTTTTCTTGTACATTTGAAACTTCATTATAAATTTGTGGATTATTTTATGACTAATTTTTGTCTGTTTTTTTTAAATAAAATTACTTTTTTTTAAGATAAATTTGAAACAGACTGTGGTAATTTTTTTTTACTTTTTACTTATAACGATTTACATTTTTTTTTTTTTTATTTAAGTTTTTGTAAAGGGTATACAGGTCGTTACAGCAATGCAGTGTTTACATTTTCATCACATGTTCCCTTATTTCCTGATATCTGACAACATTGGAAGATTAATTCTTACAACACCCCTTATTTTTTTTTTTTTTAAAGTGAAAGAAAAAGTGAAAAGAGAAAAAAAAACAAACAAAAAACAAATAAAAAAAACAAACAAACCAGTAAAAAACAAACAAAAAGAAAAAGTAAGTAAATAAAGATAAAAGAGCATCTGAGTAGCTTTGGAACAAAGAGAGGAACCATTATTGAAATGGTATTTGTCAAAGATTAGATCTAATGGAAGACACATATGAGGTCCAGGGTTGCCAAAAGTTCATGAACCCATCCATGTCCTGTCTCAGTGCGAATGTCAACTTTTCCATCGAGTAAATGTCTTGGATCACGTTAGTCCAATCTTCAGGTGTAGGACAGTCCTTCAACATCCATTTTTTAGTTAGAGCTTTTTTGCTTGCCAGTATTAAAACATTGAATAAGTATTTTTCTCCTCGTCTTTCCAGTGAGTCCGGTAGTAAACCCAAATACAAAGTTACAAAAGAAAAGGGAACTGTAATTTTGAATATTTTCCCCAATATTGTCTGTACATTGGTCCAATATTGGTGGATAACTGGGCATGACCAAAACACATGAAAATGATTTGCAGTCTTTTCACCACACAAGCGCCAACAGTTCAATCCCTTATGGGTAAATTTGTTTTGTGCAGGTGTTCTGAAAAATCTTGCCAAGTTTTTCCATCCAAATTCTCTCCACTGCAGGGATGAGGTACTTTTCCATTGCTGTTTATTTAGCTTTTCCCATATTTCCAGATGTAAAGTGAAATTCCCCTCTTTTTCCCATCTCTCTTTTATATAAGATGTGTTGTCTCCTTTTAAGTCTTGAAGACCTTGGTATATTTTAGAAATGTATCTGATCCCTGGGATCCCTTTATATGCCATTAAGAAGACCTTCAGAACACCTGACTGGGCCCTTTCCAAAACCTCCTTTTTAAGTATATTGTTTATGTGGTGTCTAAGCTGGAAGAACCTGTAAAGGTCTTGATTTATTAGGCCTTGTTTTTTCAAATCTTCAAAACTTCTTAAGATTTGCCCTTTAAAAAAATCGTAATATTTTATCAGCCCCTTCTCCTTCCACTTTTTAAATCTGGTGTCTGTTTTATTAGGAGTAAAGTCCTGATCATAGGCGATCCACGATTTACATTTTTGACCATAATTTTGCAGTCAGAACAGAACAATAATTTAACTCTGATTACAAAGAAAAAATATTAACAAAATTGTATTTAATGAAATAAATTAACTTAAATGACCAAGGATGCCGTTATTTCTCTTATAATATTTCTTTATAGTTATAGTTTTTTTTTTTTTTTTTTTAAATCTCCTCACCACCCACACAGCAGGAAAAACCTCCCTTATTTTGAAATCAAATGTTGACACGTTTATTTTGTCTGAAGGCTGCTGATGGATTAAAGTCATTGACTTTGTGAATTTCGGTCAGCTTAACCTGTCAGGTACATAATAGGGAACTGTAGCGGACTCTAAAGCTGTTTAGGCAGTTATAGTTGCGCTCTCAGGCTTTCTCATCAGGCACCTCTCTAGGCAGCCGCTGAAGGACCTCGGTTTAGAGTGAAGAGAGCTAGCATTTTTTAGCTATTGCTTTTTGTCACTGCCACTGGAGAATAAAAATGGCACGCTTGCTCGTGCAAGAAAAGAGAGAAATTGCCAGTCTCTTCATTCCTGGAATTCCTACAGAACATAACTTAATATTGTAGTGGCTGGTGAAATATATCCTCAGCAATTCATTAGTCTCCCATGCCTTTCCCTTCATATGAAGCTGGCTGCATATGAATTCTAACCACATCTCTTAGCTAAGCGACTCTTCCATTATTGCTCCCATTTCCAGCGGGTTAAAACCATGATAAATGCATCCAGTGCTTACATACCTCTTATGATTTTTTTCCGCGTTTAAAGTACTTAAAGTACTTTTTTCCACGTTTAAAGTAGTTTCTGTGAGACAGAAACTCATGTTTCTGTCACACAGTTGTGCTTCGCGAGACACTGCCTGCAGACTGACTGGAAAACTTGCGTGGGAGCTTCTAAACTCCAGCGTGGATGACGGCCATGTGCGTTGTTCGTGCGCGCGCTTGCAGAAAGTCATTGCTTCATGTATTTTTGTTAAAAAATTCATATCTCCTTAGGTTGGCGGTAAAATTTCTGGGACGGTGGCCTGCCACCAAGAAATGTTACCAGAGGAAACCGTGCAAAAAAAATGACAAGTGCGGAAATTAGCTACCACTTGACTGCAAAACACGTATGTGGACTATACATTAAAATGTATTTGAAAAACCTTCAATAATGCTATTTTAAATGCCCTGTTACTCCACTATTGCTGACTGCTTCCGCCGAGAAGCGAAAGTTGCACCCATCATCCCTTCTACAGCAGCACCCTCAGGAATAAGGTGGATAGTGTTTTAATGACCAGAATTGATTGGTTTCTTTTTGTGCTTTTATTATGAAAGGGCTCAACCGGTTATACTTGTCTTAAAATGGTAGCTTTACAGCTAAAGGTTTTTCTGACAGTTTACTTTGTAAATGGAGTCTGAACGAGGGGAAGAGAAAAAGAGAAGATTTTGGTTGTCTGACTGATGTGGAGGTGAGTGCTATACTGTTTAGGATGGTTTTTTTTTGTTTGTTTGTTTTTTTAAGTTTTTGTAAAGGGGGTATACATGTCCTTACAGCATTGCATTGTTTACATTTTCATCACATATTCCCTTTTTTTTTGTTTTTTGACAACACTGGAAAAAAATATTACAACACCCTTTTTTTTAAGTGAAAGAAAAGAAAAATTCAAAAAAAACAAAAACAAAAGAGCAGAAAGATAAAAGAGAATCTGAGTAGCATTGGAACAAAGAGAGGTGCCATTATTGAAATGGTGTTTGTGCAAGATTAGATCTGATGGAAGACACATATGTGTTCCAGGGTTGCCAAAAGTTCAGGAACCCATCCATGTCCTGTCTCAGTGCAAATGTCAACTTTTCCATCAAATAAATGTCCTGAATCACGTTAATCCAATCTTCGGGTGCAGGACAGTCTTTAGACATCCATTTTTTTGTTAGAGCTTTTTTACTTGCCAGTATTAAAACAGTGAATAAGTATTTTTCTCCTCGTCTTTCCAGTGATTCCGGTAGTAAACCCAAATATACAAAGTTACAAAAGAAAAGGGAACTGTTACTTTGAATATTTTCCCCAATATTGTCTGTACATTGGTCCAATATTAGTGGATAACTGGGCATGACCAAAACACATGAAAATGATTTGCAGTCTTTTCACCACAAAAGCACCAACAATTCAACCCTTTATGAGTAAATTTGTTTTGTGCAGGTGTTCTGAAAAATCTTACCAAATTTTTCCATCCAAATTCTCTCCACAGCAGGGATGAAGTACTTTTCCCATTGTTGTTTATTTAGCTTTTCCCATATTTCCAGTTGTAATGTGAAATTCTCCTCTTTTTCCCATTTCTCTTTTATATATGATGTGTTGTCTCCTTTTAAATCTTGAAGACCATGGTATATTTTAGAAATGTATCTGATCCCTGGGATCCCTTTATATGCCATTAAGAAAACCTTCAGAACACCTTGACTGGGCCCTTTCCAAATCCTCCTTTTTAAGTATTTTGTTTATGTGGTGTCTAAGCTGAAAGAACCTGTAAAGGTCTTGATTTACTAGACCTTGTTTTATCAAATCTTCAAAACTTCTTAAAGTTTGCCCTCTAAAAAAAATCGTAATATTTTATCAGTCCGTTCTCTTTCCACTTTTTAAATCTAGTGTCTGTTTTATTAAGAGTAAAATCCTGATCATAGGAAATCCATTGCAATAATCGATAAGGTTCTTTAGTTTGATTCTCTCTGACTATCTTAAACCAAATTTTTAGCGGGGTCTCTATCCACGGGTTAGTATTATTCAAAAGTTTAGGTAAGGCGTTATTCCCTATTATTGCCTGTAAGGGAATGTCACTTGTTATTTGGCATTCTATCTCCTTCCATTGTGCAGTGTAGACTGGGTTATATATCTCTACTAAAGTTTTAATTTGCACGGCTTTAAAATAGTCCCTGATATTTGGCAGTGTGAGCCCACCTTTGTCTTTGTTTAGCTGTAGGGTTCTATATCTGATTCTTGGTCTCTTGCCCTGCCATATGAATCTTGAGATCCTTCTGTCCAGTTCTTGCCATGTTTTTTTGGGAGGTTCTACCGGTATTGTTTGGAAAAGGTATAGAAGACGTGGAAGTATATTCATTTTGACTGCTTCAATTCTTTGTGCAGTACCCAAGAATGGTATCGTATTTAATCTTGCTAGATCAGATTTTATTTTTGCCATCAGTGGATCATAGTTTAGTGTTATAATTTTGTTGAGTTGTTTCGGGATATTGACCCCCAGATATTTCATAGATTCCATCTCCCAGTTAGTTTTGAATTTGCTTAATAAATATTGATTTGGGTTATAGTTGAATGTTAAAATTTGGGTTTTATGCATGTTTAATTCGTACCCCGATAACTCTCCATATTCTGAAAAAACTGAGATTAGTTCTGGAAAAGAGGTGTCCGGCTGCTCCAGGTATATTAAAATGTCATCAGCAAAGAGTGCTATTTTATGTTTCTTCTGACCAAGTGTAATACCTTGAATTTTTTGATTCTGTCTTATCCATTGGCTCAGAGGTTCTATGAAGATTGCAAAGAGCAGTGGAGACAAGGGGCAGCCCTGACGACATCCTCTTTCCAGTTCAAAAGATGATGATAATTTACCGTTAATCCTTATTTTAGCTGTTGGTTTTTTATATAATGCCTGGATAGTTCTAATGAAGTTGTTAAGAAAGTTGAAACTGGACAAGATTCTATATAGGAAAGACCAGTCGACCGAATCAAATGCTTTTTCAGCGTCTAATCCCAATATGGCTGCATTTAAATTATATTTTTTTATATGATGAATTATGTGTAAAGTGCGTCTAATGTTATCTTGTGTCTGTCTGCCTTATAAAACCTGTTTGGTCTAAATGAATTAAGTCTGTCAGTATATTTTCTAACCTTTTGGCAAGGATAGCGGTAAAAAGTTTATAGTCCTGATTTAACACACTGATTGGTCTGTAGTTGGAGCCATCTAATTTATCCTTTTCAGGTTTAGGTATGATTGCAATGACCCCTTCTCTCCAGGAGGGGGGGGATTTCCCCTGTGTGGAGGACATAGTTAAGTGTTTTCAGGAGGAGAGGAGATAGTTGCTGTTTAAAGGTTTTTTACCACTCTGCTGTATAACCATCTGCTCCTGGGGATTTGTTAGCTTTAAGTTTCATAATTGCTTTTTCTAATTCTTTAGGGTGTATTTCTGACAGTAGTTTTTTATTTTGTGACTCAGTAAGTTGGGTAAGATTTAATGTATTTAGGAAGGCTTTGGATGTGTCTGTGTTTTTTGAGGGAGTACAAGTTCTTGTAGTAATTCTCAAAGCTTTTAAGAATTTCCTGAATTCTAAATTTTATTTCCTTTGATACTGGGTCTCTGATTTTGTAGATTGCTCTCTCCGTTTGTTGTTTCCTCAATTTATAGGCTAGTAATTTTACCGTTTTGCTACCTGTTTCATAATATTTTTGTTTCAGAAATGTAAGTTTCTTCTGGATTTCTATTGTGTAGATCTCGTTTATTTGTTTTTTTATTTCCTTAATTTTGAGCGAGTCATTAGAATGAGTGTTGTCTTTGTGCTCTTTTTCTAGTTTCTTAAGTTCTGACTCTAATGTGATTAGTTTTTCTTGTCTCAATTTCTTTTGGAAATTGAGCCACTTGTGGTGAAAATTGCATCAAAGTCTGTTCATTAGTTTTGGAGTATTGTTGCTAACACTCTGTGAGAAGATAAGAGCCTTGGCGGAGGTATGCATTCTCAGATCATCACCAAAATGTAATGGGTTCCTCTGTAGCCGAAGAACCACCTCTGGTGAAAATTTCATCCAAATCCATCCAGTAGTTTTTGTGTAATCCTGCTGCACAAATACAAACAAAGCCATTGGTAGAGGTATGCACTCTCAGATCATTACCACAATCTCCAGGTGCAAAACTTTCTGCAGGCTGAACAGAGCCTATAGGAGAAGCTGTGGTGTAATTGACCCATTAGACTGCTTACAGTGCCGATTGCTTTGGGATAAGTGATTTATCTTCAAATTTAAACAATTATTCTGACCACTGCTGCATTAATTACTTGGTTAGATTAAATAAATGTTTAATGGAAATCATCAGTTAAAATGCAACCCTGTTTTTATTGTGTGTGTTTTCAGAAATGGAAGAAGGAGCTGGCCAAGAACAGAGAGAAAATGCTTGGTGAAAAGGACAAGGAGAGAGACAAGAAGTCAGTGGAGAAGGATGAGAAGAAAGACAAAAAAGAGGTATGGGACCAAAGCTGGAGTTACAGACGTGGACAAAATTGTTGGTAAATGAATCTGACAAATAAATAAAAATTCTATGAAAATTAACCAATGAAAATCAGACAATGCTTTTGAATTGTGGTTCAACAGAATTATTTTAAAAAACAAACTCATGAAACAGGCTTGGACAAAAATGATGGTACCCTTAACTTAATATTTTGTTGCACAACCTTTTGAGGTAATCACTGCAATCAAACGATTTCTGTAACTGTCAATGAGACTTCTGCACCTCTCAGCAGGTATTTTGGCCCACTCCTCATGAGCAAACTGCTCCAGTTGTCTCAGGTTTGAAGGGTGCCTTCTCCAGACGGCATGTTTCAGCTCCTTCCACAGATGTTCAATAGGATTTAGATCAGGGCTCATAGAAGGCCACTTTAGAATAGTCCAATGTTTGGCTCTTAGCCATTCTTGGGTGTTTTTAGCTGTGTGTTTTGGGTCATTATCCTGTTGCAAGACCCATGACCTGCGACTGAGACCAAGCTGTGTGACACTGGGCAGCACATTTCGCTCTAGAATACTTTGATAGTCTTGAGATTTCATTGTACCCTGCACAGATTCAAGACACCCTGTGCCAGATACAGCAAAGCAGCCCCACAACATAACAGAACCTCCTCCATGTTTCACAGTAGGGACAGTGTTCTTTTCTTGGTATGCTTCATTTTTGCGTCTGTGAACATAGAGCTGATGTGCCTTGCCAAAAAGTTCCAGTTTTGTCTCATCTGTCCATAGGACATTCTCCCAGAAGCTTTGTGGCTTGTCAACATGCAGTTTGGCAAATTCCAGTCTGGCTTTTTTATGATTTGTTTTCAACAGTGGTGTCCTCCTTGGTCATCTCCCATGAAGTCCACTTTGACTCAAACAATGACGGATGGTGCGATCTGACACTGATGTACCTTGACCTTGGAGTTCACCTTGAATGTGTTTAGAGGTTGTTCTGTGCTCTTTTGTCACCATTCGTATTATCCATCTCCTCCTGCGGCCACGTCCAGGGAGGTTGGCTACAGTCCCGTGGGTCTTAAATTTCTGAATAATACGTGCAACTGTAGTCACAGGAATATCAAGCTGCTTGGAGGTGGTCTTATAGCCTTTACCTTTAACATGCTTGTCTATAATTTTCTTTCTAATCTCCTGAGACAACTCTCTCCTTTTCTTCCTCTGGTCCATGTTTAGTGTGATACACACCATGTCACCAAACAGCACAGTGACTACTTGTCGCCCTTTAAATAGGCCAGCTGACTGATTACAAGTTTGTAGACACCTGTGATGTTAATTAGAGGACACGTCTTGGTTGAACATGTCCCTATGGTCACATTATTTTCAATCTTTTCTAGGGGTACCATCATTTTTGTCCAGGCCTGTTTCATGAGTTTGTTTTTTAAAATAATTCTGTTGAACCACAATTCAAAAGCATTGTCTGATTTTCATTGGTTAATTTTCATAGAATTTTTTTTATTACCACTTTTGTCAGATTCAAGTTATTTCTGTGACCATTGTGGGTTTTTCTTTCATTAACAGAGGGGTACCGACAATTTTGTCCACGTCTGTATGCTGCACCTCCACTGTCCATGTCCGCTCGACCACGAGGCTTGTGTGACAAAATTTACGTCATTGTCTCCAGTCCGCGGACGTCTGCAGAGCCCCTCTGGACGTTCACGTGCAGCCCAAATTTTCTGACTGCGCGACTGCGAATGCGTAAGATTGAACCTCTCATTCACGAGGTGGCACTACCATTACAGCATACAAAGTCAAAGCAGAGGAAGAAGACAAAGAGGAAGACGAGAATAAACATACATGAATTATTTTGCAGTAGCAGCAGCTTGAGCGAGGAAGAGCACTGAAAAACGGTAATTACTCCTTTTCCTTGAAACAATGCCATTGTTGTTGCCACAAAAAATGTGCGTCGCTCTCATATTTATAGCCGGTGAGCAAACTGGCGTGTTAGCGCGTTTGCGCTATCCATAGGGCTGGGGTGAAACTACAAATAACGGTTATGCGCATGCTTCAACCGCTTGGCCTGGTAGACGAAAAAAGTGAAGAATATACTGTGCCGCGTGCGCGCCGGCCTCGTCCAAAATGGAGACACAGCAAAGAAGACCAGAGAGGAAATGCAGCATGAATCCAGCTTAAGCCATAGTTGATGTTTTAAGTTTTAATGTAGTAAAAATATTTTTTAACCCATTGTTAGAAAAATATTAAAATATCCTTGATGAGGGTAGTCAGTAAGCCAGACAGATGCTCAGATATTTAGTAGATTCAATTATGTTGGCCAGTGGAGATCGATATATAGCAGCGGCCTCAGAGCTTCACCGTTCAAACAACAAATCTAGCCTCTTGCGTGAACACAGTCCTTTCAAGCAAGGTGTTAACAAAGAGGACCAGTAGCAAATGTCCCTGTCCTTTTGCTCAGTGTCTTTGGTCACAGCAGGGCATGGCTCGTCCCGGGGCACTGTCCTGTTTCTCTTCCTATCTCCCAGTGGGGGGACGTGCCACGCTGGAGCCTTCATGGCAGGAGTTCACAAAACAATGCTGCTGTATAAGAGGTGTCATGCAGGAAACTCGCGGAATAAACAAAGGTAGGCGCTAACAGATGCACTTTGTAACCAACACAGTTACTAGAAGCTCTGAGACCCCAGGCCAATGAGATTAAACACTGATGTACAGTATAATGATCAAAATATATGCAATCCCACAATTGGAGCATTAATATATAATTATTCTTTCATTCCCATCTTTGATGCTAGAAGCATCAGAGATGAGCTGTTATGGCATCTAACACCCCATCAGGCAGCCTTGCTAAGCTCCAGTGCACTCTTATGCAACAGACCCTAACTAGCTAGTGAGGGGAAAGTCAGCCATTGGTCCTGTCTGCCCCGCAGGCACCGTTTTAACGTTTTATCCCTTGAGGAGAATGGAACAATAAGATCTTTTGATGAATAAAGGAAAGCAGTAAAAGGAAATCAAGAAAATAAAAACAAATGAGAAAAAGAAAATAAAATGAATAAAATGGTAATATGTACGTGTGTGGATATATGTGTGTTAGCAGCTTAAATCTAAGAGTGTTGGTATCTTATAAAAACAATGAGACAAAATAAATCAATGGAAAACAAAAGCAATAAAACTGCATAAAATGAGAATGTGATGAGTAGTGATGTGATTGATAAGTGTAATGTGAAAAGTGAAAATGATACGAAAATCCAAAGCAAAAAATAAAAATATTTTAAACTGTGGTCTTTGTGACTAGAAAAGCGCTATATAAGTGCAGGTTAGTTAGTTAGTTAGTTAGTAAACTTCATAAGTGTGTTTGTAAATAGTACATTTCAACCTCGCATCATGATCATGCACCCCCTGTCAGTTTTCTGCATGTCAGTCATACTTTTACTCTGTACTTTGACTCATGGAGAGACATCTTGGGTTGGTGCTGCTTTTTCACCATCCTCATTATCCTTGGCAATTGCATCATGATACATCACTAAGTTTACATGAACAAGTCTCAACATCATGTTACGGATGCAAGGAATCACAAAGGAAAAGACCAAAATTATCACTACAAAAATCGCTATCAAGTTCATGATGGGACCTCTCCATGAAGAAAATAACCAGCTTAACCAATTCTGTGCATCGATAACATTGTCCTTTGCCGCTGCAGTCTGTAAAGCAGTGAGGTTTTGTATGGCCGAAGCAATAATCTGACCATCTATCTGCATCATTTTCAGGGATAAAAGTACAGCAGTAATCACCTACAATAGCACACACGCCCCCACGGGCGGCAGTTAACCATTCTAGCTGTCATTTCTTCCCTTATACCAGACCAAGCAGATAAGGAAAAATTTACAAATGACTATAACCTATAGTTAAGTGTTTCAATCTATAAAGTGTTCTTGCCCACTCCCACCCAAGGAAACAGTGAATGAAGAACCTTTACTCCTGTGCTCTTTATCTTAAATTGCTCTGGCACATCTGTGCCCCAAATGGCATCCTGTGGTGAAAAGGCATCTCTCTTCACCCTGCCCACCTGGCCTGCCGACATAATGAGGGTGTGGTCGGTCGCAAAAACAGGAGTACAAATTCCTCCCCAATTCATGGGCAGGTGTAAGTATGCCCAATGACCACATAGCCACCATCCCCCTGTCACCATATGTGTGCCAAATTTGTGAGAGTTACAAATGGCAGTACTGCAGAGCTCTTGTAGGGTGACAGTTCTAGGACGGCAAAGAGAATCTTCAGAATGGCATTTGTCCACTTCGTTGGTCAAGCAGGTGGCAGTACAGGGGAGACGAACGCTGTGTACCTCTGCACACTTAGAGAGTGGTAAGTTGCCCAGAGGGACATCACCACTCCCTTTTAAACAAAAGAAGTTCCCTGGTGAAATTAACCTTGCCTTCACTGAGTAAGGGGTGTCATCGTGCTTCCGATCGGTGGAGTGATAAGTAGTGTGGCAGGTGTGATTATAGGAGTGATTTAGGGCAATGTCTGCTGTGTTATTTCTATACATGGCCTCTTGCAAGAAACAGACAGCCTGTGGCAGTTCCATTATTTTAGCAGTAACCGAGATTTGTCCAGCTGATAGTGGCATTAAAAAACAAACATAACAATTTGAGTGATTAGCTGATTTGGCTGTGTAATTAGCATACCTCCACCAAACATTGCCAGCATAAACATGATCATGGTGACCTGGGCCTTCCAGCCACTCGTGGTGTGTGTGTGTGTGTGTGTGTGTGTGTGTGTGTGTGTGTGAGACATACCTTGCTCTGCGATGAATGGACAGTGGTATACTTAAGAATGACCAAAATAAAAACGTAGCCACAAAAATGATGATGAAACGGCAGCCGTACCATTCGCATCCTTCAGTTGCTAACTTTCTTACTCTTGTATTTTGTCTCTCCATGATAAACAAAAGTTTAAAAAACACAAAATGAACAAAAATGATGATGACGTCAACCAGTTTAAGCAGTCACTTGTTGAGAATCCTCTGTGTGTGTGTGTGTGTGTGTGTGTGTTCCCCCCCCCCCCCCCAAAAAGAGTTCAAAAGTTCTGTCATGCCCGTTTCTTCAACACCAACCGGGTGATCAGCAAAAGAGTTCTTCAGTGGGCACTGCTGGTGAACCAAGATTTGTAATAAGGAATTAAGATGGGGACATTGTCACTGTGGAGATGAGGATAGACAGTCCTGCCAATGGAATAGGGATTAACCACTTGGTTGTTGTTGTTGAGGATTTTGCACGTGGTAAAGTTTGCAATGTGTTAAATGCACCCAAGAGTCACGTCCTTTGACTTCACAGCTGTAGGTGTCGCCAAGATGACCTCGCATGGTCCTTGCCAGGCAGCATCGACCCAATTTTTCTTTTTGACGACCTTGATAAAGACGAGGTCCCATGGTTTGGCCAAGATGGGTGCTGTACTTCTGTGGTCCCTCCTGGGAAGAGTGACATCAATGACATCCGTGTTAGTCAACATCTTTCGCATGTATTTTGGTTCAGTGGAATCCATGCAGCTGTTTTGGAATGGATAAGTTGATGCTGGGAAGGTCAAATTATTTTTTGTCTTAAGTTCCCGTAAGCATTGTTTTCATCTTACAGAATTGAGTAAAAGATTTTGTTTTTGTAGTAAATTTTAGATTGATTAGTAAATTATTTTTACAAATCAGACATTATTATTTTACTGCATTTTACAACTAATCGTACATCATTTACCTCATTGATCTATTTTTACTAATTCTATTTTAAATTCTATTTTTACTAATCACCCCCCTTTGCTACATGAGAAACTCCATGTAGCACAGTGGGGGCCTGCTGAAACAGTCTGTCATGTAATAAGTTTTTTTTTTTCTTTCTGTGGATTTCATTCTGTACAAGGGATGGTCAATTTATTATTTTTCTTCTTTAGAATTTGGATGTAGGCCACTCAGATGTCTGTCATACATACTGGGGCAACATTGGTCTGTGGCCTATTGGACTTATATAATGATATATGGCCCTCGTGTGCGGTTATGTAGTTGCTGTGTTGTGTTTGGCCGAAGACCCAGCACCACGAGTACAGTGCCTTAGCACATCGAAATTGTACAACACATCTCCTCCTGTCACATGTGGGAAATGTGATGCTCTCATAGCATTGTCAAGTGGGAAACTAATGCAATGTCCTGAAACTGTAATGTCACTTCAGGTAAGCACTGCATTGTTTAGGCAAATGGAAAAATGTTTGTCAAGTTAGTATTAGCGTCAGCAGTTGTACTTAGCTTCGGTTCAGTCAGTAAGGTGGTCAGGTCCGTGAGGTCCTCCTCCTCCCCTCTGCTGTCGCCCGTGTCCAGAACATTGTCCCCAATAATGGCCACATTGATGTCAAACGTCACGTTTCCCTCGTTACGGCCAGCTCGTCCCACGCCTCCCTCCGTCCACCCTCCACCACAGGGATCCAATGTCGGTGTCACTCTGAAAAAATGGAATTGGGGAAATTTGGGGGAAGGCTCTCGCCTCCATCCCTGTGTGTCAGTCTCACAAAAACAAGAGTTTAATTTTTCCATAAATGTTCTGACTACTGCTTTTGTAACTATTTAATAATCATTTAACCATTTTCCTTTAAGTTTTAGCAGTGCGCATTTGCGTGCTGGTCAAAGTTTCATTCTCATTTATGGTTCAGGTTCTCTCTTTATTTTCTTCCATTGCATACTGTACATGTAGAAAATGACCCAAAGTAATTTTTAATCTTTTTGCTGGAATGGGAGAGATTTCTCTCTCTCTCTCTCTCTCTCTCTCCGGCGGCCGAAGGAGGAGGAGGGGGGAAATAGGGAACTCCGTGGTTTGTTTGGACTCTTTTTCCGATTTTCTACTACTGGCCGCATTTTCAGTTTTTGTTTTTTTGGGTGGAGGATGGCGACCTTGGAAATTCCACCTCCGTCTATCCACCAGGGGGTGCGGATCGTTCCCCCAGACAGCAGTGTTACTGTGGAGGAGGTCCTTCTGGCTGTGGCCGAGCAGGTGAGCCATGATGCGATCTGCTTTGCGTCCCAAATGAATAGAGCTGTAGTTGTGTTTCTGGCTGCTGAAGGGGATGTCCACACCCTGACTGGAAGCGGTGTTGTTATCGGGGAAACGTATGTACAGGTGTCCCCCTTATCTGTCCCATCAATGCGTATCACCGTCTCAGGTGTTCCACCTTTCATCACTGACGAGCAGTTGGTGACGGAGCTCTGCAGATTTGGGAAGTTTGCGGGCCCGTTTAGAACTCTGACTTTGGGATGCATGGAGACCAAGTTAAAACATGTGAAATCACTCAGGCGACAGGTGTTCATGTTTTTGGACTCGCCAACTGCGACTCTGGAAGTGTCCTTCCGGGTCAAACACGGGGACGGCTCCTATGTGGTGTATGCGAGCTCAGGACAGATGAAGTGTTTTGAATGTGGGGACGTGGGCCATAAACGGTTCGCTTGTCCGCACAAGCAGCGGGCGGGGGGCTCTGATGGGGCCGCGACTGGTGCCGGCGGTGTGGCCTCCGCTCCCACCGCTACTACTGACGACGTTGCAGGGGGTTTTCGTTGGTCCTGCTCCGGAGCCTGCCGCTGTGTCTGTGGACAGCCCGGCTGTGGCGCCCGCAGCCCAGCTTACAGCCGGGAGCGTCGCTGGTGATGACGCCCAAAATGTCACTGATGGTGCGTCAGAATCTCGCTGTGTGACATCAGCGGCTGTGCTTCCGGAGGCTGCTACCATTTCAGAGCAGGAGACGGAACAGCAACAGTCAGCTGCTGTGGGTGGCATCCAGGAAAATGTGGCCCATGATGAATCCACTGGTCCAGATGAACCAAACAGTCAGCTGAGTTGTGCTGATGAGGAAATGGAATCTGATCCCGACACTGTCTAATACTGAGTCTATTGAGGCAAAATGCAGTACAAACACGATTTTGTATTCACTGGAAGAAATAAATGCTTTTCTGGATGAAACCTACAGTGGGGCAAAAAAGTATTTAGTCAGCCACCAATTGTGCAAGTTCTCCCACTTAAAAGATGAGAGAGGTCTCCAGTTTTCATCATAGGTATACCTCAACTATGAGAGACAAAATGAGGGGAAAAAAATCCAGAAAATCACACTGAAGGATTTTTAATGAATTAATTGTTAAATTCCTCAGTAAAATAAGTGTTTGGTCACCTACAAACAAGCAAGATTTCTGGCTCTCACAGACCTGTAACTTCTTCTTTAAGAGGCTCCTCTGTCCTCCACTCGTCACCTGTATTAATGGCACCTGTTTGAACTCGTTATCAGTATAAAATACACCTGTCCACAACCTCAAACAGTCAGACTCCAAACTCCACTATGGCCAAGACCAAAGAGCTGTCAAAGGACACCAGAAACAAAATTGTAGACCTGCACCAGGCTGGGAAGACTGAATCTGCAATAGGTAAGCAGCTTGGTGTGAAGAAATCAGCTGTGGGAGCAATTATTAGAAAATGGAAGACATACAAGACCACTGATAATCTCCCTCGATCTGGGGCTCCACGCAAGATCTCACCCAGTGGGGTCAAAATGATCACGAGAACGGTGAGCAAAAATCCCAGAACCACATGGGGGGACCTAGTGAATGACCTGCAGAGAGCTGGGACCAAAGTAACAAAGACTACCATCAGTAACACACTACGCCGCCAGGGACTCAAATCCTGCAGTGCCAGACGTGTCCCCCTGCTTAAGCCAGTACATGTCCAGGCCCGTCTGAAGTTTGCTAGAGAGCATTTGGATGATCCAGAAGAGGATTGGGAGAATGTCATATGGTCAGATGAAACCAAAATAGAACTTTTTGGTAAAAACTCAACTTGTTGTGTTTGGAGGAGAAAGAACACCATACCTACTGTGAAGCATGGGGGTGGAAACATCATGCTTTGGGGCTGTTTTTCTGCAAAGGGACCAGGACGACTGATCCGTGTAAAGGAAAGAATAAATGGGGCCATGTATCGTAAGATTTTGAGTGAAAACCTCCTTCCATCAGCAAGGGCATTGAAGATGAAACGTGGCTGGATCTTTCAGCATGACAATGATCCCAAACACACCTCCCGGGCAATGAAGGAGTGGCTTCGTAAGAAGCATTTCAAGGTCCTGGAGTGGCCTAGCCAGTCTCCAGATCTCAACCCTATAGAAAATCTTTGGAGGGAGTTGAAAGTCCGTGTTGCCCTGGTGGTCGTTCCTCTGCCTGTTTTACGCATTTTTGGGATATTGTTCGATGAGACTTCTATGACGTTTCTAATTGACTGTAATTGACTGTCACGGAACTGGATCTTTACCGGTCTCCTGCCGGCGCGCAGCACTATCTTTGCTGCCCGAGGACGGGGACTTGGCCTGGCTTGAAAACGGGATGCCCCTGGCTCTTCTTTGCATGGACTACAAGGTCACGGTTTACTCGCCTGCAGGGCATGGATGCCCCAACGTTTTCTTTCTACAATCTGGACGAGCCTGCTGCAAAGATGACTTGCTTAAAAATCCCGCATGGTCTAAGGACTACAATCCATCTGAGATGAGGAAAATGTCTCTGGGACGTACAGCGGAACTGGCTGCGGGCGCGCAGAATAAAGAATAAATGGGGCCATGTATCGTAAGATTTTGAGTGAAAACCTCCTTCCATCAGCAAGGGCATTGAAGATGAAACGTGGCTGGATCTTTCAGCATGACAATGATCCCAAACATACCGCCCGGGCAATGAAGGAGTGGCTTCGTAAGAAGCATTTCAAGGTCCTGGAGTGGCCTAGCCAGTCTCCAGATCTCAACCCTATAGAAAATCTTTGGAGGGAGTTGAAAGTCCATGTTGCCCAGTGACAGCCCCAAAACATCACTGCTCTAGAGGAGATCTGCATGGAGGAATGGGCCAAAATACCAGCAACAGTGTGTGAAAACCTTGTGAAGACTTACAGAAAACGTTTGACCTCTGTCATTGCCAACAAAGGGTATATAACAAAGTATTGAGATGAACTTTTGTTATTGACCAAATACTTATTTTTCACCATAATTTGCAAATAAATTCTTTAAAAATCAGACAATGTGATTTTCTGGATTTTTTTTTTCTCATTTTGTCTCTCATAGTTGACGTATACCTATGATGAAAATTGGAGACCTCTCTCATCTTTTAAGTGGGAGAACTTGCACAATTGGTGGCTGACTAAATACTTTGTTACCCCACTGTATGTGAAGATATATTTTTGTATACATGTCATCTAGTTAATATTTTCTTCATCTTGCCTGCTGAAGATGTTTTGGACTTTATTTAAAAAATATTTTTAACACAGTGCACAGTGGACATTGACTCATAACTTTTGAATATTTCTAAGACTTAGCTACATCAGTGATTGTGCAAAATGAACTGCTCAAGACTCAATGGAGATTGAAACTGGTGATCTGAAATGAATGCTGAAATTATAAAAAGTAATGGTATGTTGGAATTTTATTTCTGTTATGGAATAGATAAAATTAACTGATTTTGATTTGATCAAGTGTTAAAGCATGTGATGGATAATACTTGTTGGAATATTTTAGGAATGCTATCTTCTTGGAACATAAGTCAATATTATACAGTAATAAGTGGCATTCAGCTGTTTGTTTTATGTCATTTAAGCACAGTTCTGGTACTTAAAAATCATAAAAACCCAAGAACCCCCCTCACCGGGAATCTGCCCCAGACCCCCTGCAAAATTTTCAGATAATTTCACCAACCCAAAATCACATCCCTGCTTTTTACGTGCACCTTTGGAACTCTAAACCAGTGTCCTTAAAAACAAATATATTAAATCTACCCACAATGGTCTGCCTGGCAGGTTAAACCAGTGTCTTACCCCAGCTCCCAGCCGTCCTGAACTGGCAGGCCGTTAGGCTTCTGTGTAAAAAAAAAAAAAAAAAATCTTCTCTTCTCAGCTGTACACTGTTGAGTTTCGGGTGGAGCCGCTGGGGGCAGGAACAAGATGTTGGGTCCCTGTTCGGGCACCAACTGTTAGAAAAATATTAAACTATCCTTGATGAGGGTAGTCAGTAAGCCAGACAGATGTTCAGATATGAGTAGATTTAATTACGTTGGCCAACAGAGATCGGTATATAGCAGCGGCCTCAGAGCTTCGCCGTTCAAACACCAAATCTGGCCTCTTGCATAAACACCGTCCTTTTAAGCAAGGTGTTAACAAAGAGGACCAGTAGCAAATGTCCTGGCCGTTTGCTCAATGTCTTTGGTCACAGCGGGGCATGGTATGTCCCCGGGGCGCCGTCCTGTCTCTCTTCCTGTCTCCCAGGAAGGGGGGGGACATGCCACGCCAGACCCTTCATAGCTGGAGTTCAGGCACAAAACAATGCTGCTGTATAAGAGGTATCATGCAGGAAACTCATGGAATAAACAAAGGTAGGCGCTAACAGATGCAGCTGTATTTAGACTTTGTAACAAACACAGTCACTAGAAGCTCTGAGTCTCCAGGCCAACACTGATGTACAATATAATGATCAAAATACTGTGTATGCAATCCCACAATTGGAGCATTAATATGGAATTATTCTTTTACCCAGTTACCCATTTTTTTTCTATTTTAGAAAAAGAAGAAAGAGAAGAAGAAATTCAACAGGGTGAGGAGAGACTTCCAGTGTTTTGATGGATTGCCATACTAATACAGTCTCACAAATGTGCACACACAAGAATTGTTTCCTCAGCTTGTCAGCTTTATTATTTTTTTTTTTTTGCATCCTCAAAATATAACTTTGTACTTCCAAAAGCATAAATAACCTTAAATCTAATGAACCCTGCTTCCATTGTGTTTTGGTCAAGCATTCTTCATCCTCCTCATCAAGTTCTGATTCCTCCAGCAGCTCCTCTTCAGAGTCTGATGACGAGGTAAGTCATGTTTATAACTGACTGTTCAATAAACTCATTAGCTTTGCATTTGTTGTCTGTACAGCATGGAATGGCACAATCGTGCATTTGTCAGCAGTACACGCTTGTAATTAGGAGTGTATCCTTTTTTTGCTCTCCAGCAGTGGCACATAGTCTGCTTCTTTGCTTTTTTAGTGTATTCTACTTTTATGTATTATGTTGCTACATGGGTATAAAAGTTATGATTAACCTTCGTAAATTCTGGTACGCTTGCACAGACCAGTGATTTCTAGACATTTTTTCCTAATTCCTTTTTTTTCCATGAAGAGTTGTGTTCAAAAAAAGTTTAGCTGAGAAGGATTTATGTAATGTGTCTTCCCTGAAGTTGATGTTGCCAAGGTAAGATTTGCAGAGTCTTTCTCAGCTCTGTTGGCACTCCCTATGCTCTTACTATAGAATGTGTAAAGCTCTCCAGGGTCACCAAACTTGCTACACAGGTTCACCTCGGGATCCTGCCTAACACCTATGGGTTGTATACTCAGTCACTGCAGCAGATACTGGAATCAGTTTGTCTTGGCCTGTCCTTGCCACTGATAATACCTCTATCTGCCAAGAATGTACCGCTGGTCCAGCAAAAGCTAGCGGTACTCAAATACATTGCAAGCAGTTTCATGAAAAGGTCTCATACCAGGCAACTCATACCAGCTTGGACGTTGCCTAGGTTAACAAGGCCAGGAGTTCCTGGCAGCGGAGGGTGAAGGACAGAGCTGTGTGGAGGAATCTGATCAGACCTAAATGAAACAGTCATTGTTGCCCCCGACAGACTGCTATGATGATGATGATGATGATGTTGATGATGAGTACCCTTCTAGGATAGGCCCAGAACTCAGATAGGAGGAGCTGTAGGGTTGTTCTGAATACCAGTTTTTGGGGCTTTAAATTCCTGTGATAGTCCATAACAAATATCCAAATATTTTAAATAAAGTAATAACATTTTATCTAAAAAAAAATTATTTAACAAATATAAAAATTATTTAGCAAATGAAAATAATTTTGGTAATCCTAAATGACCTAAAACAGAAAAGTTTAGTCTGATTTAATGACCCTGGTGACAGTCACAATAAACCGATTACTGGAAATAAATGGATAATGGCAATAATCAGTTTTGTCGTGTTTACATGCACTGAATAAATGGATTACTGGTGGGTAAACCAAGTGTGGTACTGTATGAGAAAGTCAGGAGTGGCAGAGAAGTATGTGAGGGTGGTGCAGGACAGGTATTAGGACAGCAAGACTGTGGTGACGTACGCTGTATGAGTGACAGATGGATTCAAGGTGGAGGTGGGATTACATCAGGGATCAGCTCTGAGCCTCTTCTTGTTTGCCATGGTGATGGACAGGCTGAGAGACGAGGTCAGGCAGGATGCTCCGTGGACCATGATGTTTGCAGACGACATTGTGATCTGTAGTGAGAGTAAGGAGCAGATGGAGGAGAACCTGGAAAGGTGGACGTATGCATACAAATACACTACTCACAAAGAATTATTTGGCTTTCGGGGGAAATATATGGAAAATATAAAAAGTTCTTGCTACAGTGATATTATAGCATGAAAGCAGGGCATTTAAGTAGAACCATGCAATGGTGATTTCCTCATCTTAAACAATTTATTGAAATGAAAGCCAACAACAGTGGTGAGTATACTACAACAAAAAATGTCAGTGTCTCACAAACTTGTCATGAGCCCTTGAGCAACAATTACAGCTTGACAACGATGTCTCATGCTATTTACAAGTCAACTTATTGTCTGCTGAGGCATGGCATTCCACTCTTCTTGAAGGGTGGCCCTCAGGTCATTGAGGTTACGAGCCTCTATATGGTGACTCAGCTGATCCTATAGGTTTTCTATGGGAGTCAGGACTGGAGAAAGTGCAGGCCGCTCCATTTGAGGTACCCCAGCCTCCAGAAGCTGTTCCCTAATGATGCAGCCACGATGAGCTGGAGCAGTATCGTCCATGAAGATAAAATTAGTCCTGTGTTGTTCATGCAGGGACACAATGACTGGATTAATGAAGTTATTCAGGTCGTATTGGCTTGTCACTGTACCATTCACGAGGTGTAGGGCAGTTTTGTATTGAGTAGATACACCTGCCCAGACTGTAACACCACCACCATAGAATAGAATTGACTTTGTCATTCTACAGTAGTAAAGTACAACGAAATTGTGGGTGCTCCACCCAGCTACTGTGCAGTAAAAGTATGAAAATATAAAACCAGAGAAAAAAGGCACACCTTTGAATAAAAATAGCAGCCATTTAGTAGAATGAATAAGAATACACACTTTGGTAGTGGCTCAACAGGTGGCTCAATGTACTGAAAGTGCAGAGTGCAAAAACGGGTGAAAGTATTTTTTTTTTTTTTGATCAACAAAAGGTCCTCAGTTCTATGTATGTGAGAATTGTGGCAGAAGGGGATGGACCTCTGGCTGTTTGCAGTCCTGATGGCCCAGGGGAAGAAACTGTCAGTCTGGAGGTGTGGGACCTGATTGATCTGAACCATTGCCCACAGGGAAGCAGATCAGACAGGTGGTGGGTGGGATGTGAGGGGTCTTCTTGAGACAGGGGGATCTGGAGATGACTTCCAGGGAAGGCAGAGGGCAGCCGTTGATTTTTTTGGGGTGGTGTTGATAACCCTCTGCACAGCCTTTCTGTTCTCAGCCGTGGAGCTAGCGTACCACACACCCAGACAATAAATGAACATGCTCTCCACTGAGCAGTGGTAGAAGGCCAGCGGCAGCTTAGAATAGAATAGAATTCCTTTATTGTCATTGTACAGTGAAGCACAATGAAATTTGGATGCATCTCTCCACAATAATTTAAGAAAGATTAAAAAATGACAAGAATAAATAAAATAATTAAAGAAAGGATAAAAACAATACTGATTTTACATAGTGCTTCTGGTCCAGGTTGTTCTTTCTCAGGACGCGGAGGAAGTGCAGGAGAGGTCAGTGGTAATGTGGGTGCTTAGAAGCCTAAAGGTGGTGACAGTTTCCATGCGGTCTCTGTTTATTGTAGGGATGTGATTTTTCCGCTAATTCGCGGCATTCCGCTTTTTTTATCTTCCAAAAATTTTCAGACCAGATGGCGGCGCGTGCACAACGTGAGGCTCAGCGTCTCTTCAGATTTTGTGGATTAGTAGCGATATTTCTGCTCATTTCGGGTCTGTTTGTTCAGAACAGCTTCGCTTTTACATCCTACACCCGAAATGAACTTTTGGACATTGGATTACAAAATAACGACCTTTTTATCAGCAACCTACGTTTCATCCCTGAGCTCTGGAGAACACCCGACGCTAGGTAAGCTACCCGGCCGACCGGAAGTGCTCGCAGGCGGCGTAGAGACCGTAAACAAAGGCGGGGGAAGCGCGGAGGGCTAAGAGCTAAGCTAAAGCTAACACCGCACCGGCTTTCTCTACCCAGCATTTTCCTTGCTAATGTACGGTCAGTGGCGAACAGAATGGATGAGCTACGGCTTCGGATCACCAACAATAAGAAACTTATGAACTGCAATATCATGATTTTCACGGAAACATGGCTACATAGTGGAGTACTTGACGGTGCTGTCGAGCTGGCCGGACGGCACACTCTCTGGGCAGACAGAGCAGCTGATGACTCCGGTAAGACCAGAGGTGGGGGAGTGTGCATTTATATTAACAAGGCTTGGTGCACGAACTCTGTCACTGTTGGGAGACACTGCTCAGCTAACCTGGAGTTTCTCATGGTTAAATGTAGACCTTTCTAGCTGCCACAGGAGTTCACTTTTCACTTTTCTTCATCTTGCCTGCTGAAGATGTTTTGGACTTTATTTAAAAAATATTTTTAATGCCACACATGTGATGGATAATGCTTGTTGGAATATTTTAGGAATGCTATCTTCTTGGAACATAAGTCAATATTATACAGTAATAAGTGACATTCAGCTGTTTGTTTTATGTCATTTAAGCACAGTTCTGGTACTTAAAAATTATAAAAACCCAGGAGCTCTGACCCAGACCCCGCTGGCGGACTGCGTCCCTTAGACTCCCTGCTAAATTTTCAGATAATTTCCCCAACCCCAAATCACATCCCTATTATTGGGGGGGAGTCCTGTCTGTGCTTCCTGAAGTCCATAATAAGTTGTTTGGTTTTATGGACATTCAGTTCCAGGTTGTTTGCTGAGCACCACATCAACAGATTAACACATCAACTCTACCTCTGCCCTGTATGCTTTTTCGTCGTCGTCTGTGATGAGCCCAACCAAGGTGGTGTCATCCGTGTACTTCACGATGGCTGTGGTTGAGTGGGTTGGAATTCAGTCAAAGGTGTACAGGGCGTATAGTAGAAGGCTTGGCACGCAGCCCTGGGGAGAGCCAGTGCTGAGTAACTGTCAGAAAAATAGCAGTCAGTATAAATAAAAACTGTAAAAAAAACAATTTTTGAACAAAACAGAGTATTTGAACAACATTGAACAAAATATCTGAACCTTTGTTTATATGGCAATTATCCACAAAATGTGCAGCTTTTGGCACTGCAGTGTATTTTTCTGGGCTTCTGGAAGAACGTTTCAAGAGCCTCTTGATATGGGAAGTTTGACACATCTGGCCCATTTATTGAGATTCGCATGCAGGCTGCAAGATGTTATGGATCAAAACCTGTCATCCGGTGATGACTGGACTTTTACTGCTTGTCGGGGGCAGGGTGTGCAGCACTTGGGCTTTTTTCTACACTTGGACCTGGAGCAAGACAGCTACTTCAGCTGCTACTAGCAGGAAAGCTAGTGTTGGAACCTTTATCATCCTGGGTGCATTTAAAAAAGGCAGATATTATTTCTGCTTCTCAGTTGGCTGGTGCAGCATGCTTTCCTACACACTCTTTCCATTGGTGCGAGAGTGTTCACCTGTATGTGCGCTACGGCTACAACGATTAGTCGATGTCGATAACATCAATTGTAAAAATTTGTCTGTAGAGGATGCCTTTCACAGACGAAACTGAGTTTATTTCTCAGGATAGGTTTATTGAAGGGTTACATCCTCTATCAATCACAGAATCTCGAAAAGAGAGAGAACAATCGTCCTTCACAGCTCTTATACTCTCCCCAAGTCACACACCCCCAACCTACAGTCCTTTAGCAAACATACAGCCCTCGAGACTCCTTGGCGTCCCCATTGTCTCTTATCCTTCTAGCCTCCAGGGCTCCTGCTGGGACATTCTCTCCAACTTCCCATCTCCTGCCAGACCAACTTCACACCTCCCGTAGGTCTCTGCAGGGTCAGGTCCTCTTTGTCCATTAAGACGTGAAGCCTCCAAAATATGCACCGTCATGCCTACTAGGTATATGTGGGAAATATGGATACAATATATGCGCCCTAAACATGCGCCATAGCCATGGCGTGCCACTGTGCCACCGTGCAGCCCATGGCGCCATGCGCCATGGGCTGCACGGTGGCACAGTGGTTTAGCACTGTGGCAGCACAGTTTACCCTCGGCCGGGGGATCGCGGGGATCATGAGATCGTGGGTTCGATCCCAGCCCCCGACCAACAGTGAGCTGTGTGGAGTTTGCATGTTCTCCCCGTGTTGCGCGGGTTTACTCCGGGATTTCTCCGGTTTCCTCCCGCATACCAAAAACATGTAGGTTTAGGGCGCTTGCGCACGCAGCGACCAGCAGCCGGTGGCTTGTCACCAGACTGCAAACCAAATCTACCTACGGGTACAAATAAGTAACAAAAAAAAAAAAAAAAAAAAAAAAAAATATGTCGATTTTTATTGTTGACATTGTTTAATTTTCAAGTTTATATGCATGCCGCGGAAATGTTCAGTTTAACTGTTCCAGCAAAGAAGAAGAGGAGCGCATCATGGCGACATGGAGAGAAAATCATGGAGAAGGCCAAAGTATGGGAGGATTTTAAAGAAAATAAATGAAACAAGTTAAATGTAGATTGTAAAGCAGAACTGTCATATCGGCTGCACTACAGTGCTGCATCCGTCCCTCCTCCTCTCCGTTCCCACAGTCTCCGGTGTTATGCCGAGAATTGCTTGCTTGCCGAGAATTATATCCCATACTGTCAAGGTCAATACAACTACAGTGGTGTGAAAAAGTGTTTACCCCTTCCTGATTTTTTTTTTTTTTTTTTTGTATGCCACACAAATGTTTCAGTTAATCAAACAAATTTAAATATTAGACAAAGATAACACAAGTAAACACAAAATACAGTTTTTAAATGAAGGTGCTTATTATTAGGGGTAAAAAAAAATCCAAACCTACATGGCCCTGTGTGAAAAAGTGATTGCCCCCCTCCTGTTAAAACATAAATTGACTGTGGTTTATCACATCTTTGGAAAGCTGAGTTCAGTTTCTCTAGCCACAGCCAGGCCTTATTACTGCCACACTTGTTCTCAATCAAGAAATCACTTAAATATGACTTGCCTGACAAAGTGAAGTAGACCAAAAGATCCTCAAAAGCTAGACATCAATGGTGCGATCCAAAGAAATTCAGGAACAAATGAGAAACAAAGCAATTGAGATCTATCAGTCTGGAAAAGGTTATAAAGTCACTTCTAAAGCTTTGGGACTCCAGCAAGCCACAGTGAGAGCCATTGTCCACAAATGGTGAAAACATGGAACAGTGGTGAACCTTCCCAGGAGTGGCCGGCCGACCAAAATTACCCCAAGGGCGCAGTGACGACCCATCCAAGAGGTCACAAAAAAACCCCACAACAACATCCAAAGAACTGCAGGCCTCACTTGCCTCAGTTAAGGTCAGTGTTCATTACTCCACCATAAGAAAGAGACTGGGCAAAAATGGCCTGCATGGCAGAGTTCCAAGACGAAAACCACTGCTGAACAAAAAGAACATAAAGGCTTATCTCAGTTTTGCCAGAAAACATCTTGATGATCCCCAAGACTTTTGGGAAAATACTCTGTGGATAGACGAGACAAAAGTTGAACTTTTTGAAGGTGTGCATCCCATTACATCTGGCGTAAAAGTAACACAACATTTCAGAAAGGGACCATCATACCAACAGTAAAATATGGTGGTGGTAGTGTGATCTGGGGCTGTTTTGCTGCTTCAGGACCTGGAAGACTTGCTGTGGTAAATGGAACCATGAATTCTGCTGTCTACCAAAAAATCCTGAAGGAGAATGTCCGGCCATCTGTTCGTGACCTCAAGCTGAAGTGTACTTGGGTTCTACAGCTGGACAATGATCCAAAGCACACCAGCAAGTCCACCTCTGAATGGCTTAAGAAAAACAAAATGAAGACTTTGGAGTGGCCTAGTGAAAGTCGTGACCTGAATCTGATTGAGATGCTGTGGCATGACCTTAAAAAGGCGGTTGATGCTCGAAAACCCTCCACTGTGGCTTAATTACAACAATTCTGCAAAGATGAGTGGGCTACAATTCCTCCACAGCGCTGTAAAAGACTCATTGCCAGTTATCGCAAACACTTGATTGCAGTTGTTGCCGCTAAGGGTGGCCCAGCCAGTTATTAGTTTTAGGGGGTAATCACCTTTTCACACAGGGCCATGTCGGTTTGGATTTTTTTTTCCCCCTTAATAATGAACACCTTCATTTAAAAACTGCATTTTGTGTTTACTTGTGCTATCTTTGGTTAATATTTAAATTTGTTTGATGATCTGAAACATTTAAGTGTGACAAACATACAAAAAAATGAGAAATCAGGAAAGAAGCAAACACTTTTTCACACCACTGTATGCCGAGAATTGCTCCCATGCCGAGAATTGCAATCCATCGTCGCAACCAGGTGTTCAGTGCAAGTCAAAGTTAATACAACTATATACTTTGAAAATACTTAGAAAGAGTGATTACCCTTTTTACCGACAATGCATAAATGCAAAATCTCAACTATCCATCCATCCATCCATCTTCTACCACTTTTCCGGAGGTCTGGGTTGCGGAGGCAGCAGTTCAAGCAGAGAAGACCAGACTTCCCTCTCCCCAGCCACCTGCTCCAGCTCTTCAGAGAGGATACCAAGGCGTTCCCATACCAGCTGGGAGACATAGTCTCTCCACTGAGTCCTGGGTCTGCCCCGGGGTCTCCTCCCAGTGAGACGTTCCCAAAACACCTCAAGTGGGAGGCGTCCAGGAGGCATCCTAATCAGATGCCCATACCACCTCAACTGACTCTTTTCAATGTGGAGGAGCAGCGGTTCTACTCTGAGCCTCTCCCGGATAACTGAGCTCCTCACCCTGTCTCTGAGGGTGAGTCCAGCAATCCTATGGAGAAAGCTTATTTCAGCCGCTTGTATCTGCGATCTCGTTCTTTCGGTCATTACCCAAAGCTCGTGATCATAGGTGAGAGTAGGAACGTAGATTGACTGGTAAATCGACAGCCTTGCCTTAGAACTAAGCTCCCTCTTCACCACAGCAGACCGGTACAACGTCCGCATCACTGCAGATGCTGCTCCAATCCGTCTGTCAATCTCTCGCTCCATTTTCCCCTCACTCGTGAATAAGACCCCAAGATACTTAAACTCCTCCACGTGGGGCAGTAGCCTGTCCCCAACCCGGAGAGGACAATCCACCTTTTTCCGGCTGAGGACCATGGACTCAGACTTAGAGGTGCTGATTCTCATCCCAGCCGCTTCACACTCAGCGGCAAACCGTCCGAGCAAGAGCTGTAGGTCATTGCTGGATGAAGCCAACAGAACATCATCTGCAAACAACAGAGATGAGATCCTGTGGTCACCGAGCATGACACCCTCCATTCCCTGGCTGCACCTAGAAATCCTGTCCATAAAAATTATGAACAGGATCGGTGACAAAGGGCAGCCCTGGCAGAGTCCAACTCTCAGTGGGAATGAGTCCGACCGAGTGTTGGCAGTACGAACCAAACTCTCACAACAGTCGTACAGAGACTGAATAGCTCGTAACAACAAACCCAATACCCCATACTCCCGAAGCACCCCCCACAAAAATCCACGAGGGACACGGTCAAATGCCTTCTCCAAGTCCACAAAACACATGTGAACTGGTTGGGCAAACTCCCACAAACCCTCGAGAATTCTCAAGAGGGTAAAGAGCTGGTCCGATGTGCCACGGCTAGAACGAAAACCACATTGCTCCTCCTGAATCCGAGGCTCGACCAACGGCCGGACTCTTCTCTCCAGTACCTTGGCATAGACCTTCCCAGGTCCCAGGGAGGCTGAGGAGTGTGATCACTCTAAAGTTGGAGCTCACCCTCCAGCCCCCCCCCTTTTTTTTTAATTTAAGTTTTTGTAAATGGTATACAGGTCATTACAGCATTGCATTGTTTACATTTTCATCGCACGTTCCCTTATATTTTGTTATTTGACAACATTGGTAGAATAGTTATTACAACACCCCCTTTTTTTTTAAAGTGAAAGAAAAAGTGAAATTAAAGAGAATTAAATTAAAACAAACAAACAAACAAACAAAAAACCGAATAAACAAATACAGAACAGCAAAAAACAAACAGAAAATTAAGTAATTAAAAGTAAAAGAGCATCTGAGTAGCGTTGGAACAAAGAGTGGGACCATCATTGAAATGGTATTTGTCAAAGATTAGATCTAATGGAAGACACATATGCGATCCAGGGTTGCCAAAAGTTCATGAACCCATCCATGTCCTGTCTCAGTGCGAATGTCAACTTTTCCATCAAGTAAATGTCTTGAATCACGTTAATCCAATCTTCAGGTGTAGGACAGTCCTTCAGCATCCATTTTTTAGTTAGGGCTTTTTTACTTGCCAGTATTAAAACATTGAATAATTATTTATCTCCTCGTCTTTCCAGTGAGTCCGGTAGTAAACCCAAATACAAAGTTATAAAAGAAAAGGGAACTGTTATTTTTTGTAACTTAGATTTTTATTCATTTTTCATCATATATATTGCATTCAGATCACAGTCTACATTTAAAAAACAAAGGGGCTAGAGTAAAAAAGAAAAAGGAAAAAAAAAAAAGGGTGGGGGGACAAATGTTGGAGCATCAAGTTTTTAGTTTCCATCTCTTAATTCTTCTGGTTTTTCCAGCGTCTTTGGTTATTCTTTCAATATCTGTCTCGTTGTTGCACTTTGTAGTGTGTCCATTTCCGCCATTTTTTTTCCCATAGTCCTTCTTGCATTCTTTGTCGATATGTTAGTTTTTCCATCATACGTATGTCCTCAACAATGTCAGTCCATTGCTCTTGGTCAGGAAGAACTTCTGATCGCCATTTTTTTGTGATTGTTTTTTTACATGCAGTCAACAAGATTTTAACTAGATATCTGTCCTCAGCCTGTATAACATTGTCTCTTTTAAGATCACATAAGTACATCAGGTTACAGTTCATTGGTATATTATATCCTAATATCCTCTGTATTGTCACATGTATAGATTTCCAGAATGATGAGATTTTGCAGCATTTCCAAAACATATGTGAGTGGTCTGCATTTTGAGCCCCACATCCCCTCCAGCATAAAGATTGGGTATTTGTATATTTTCCTTGAATCTGTGGTGTAATGAAAAAGCGAATCAGGTTTTTCCATCCAAATTCCCTCCATGTCCTTGAATTTGTTGATGTGTGTTGTGTTTTCCATATTTCCTGCCAGCTTTCTTCTGTTATGTTTAAATTGAGCTCTTTCTCCCATTTCTCCTTTATATAGTTACTTGAATGATTGTTTGCCATAAGTTTCTGATATAGCTTTGAAATAATTCTTATTTTATTTCCTGTATATGAGCTTAAAATGAATTGTATAATCTCGCTCACATCTGTTTGGAGGTTATGCCTAATCTTCTTCATATAATAGTCTCTCATCTGCAGATATCTGAAGAATTCCGATCTTTCTAGTTTAAATTTTCTCCTGATGTTTACAAAGCTCCCGAGATCTTTTTTTCCGATATTGCCCCATGCTGTGATTCCCTTGTTCACCAGATTTTTGTATCCCCTATCTTGTTTTGCCGGTTCAAATTGACTGTCAAATGCTACCCATTTCAATAGTTTTATGTCTTCCTTTATATTATACTTTTGTACTATTTTATACCACAGTTCTAAAGTAAATTTAGTGATTGGGTCTATTTGTTTGATTTGCTTATATGCATCTTTATCTCCTATTATGCTTTGTACTGGGAGTCCCTCAATTTCCTTTTCCATTTCTTTCCATTTTGCCTCATATCCCTCGTCGCACCAACATATGATATATCTTATTTGTGCTGAGTAGTAATATTCCTTTAGACTCGGTAGGCCCATGCCTCCTTTCCCTTTTGGTAACTGGAGAGTTTTATATTTCACTCTTGGCTTTTTACCTCCCCAAACAAATCTCGATATCATCCTGTCCCACTTTGAGAACTGGGCATCTGGAATTTCTGTTGGTAGAGCCTGGAAGAGGTAAAGTAATCTAGGTTGTATGCTGATTTTGACTGTCTCAATTTTTGAATTCAGATCCATATTTAAGATTGACCATCTATCAATATCTTT
This sequence comes from Pholidichthys leucotaenia, assembly GCA_020510985.1. Taxonomy (NCBI): domain Eukaryota; kingdom Metazoa; phylum Chordata; class Actinopteri; order Cichliformes; family Pholidichthyidae; genus Pholidichthys; species Pholidichthys leucotaenia. The sequence goes on along the minus strand of CM035839.1, from coordinate 141,375,916 downwards.
TTTTATTTCTTGTTCCAACCTATCATAGTTTGCTTTATAGATTTTGCTTAGATCTTTAGGTATGTTCACTCCAAGGTATTTTATTTCTTTTTGTTTCCAGTTTAGTTTGATCTTATCAGTTGTCTGGTTTAGAGGGTTATAGTGGAATGTCAGTATTTGTGTTTTTGTTATGTTTATCTTGTATCCTGATAATTTTCCAAAATTTTCTATCAAGTTCATCATTTCCATTATTGATTCATCTGGTTGTTCAAGGTAAACTATAATATCGTCTGCAAATAGCCCAATCTTGTGTTCCGCCCCCTTTATTGTTGCACCTTTTAATTTCTTATTTTGTCCTATCGCTTGAGCCAGTGGCTCTATGAACAGAGCAAACAAGGTGGGCGATAAGCAGCATCCCTGCCTAGTTGATCTTTGTATATTTACTTTGTCTGTTAAGCTACCGTTTATCTTGATTCTTGCCACAGGTTCTTGATACAGCGTCCTTATGCATTGTACTGATTTTTCGTTAAATCCAAAGCGTTCCAGCACACTATATAGGAATTTCCAGTTAACCCTGTCAAATGCTTTTTCTGCGTCTAAACTCATTACTACTGCGCTTTTCTTTTCTTTATGTATTTGATTAATTATATGTATTGTTCTCCTGATATTGTCATGTGTTTGGCGTCCCTCTATGAAACCAGTTTGATCATCTTCTATCAATTCCGTCAAGAATGTCTTTATTCGTTTACATATAATTGTTGTATATATTTTATAATCCACATTTAATAAAGAGATTGGTCTATAGTTTCCGCATTGTTCTCTATCTTTCCCTGGCTTTAAAATAACTGAAATAATGGCTTCGTTCCATGATGGAGGTATTTTGTTGTTGTTCAACGTCCAATTAAATGACTTTAGAAGCTGTGGCGTGAGTTCTTTTATAAACAGTTTATAAAACTCAGACGGGTATCCATCACTACCTGGTGATTTACCGTTTTTAAGTGACTTAATCACATCTCTAATCTCTTGTGTTGTTATTTCTGCTGTTAGCTTTTCATTTTGTTGATTTCCTATTGATGGCAAGTCCAATGTGCATAGAAATTTTTTAATATCTTTAGTATTTGTTTCTTCAGGTTGCGAGTATAGTTCTTGGTAGAAATTATGGAATATTTCTTCGATGTTTTCTGGGTTAACTGTGGTTTTATTTGTGGTGGGGTCTTTAATCTTATATACATTATTCATTGTTTGTTGTTTTCTTAACCGTTTTGCCAGCAGTTTTGTGGCTTTTGGTCCCGTTTCATAATATTTTTGCTTTAGATATCTATTTTTCCTTTCAATTTCATCCATTTGTGTTTCTTTTATCTTTATTTTTTCTTCTTTAATTTCTTGATATATTTTTGGGTCATTTGTGCTTTGATGTTTACGTTCTAATTCCCTCAGTCTCTCACATCTTTGTTCATATGCTTCCAGTTTAGTCTTATTTGCTTTTCCAGTTTCAACAATTAATTTACCTCTTAACACGGCTTTTAGTGCGTCCCATAGTATTGTTGGGTCCACCTCTTCATTGTCATTCTCTTGGATATACTCATTTATGTTTACTTTTATTCTTTCTTTCATTTTATCATCATTTAACAGTCCTACATTAAGTTTCCATGTTGTTTGTCGTTTTCTATTGTTTAAATTTATTTCCATGTATATAGGATTATGATCTGATATTTCTGCCCCTCCAATCCAACAATTTCTCACCCTGTGTCTGTCACCTTCATTCATAAGGAAGTAATCTATTCTAGAGTGTACTTTATGGACTGCTGAATAATGTGTATAGTCTTTTTCGAGTGGGTGCAGGTCCCTCCATATGTCTACCATACCCATTTCTGCCAGTGAGGTTCTTATGAACTTTGTTACATGTTTTTTTGTCTTCTTAACACTTGTATCAATTTCATGATCCATGACAGCATTTAAGTCTCCTCCACAAATTAGGACTCCTTCACTGTGTGTTGCTATGAGATCAAACAGATGTTGAAAAAAACCCTTGTCACTTTCTGGTGGGGCATAGATGTTCACTAATGTGATCTGCATACCATCTATTCTTCCCTTTATTATTACATACCTGCCTTCTTTATCCTGGATTTCCTGTTCACATTCAAATTGTATTTTATTTGAAATTAGTATCATAACCCCCCTTTTAGCTCCTCCCTTAAAGGCGACGGACAGACGAAAATTCAAAATCGCTAAATCATATCTCAAATTGTTGTCTGAGACGAGCTAATTGGAACCCCACATGTTTTGGTGTCAACGTATGTCGCATAAGGTGACAATGCGCTCTTGAAGTATGCTGTTGTGGAGAGCTGTCTGACCCAGCCAAGAACAGCGGCTAAGATGGCCACTGACTGTGTGACGTCTGAAACCTGGAGGGGGGTGATTGGGAGGAACGGCCTGCCCGATCTGAACCCGAGTGGTGTTCAGTTATTGGACTTCTGTGCTAACCACAGTCTGTCCATAACGAACACCATGTTCAAGCATAAGGGTGTCCATATGTGCACCTGGCACCAGGACACCCTAGGTCGCAGGTCGATGATCGATTTTGTTATCGTGTCATCAGACCTGCGACCGTATGTCTTGGACACCCGAGTAAAGAGAGGTGCAGAGCTGTCAACTGATCACCACCTGGTGGTGAGTTGGATCCGATGGCAGGGGAGGAAGCCATTCAGACCTGGTAGACCCAAACGTATAGTGAGGGTGTGCTGGGAGCGTCTGGCTGAGGCCCCTGTCCGGGAGGTCTTCAACTCCCACCTCCGGAAGAACTTCAACCACATTCCGAGGGAGTCTGGAGACATGGAGTCTGAATGGGCCATGTTCTCCACCTCTGTTGTTGAAGCGGCTGCCCAGAGCTGCGGCCGCAAGGTGGTCGGTGCATCTCGTGGTGGCAACCCCCGAACCAAGTGGTGGACACCAGTGGTGAGGGGGGCCATTAAGCTGAAGAAGGAGTCCTATCAAGCTTGGTTGGCTTGTGGGACTCCCGAAGCAGCTGAGGTGTACCGGCAGGCCAAGCGGAGTGCAGTTCGGGTGGTTGCTGAAGCAAAAACCCGGGTATGGGAGGAGTTCGGTGAGGCCATGGAACAAGACTTTCGGTCGGCCTCAAAGAGATTCTGGCAAACTGTCCGGCGGCTCAGGAGGGGAAAGCAGCTTCCCGTCCACACTGTGTATGGTGCGGATGGGATACTGTTGACTTCGACTGGGGACATCGTCGGGCGGTGGAAGGAATACTTCGAGGATCTCCTCAATCCCACTGATATGCCTTCCACAGAGGAAGCAGGGTTTGGGGACGAGGGGGATGACTCGCCTATCACAGGGGCTGAGGTCGCCAAGGTGGTTAAAAATCTCCTTGGTGGCCGGGCCTCAGGGGTGGACGAGATTCGCCCCGAGTACCTCAAGGCCCTGGATGTTGTTGGGTTGTCATGGTTGACACGCCTCTGCAACATTGCGTGGAGGTCGGGGGCAGTGCCTTTGGCATGGCAAACCGGGGTGGTGGTTCCTCTCTTTAAAAAAGGGGACCGGAGGGTGTGCTCCAACTTTAGAGGGATCACACTCCTCAGCCTCCCTGGGAAGGTCTATGCCAAGGTACTGGAGAGGAGAGTCCGGCCGTTGGTCGAACCTCGGATTCAGGAGGAGCAATGTGGTTTTCGTCCTGGCCGTGGCACATCGGACCAGCTCTTTACCCTCTCGAGAATTCTCCAGGGTTCGTGGGAGTTTGCCCAACCAGTTTACATGTGTTTTGTGGACTTGGAGAAGGCATTTAACCGCGTCCCTCGTGGATTTTTGTGGGGGGTGCTTCGGGAGTATGGGGTATCGGGCTTGTTGTTACGAGCTATTCGGTCTCTGTATGACCGTTGTGAGAGTTTGGTTCGTATTGCCAACACTCGGTCGGAGTCATTCCCAGTGAGAGTTGGACTCCGCCAGGGCTGCCCTTTGTCACCGATCCTGTTCATAATTTTTATGGATAGGATTTCTAGGCGCAGCCAGGGAATGGAGGGTGTCATGCTTGGTGACCACAGGATCTCATCTCTGTTGTTTGCAGATGATGTTGTCCTGTTGGCTTCATCCAGCAATGACCTACAGCTCTTGCTGGGACGGTTTGCCGCTGAGTGTGAAGCGGCTGGGATGAGAATCAGCACCTCCAAGTCCGAGTCCATGGTCCTCAGCCGGAAAAAGGTGGATTGTCCTCTCTGGGTTGGGGACAGGCTCCTGCCCCAAGTGGAGGAGTTTAAGTATCTTGGGGTCTTGTTCACGAGTGAGGGGAGAATGGAGCGAGAGATCGACAGACGGATTGGAGCAGCATCTGCAGTGATGCGGACGTTGTACCGGTCTGTTGTGGTGAAGAGGGAGCTTAGTTCTAAGACAAAGCTGTCGATTTATCAGTCAATCTACGTTCCTACTCTCACCTATGGTCACGAGCTTTGGGTAATGACCGAAAGAACGAGATCGCGGATACAAGCGGCTGAAATAAGCTTTCTCCGTAGGATTGCTGGACTCACCCTCAGAGATAGGGTGAGGAGCTCAGTCATCCGGGAGAGGCTCAGAGTAGAACCGCTGCTCCTCCACATTGAAAGGAGTCAGTTGAGGTGGTATGGGCATCTGATTAGGATGCCTCCTGGACGCCTCCCACTTGAGGTGTTTCAGGCACGTCCCACTGGGAGGAGACCCCGGGGCAGACCCAGGACTCGGTGGAGAGACTATGTCTCCCAGCTGGTCTGGGAACGCCTTGGTATCCCCTCTGAAGAGCTGGAGCAGGTGGCTGGGGAGAGGGAAGTCTGGGCTTCTCTGCTTGAACTGCTGCCTCTGCGACCCGGACCTCCGGAAAAGCGGTAGAAGATGGATGGATGGATGGATGTGTGACGTCATCTCGGTTTGGCACACAGTCGGCGGACATTGCTTTGTTTTATTTGAAGTTTACGTTTTAAAATCGGCGATTACGGATATTTCTCGGAATACTTGTGGATTAGAAATAGATTATTTATTAACATTAGGATTTCAGGAATCGAATTAATTATGGTTTGTCGTTGTGTTGTGTACGGGTGCGACGTTATACCAGAGGAGCATGCTGTGAGTGTTTTTGAATGTCCCGTCCCTGGGAAAATCAGAACGGCATGGGTGAAATTCGTTCAGAAAACGCAAAAAAAAATGGACTTATGTCGGTAAAACACCAAAAATGTGCAGTAGAGATTTCGTTGACAGCGATTTCGAGAATAAGATGCAATTTGTGTCACGACTCGCCGCTCCTCAGCGGATTCAGCTGCGCGCACACCTGTCCCTCGTCAGCACATCCCCATAAATCCATTCACACACACCTGCTTGTTGAATAAATCTGTTAAATCTATCCTGAGCCTGCGTGCGTGTTTCCTGGGCCAGACATTATGTCAATTTGAAATGAAATTTGCAAAAAGATTTCTGATAAAGAAAACGGCTATTCCAACTATATATGCCTCGATTTCCAAGTGTGACTCTGAGAACGGGGTCAGTGCTAGTGGCGATCAACTGTCAGAACACGAGAAGTAAACAGGGTAAGTTTTTTTATTTTTAATATTCACTGCAAATGTTTACTAAACATCTTAAATGAATTCCAAGCCATGGTTTGCATTGCCTTACCAACTTATCAAATATTAGCATATTAGGGTGTTCATACTCATCAAATATGAAATATTCAGTGCTGTATAGGGAGGTGGTTGTGCCTGTTTGATCAATTTATATTTCTATGTATGTAATCCAATTTGAGACCTCTTGGATAAAACTATGATCTACTTTTTTTGCAGATTTTATCAACTGTCACTCAATGTTGATGTTTCTGACCAAGCAGAGGAAGCTGATGAACAGGACTTTTATGTAAATCCAAATTTATACCATAAAATGGTAGAAAAATTATTGAAATGTATATGACATGCGACTTTGATGAATGCTGAACTATGAGAATTATAACATTGACATGAACATTAAGAAACTCAATATATGATTTTACAAAACTTTATTTAAATAACATTGTTCACAAATCTAATCTTGGTAGGCAAAATCCCTTGTAGTGATGAGATGGGAATGTTTCTCTGATGAGGCTCACCGCACAGGCAGGCAACATAACCCTCACTTCTTCTCCAAAAAAATCCCCAACACTATGAATCTGTATCGCCTGAAAAATATGGGGTTGGCATTGATTATTCCGTTTGCATTGATTATTGAATGTATTGAATGATTTCTTCATAATTCATCTGGGAAATTAAATCAAATGAATAAATATTGTTTATAAACTCACTCGTGTGGACGATGACGGCCGCTGGGCCGTCATCTGTCTCATCAGCTCCAGCTGCGCACAGACCAGCAGGTGCTAATCAGCGGCTGTTAAAAGTATTGACAAGATGATTAACAACATGTCATCAGGCAGCGAGTGACCAATGGGTAGTTTTAGTTTGAAAATTAAGTGTGTGACCATGCATGTCGCCAAAGAAAAATATTTCTAAGAATCTTTTACCAAGAAAAATGTTCCAGCCGATCGTAAAAGTGTTCTGTTCTCCGTCTGTGTTGCGTCTTCCTCCTCTCCCTCTGCCTTGAACAAATAAGGCTGACAGGCCACACACCACCCAAAACGTCTTCATTGTCAATTTCATCATTTATATCGAGGTCGTCAAACTCTAGAAAATAATCGCTGTCCGAATCACTTTGCTCTCGTTCTGCAATTTTTTTTCATACCGAATTGACGTGAAGGCTGCACGCACCTATCGGGAGATGGCGGTACTGCAGCCTCACTGAGTGACAGATGGGCTATGACCAAATAATTTCATTTATGGAGGATGGTGGCACATATTAAATCAGGGGAATGGGAAGAATGGAATATTTTCATACAATCAGTTGATTGGTTCAATAAAAAAAAGGCACTGTCCGTCACCTTTAAATGAACTGTAGTAGGAGTTCTTATAGCCAAATCTCTTTAGTTTCACATGTTCTGTCTTGCTCAAATGTGTCTCTTGCATAAATATAATTTCGGCTTTTTCCTTCTTGAATTTTCTTATTATTCTTTCCCTTTTAACAGGTGAGTTCAGACCATTCACGTTTAGTGTCATTATCTTAAGATTTTTACCCATATTCATGTTTTTCCATTTTTTTAACTTGTGCTCCTAGCCCCTTTAACAACAAAAATAACACATATTTATATAAAAACACATTAAAAAATCTCGACCTCCGTACTTTGGGCCTTTCTTCTGCCCACTGGTCCCTGTTGGTGGGTGGAGGGAATGTCCTCACAGAGTGAAGGGCCCTCCCTAGACCTGTATTTACTATCCAAGTAATAGTCATTAGTCTAGAAATGTCCAACAAATATCACTTAAACCTCTCCTAGCCGTCTGTTTCTCTTTTACCTTGTCTTCTTGGCCTTCATTTCTTCTGTGTCTTTCTTAATCTTTGTTATAATCTAGGCTTTCAGTTGAAAGCCTTGTAGTCTTTCCTGGGCCCGCTGCTCCACGTCTCCCCCCCCCGTCTTCTGCCGCTCACTCGCTTCCACTCCGGCTGTCGTGATGCGTTCAGGGCCGCCGCTGCTCCAGCCGTTTCCTCCGGCACGTACACCACAAGGCCCCGCTCCATCATGTCCTGCGCTGCCTCTCTGGCTGTGTTGTATGTCCTCACGCCGTCCTCCCAATGAATCCTCATCTTCGTTAGCGGCGTTTGGAATCTAATTTTTTTTTTTCTTTCAGCGTTTTTTTAATGTTGGCATATTTCTTCCGCTGCTGCACAATTTCTGCCGGGTAGTCATGATCAAAGAATATCTGCTTGTCGCCGAGTCGTATCTTTTTTTTCCACGCTTGTGTCAGGATTCTTTCCTTTACATCATATTTCAGAAAGTTTACCACAACTGACCTGGGTGTAGAGTGTGGGTTCGGGTTCTGTGCCGAGGCTCTGTGCGCTCGTTGAATCTGCAGATCCGCTTCACCGGGCAGTTCCAGCTCTTTTTTTAAGAACTGATCCATGAATTTCGTCATCGAGTTGCCTTCAATGCCCTCCGGGATCCCAAAGATGCGTATATTGCCCCGTCTGGACCTGCTCTCCAAGTCGGTTATTTTCTCCTGCATCCTCTGCGTTTGTGCCGTCAGGGTCTGCAGCTGCTCGCTTGCCTCGCTCTTCCAATCTTCCAGCTCCGATATTCGGGTCTGTGCTTCTGTCATACACGCCCGCTGAGAGCGCAGCTCCTCCATATTTTCTGCTAGCTTGCGCTCCATTTCTCTTCGGAGGCCCATAATTTCCTCCTTAATCTCTTTTTTCAGCTCCTCCTTAAGAGCCGCTAAATCCTGTTGTAGCTGTCGCTTGAAGTCTCTCAACTCTTCACCCAAACTGGCGATGCCAGTGTTCATGTTATCGAGTTTTGTGTCCTCCATTTTCTCTGCTGCAGTCACCTTGTTTTTTTGGGCCCTGTGTTCAGCGGTTTCTCCTGCGTTGTTGAAGAGGAATTCTTTAATTTTACCCTGCTTTTGTCCTTGTGCCCGGCTCCTTCGTGTTTTCATCCCTTAGTTTATTGATCCGCTTATGTCGAGTTGGCCATTTACCAATGATTTTTAATCCGGCTAGGGAGAGCTCCCTGTTTAAGCGTTATGTCTCTCTGCCATCTTCCCGGAAGTCGGGAACTGTTACTTTGAATATTTTCCCCAATATTGTCTGTACATTGGTCCAATATTGGTGGATAACTGGGCATGACCAAAACACATGAAAATGATTTGCAGTCTTTTCACCACACAAGCGCCAACAGTTCAACCCCTTATGGGTAAATTTGTTTTGTGCAGGTGTTCTGAAAAATCTTACCAAATTTTTCCATCCAAATTCTCTCCACTGCAGGGATGAGGTACTTTTCCATTGCTGTCTATTTAGCTTTTCCCATATTTCCAATTGTAAAGTGAAATTCCCCTCTTTTTCCCATCTCTCTTTTATATATGATGTGTTGTCTACTTTTAAGTCTTGAAGACCTTGGTATATTTTAGAAATGTATCTGATCCCTGGGATCCCTTTATATGCCATTAAGAAGACCTTCAGAACACCTGACTGGGCCCTTTCCAAATCCTCCTTTTTAAGTATATTGTTTATGTGGTGTCTAAGCTGAAAGAACCTGTAAAGGTCTTGATTTATTAGACCTTGTTTTTTCAAATCTTCAAAACTTCTTAAAGTTTGCCCCTTAAAGAAATCGTAATATTTTATCAGCCCTTTCTCTTTCCACTCTTTAAATCTAGTGTCTGTTTTATTGGGGGTAAAGTCTTGATCATAGGCAATCCATTGCAGAAGTCGATAGGGCTCTTTAGCTTGATTCTCTCTGACTATCTTAAACCAAATTTTTAGCGGGGTCTCTATCCACGGGTTAGTGTTATTCAAGAGTTTAGGTAAGGCATTGTTCCCTATTATCGCCTGTAGGGGGATGTCACTTGTTATTTGGCATTCCATCTCCTTCCATTGTGCAGTGTAAACTGGGTTACATATCTCTACTAAAGTTTTAATTTGTGCAGCTATAAAATAGTCCCTGATATTTGGCAGCGCGAGCCCACCTTTGTCTTTGTTTAGCTGTAGGGTTCTATATCTGATTCTAGGTCTCTTGCCCTGCCATATGAATCTTGAGATCCTTCTGTCTAGCTCCTGCCATGTTTTTTTGGGGGGGTTCTACCAGTATTGTTTGGAAAAGGTATAGAAGACGTGGGAGTATATTCATTTTGACTGCTTCAATTCTTTGTGCAGTACCTAAGAATGGTATCATATTCCATTTTGCTAGGTCAGATTTTATTTTTGTCACCAGTGGATCATAGTTTAGTGTTATAATTTTGTTGAGTTGTTTCGGGATATTGACCCCCAGATATTTCATAAATTCCAACTCCGTTAGTTTTGAGTTCACTTAGTGAATAATGATTTGGGTCATAGTTGAATGTTAAAACTTGGGTTTTATGCATGTTTAATTTGTACCCCGATAAATCTCCATAGTCTGAAAAAACTGAGATTAGTTTTGGTAAAGAAGTGTCTGGTTGCCCTAGGTATATTAAAATGTCATCAGCAAAGAGTGCTATTTTATGTTCCTTCTGACCAAGTGTAATACCTTGAATTTTTTGATTTTGTCTTATCCATTGGCTCAGAGGTTCTATGAAGATTGCAAAGAGCAGTGGAGACAGGGGGCAGCCTTGACGATATCCTCTTTCCAGCTCAAAAGATGATGATAAATTACTGTTAATCCTTGTTTTAGCTGTTGGTTTTTTATATAATGCCTGTATAGTTCTAATGAAGTTGTTATGAAAATTGAAACTGGATAAGATTCTATGCAGGAAAGACCAGTCAACCGAATCGAATGCTTTTTCAGCATCTAATCCCAATATGACTGCATTTAAGTTATATTTTTTTATATGATGAATTATGTGTAAAGTGCGTCGAATGTTGTCTTGTGTCTGTCTTTGTCTTATAAAACCTGTTTGGTCTAAGTGAATTAAGTCTGTCAGTATGTTTTCTAACCTTTTGGCAAGGATAATGGTAAAAAGCTTATAGTCCTGATTTAATACACTGATTGGTCTGTAGTTGGAGCATTCTATTTTATCCTTTTCAGGTTTAGGTATAACTGCAATGACCCCTTCTCTCCAGGAGGGGGGGATTTCCCCTGTGTGGAGGACATAGTTAAATGTTTTCAAGAGGAGAGGAGATAGTTGCTGTTTAAAGGTTTTGTACCATTCTGCTGTATAGCCATCTGCTCCTGGGGATTTGTTAGCTTTAAGTTTCATAATTGCTTTTTCCAATTCTTTAGGTTGTATTTCTGACAGTAGTGTTTTATTTTGTGATTCCGTAAGTTGGGGAAGGTGTAATGTGTTTAGGAATGTCTCGGATGCGTTTTTATGTTTTTTGTGGGAGTATATGTTCTTGTAGTAATTCTCGAAGCTTTTAAGAATATCCTGAATTCTGAATTTTATTTCCTTTGATACTGGGTCTCTGATTTTGTAGATTGCTCTTTCTGTTTGTTGTTTCCTCAATTTATAGGCTAGTAATTTTGCCAATTTACTGCCTGCTTCATAGTGTTTTTGTTTCAGAAATGTAAGTTTCTTCTGGATTTCTATTGTGTAGATCTCATTTATTTGATTTTTAATTTCTTTAATCTTGAGCAAGCCATTAGAATGAGTGTTGTCTTTGTGTTCTTTTTCTAGGTTCTTGAGTTCTGACTCTAGTGTGATTAGTTTTTCTTGTCTCAATTTCTTTTGGGTTGCCAGTTTTGCAATAATTTTTCCCCTTATTACAGCTTTGCACGCATCCCACAGTATTAAAGGGGATACTTCTCCATTATCGTTTTCTTCCAAATATTTGAAAATATCTGATTCCAATTCATCTTTCAGTGGTCCTTTCAGGACATTTAAATTCAACCTCCAGGAAAATGTATTATTTGTGTATTTTTGGATGTTTAAGTCCATATACTGTAGATCAGACTGTGGTCAGAGAGATCCATCAGTCCTATTTTACATGTTTTTACTCTTCCAATGTCTATTAAACATAAAAAAGTAATCAATCCTTGAGTAAGATGAATGTGGCGTTGAATAAAAAGTATAATCTTTTACATTGGGGTTGAATTCCCTCCATACGTCACAGATTCCCATTTCTTTTAATAGCATCCGAGTTTTCCTATTTTGAGTGTTATTTTGATGTGAAGAATTACCTGTTGCATCCCAGTATGGATTCAGTCTTAGATTGAAGTCTCCACCACATATCACTAAACCTTGGGCTTTAGTTATCATTAGGTCGAATACATTTTTATAAAATTTCCATTTAGCCCCTAGTTGTGCATATACATTCAGCAGGGTGATATCTTCTCCCTCTAGCCGCCCAATTACCAAACTGTACCTCCCTTCTTTATCTTTGTGTTCTGATTTTTTTTCAAATGTAATTTTGGTTGATATCAATGTCGCTACTCCCCTCCTCCTCCCTGATTTATATGAAGATGAAGAGATCATTTTAAACCCTTGTCTATTGAGTTTAGTGTGTTCCACGTCTGTTAGGTGGGTTTCTTGTAAAAATATTATTTCTGCTTTGTCTTTTTTCATTTTGCGTAGAATCTTGGATCTTTTAACTGGATTCAGGATCCCTTTTACATTATATGAGGCTATTTTGGTTACACCCTGTTTCTCCATTGTATTTTCTTATTTAGTATAACAGTGTGGTGGCCCTCTTTTTTGCTACTCAGAAACTGAAAGAACATTAAGAACATAAAAAACCTTAAGAACATAGTGTACGAGACTTTAAAACAAAAAACTGTCAAAAAAACTTCCTGAGCTGGGGTCTCTTTAAAGACCCTGTAAGAGCCCTGATGGAGTGTAGGCTCTGAGGGAAATTCCTCAAACTCTGTTACGTGTTGAGGGCTCTCTCTTACCCCTGTAAGTTGTCCCATGTTTTTAATGTGAATTTCAGATCCCAATCCGAATTTGTAATGATTTATTTATTATTTTTTTTTATGCCTATACCCTATGAGATTGTGTGCACCCTCCCACCCCCATCACAGCAAACATTCACTCTAATACAGTATTTGTTAGTGTGGGGAGAACATGTGGGTCATTGTTACATTTCTATTTTAACAAGATTTTTTTTTTTTCCTTTAAATTAAGAAGACATTTGTTTCTAATGCTATAACTGCTCCATGAAAGGTTTTACCACATGCTGATTCTGCATCTCCTTTAATGTTTGTTACCTTGTAGGAGGGGGGATGGAAGTGCAGAATGACTGAAAAGAGAAAAAACCCCAAAAAGGTCGCTATTCCTTCCTGGAACTTGAAAGCTTATCTTTGTAGCTCTGGGGCTGGGTTTGCCACTGCTGGCCCGTGGATTTAGAAGGTCTTTGAGTGGACCACGTTTGAGCTCTGATTTTCTCACTCAGATTCGCTGCGGGTTTAAACACCGTTACTGGGAGCCCTCTTCTTGCCATGTCAATTGTTGCTTCTTCCGCTGAATTGTAGAGACATGACTCTTCACCGTAAAAGACCCTTAACTTCGCCGGAAATGGCGTCTGAAAGCGTAGATTCTTTTCCCGTAGAACCTTTTTGGCGTCGTTATATTCCCGTCGCTTTTTGAGAACCTCAAGGGCGTAATCGTGCTCCACGAAAACTTTTCTTTCTTGATGCATCAATCCTTTTTTCTGCCAAGCCCGTCTTACAACCTCTTGTTTTATTTTGAAATCGGAGAATCTTACCAACACTGAACGCGGGGGCGCCTCTGCCGCTGGCTTTGCGGCTAATGTACGATGGGCCTTTTCTATTTTCAAATCGGTGGTTTGTGGAATATCCAACTTCTCTCTCAATAAAGATTCCACACATTCCGCCACTGTGTTGAAACTATCTTCAGCTCCTTCTTTCAGACCGTGAATTCTGATGTTATCTCGTCTCTGTCTTCCCTCTTGGTCGGTTAGCTTAGTCTCCAGCCTTGACTGTTTTCTGTGTAAATCCAGCATAGAATCTTCAAGCACTTTTACTCTTTCTTCAGCTTCCAAGATTCGGTTTTCGGCCTGGTCCATTCTGCTGTTCGTCCTTTTTAGTTCCTCCCTGAATTCATGAAATTCGGCCCGAAATCGTCGTAATTCATCATATAGCGATTTCAGGCTAACCTTTTTGTTAGCTAGGCCCAGCTCTTCGTCTCCTGAATGGAGGTCCTCGGGATCAGATTCTGCGGCCGCTGTGCGTCCTGACCTGGGGAATGTCAGTTTCTTCTGTTTTTGGTTAGGCATGGTGTTTTTGTCTTTTGATTTTTATTCTTCCAAAAATCCATTAAGTCTGATTTTGAAGATGTTTTCCTTGGATTGGGTCTGGGAGGTTCAGCGTTAAGTTGCTATCACCATGGCGTCCAGACCGGAAGTCCCAGTCCCCTTTTTTGAAGAGAGGAACCACCACCCCGGTTTGCCATGCCAAAGGCACTGCCCCCGACCTCCACGCAATGTTGCAGAGGCGTGTCAACCATGACAGCCCTACAACATCCAGGGACTTGAGGTACTCAGGGTGAATCTCGCTCACCCTTGGGGCCCGGCCACCAGTGAGATTTTTAACCACCTTGGCGACCTCAGCCCCTGTGATAGGCGAGTCATCCCCCTGTCCACAAACCCTGCCTCCTCTGTGGAAGGCGTATCAGTGGGATTGAGGAGATCCTCGAAGTATTCCTTCCACCGCCCGACGATATCCCCAGTCAAAGTCAACAGTGCCCCATCCGCACCATACACAGTGTGGACAGGGAGCTGCTTTCCCTTCCTGAGCCGCCGGACAGTTTGCCAGAATCTCTTCGAGGCCAACCGAAAGTCTTGTTCCATGGCCTCACCGAACTCCTCCCATACCCGGGATTTTTCTTCAGCAACCACCCGAGCTGCACTTCGCTTGGCCTGCTGGTACACCTCAGCTGCTTCGGGAGTCCCACAAGCCAGCCAAGCTTGATAGGACTCTTTCTTCAGCTTAATGGCCCGCCTCACCACTTCTCAACTATGAAGATTATAAAACATGGATCACTATGATTTCTAACCCTCTTTGAAACACTAAAACGTCTGGCGAATAAACATAATTTAAAGATAATTTACAAGAGGTAATAATTTTTACTTCTAAAAATGTATAATGGGTACTTCTAAAAATGCACAAAGGGTTACAAGCCTGGCTGTAGTGTTATATTTTATAGTTTAGGCGGATGGGATGCAATTCTTGGCCTAACACCGGCCACCTGTCAGTGGACCTTCATAGTGCTCTGGGCCACTTCTAAACACTGTGCCAGTAAGGTTAGCGAGTAAAGTTACTGCTTCTGATTTTCAATAAGCACCTCTCAGCTTTAGAAAACTGACCACACTATTAGTGTGTGCTGTTTAGTTTACCTGCTGTCAGACAATCTTTTGGATGATTGTTGCTGCTGGCTGAGCTGCTTCATTTATGCTGGCGAAGATGTTAATTGCACTAAATGAGTGAATTACAGGAGCATCTTACTCTTGTTCATCTTCTGTATTATTGTCGCGGTAATATCAGCCTTCATTCTCAATATTAGTGTATCTTGGTTAATTAGAATACCATGATTTGTAATTTAATTAAAAAAGATAAAAGATAACCATAATCTTCACAAATAACTGATAAAAATGGCTTACATATTTCACTATGTGTCGTGAAGGCTCATATTTCTGCACTGATATTTAAAGTGTTTGTAAATTTATTTTGGACTGGAAGAAGTTCTTTTAATTTTCATCTGAAGCCTAATTAAACTTCTAGACCCAGCAAGGATTCAAACAGTGCTCTGGGCAGAACCAGAGGTTGTTTTTTGAAAATTGACGTATCAGTGCTGCCAGCATTTCTGCAGAGGTTGAAGGGGTGGGGAGTCAGCCGGTCAGTGCTCAGACCAAGCTTGTTATTTTCTTTTTTCTTTAGTGGAGTTGATTACTCTAGTTTGTTTTGAACATGCAGAGTTACAACAGCCCTTTATGGCAGGCCTATTCGCGGCTCGGAAGCAACCTCCGAGTTGCCCACGGGCCCAGGCCACGCCGAGGAAATAAAAATTTAAGAAAAAAATATGAATGAATGACTGTCCACAAGCGCACACGCGAACAACGCGCGTGACCGTCATCCGCGCAGAGTTCAAAAGTTTCCCACCCGCATGACCGTTCCAGTCGGCAGCCAGTGTCTCGCTAGCGTCACTGTCTGAGAGAAGCATGAGCTTATTAAAGTACTTTAAATGTGGAAAAAAGCAGCTGAGGTATGTAAGCAGTGGAGGCATTTATGGTGGTTTTAACCTGCTGGTAACGGGAACTTTAATCCATCAACAGCCTTCAGACAAACTAAACGTGCCAACATCTGGATTTCACGAGTGCCCTCGTTGCAAAAACACTTAGCAGTCAGCGTATTTTGTCGCTGTACTCATGGTGCTGAAAGCTGAAACAAGTTCAATTTTTTGGAGCACTGCAGCGCTCATCAGCTGCACATCTCTCTCACCAGCTAATCAGAATCAGCCTTAAAGTACACCATGATCAATATTTAACAACCAAAGCTTGGAGGGATGTGTATTTTCTTACCAGTTTGATGTGATTTATTCCAGTGAGTGGAGAGTTTCAGAGCAAAATCTGTGAAATCCCTGGCACGTTTTGAGTGACAGGTCAAGCAGTTGCCAGGATACTGAGTGAGAGTGCTTTTTTTAATAAGTGCATGAAAAGCACTCAGAAAAACAGGTTGAGAGCATTTTTACTTTCCCTGTGGACACGCAGCCTAACTAGTAGAAATTTTTCATTGACTGATATGTGTGTAATGGAATGTTTAGTTATAAAAAGTTTCTACTCACACGTGGTGATTTACAAAAAAAACAAAAACAAACCAATCTTTTCGGGGGGGGGGCACTAAAGTGTTTGACAGTTCATTTTTTTATTCAGCTAAATGCACTTTGTGATTTGCCAAGGTCAGTTATGACCAGGATGTAGTATATTTTATTTCAAAAGGGAAACAAGTGTTAATGCTACTAACAGTGCACATTGAGTTTTTGTGCACTTTGAGATATGCCTGAATAAGATGTGACCAAAATGGTTAATTACAGAATTTTTTTTTCATTCTGTTTATTTAATTGTTGTTAAAGAGGAAAAGTATTTCTACTTCTTCAAGTTCTGCTCAACCCCAACACTGTTATTGTGTTTTTATGCACTTTTGATGTGCCTTTGTCATGGGCCAAGTGCACATTTAAAACCAAGACAATGAATAAAAAGTGCATATTTTTCATCATATTGATCTGTGTTGGTTTGAAATCTGTCATATTCAGCAGATCGCTGAACATATGTCACACAGTTACATGTTTTGATTTCAAACTGTGGCCCAACTGATTTTGTAACTGAATAGCCCTGCTTTATGGAGTCGCAGAGGCTGCTATTTCAGTTTTTACACTTTATTTTGGGGGTTAAAAGACCAAACTTTAATGTCGGTTATTTAATTGTGTTCATTCATTCATCTTCTTCCACTTAATCCTTTTTCGGGTCGCGGGCGCGGGGGCGGGGGGGGAGGCTGGAGCCTATCCCAGTGTCTTTGGGTGAGAGTGTTGCTACAAACACGAATGATTAAGCTGTCAAGTTCAAGTTTCCAACTCATGTTTGATGGGTCATTATTTTATTTAGTTATGGGAACTTTTTTTTTCCTCAATATTTTTTATTGAACCTTTTTTACAAACACAACACAAACAATCAAACACTAACACTAAAGTAATTTAAAAAAAAAAAATTGTACTAAAAAAAACCACCAACAACCACTAACAAAGACAGGTCTTCGACAATGCTTACACATAGACTTACACAATGGTCCCCTCCGGCATACAACTAGGAACTTACCGGTCGCTATGGAGGGTGAGAATATGTATGGGCACATAATCATACCATGTAGGATAACTAAGTAGACGGTTATGCTGTTTCATTCCATCTAGCAACAATGCTCTGCACTGTGTGTGTTTATATATTTACATATTTATTCCATCTAGCTACAATGCTCAGCACTGGGTGTGTTTATATATTTATATATCTACATATTATTCCATCTAGCTACATTGCTCCGCACTGTGTGTGTTTATATACTTGCATATTTATTCCACCTAGCTGCAATGCTCCGTACTGTGGGTGTTTATATATTTACATATTTATTCCATCTAGCTACAATGCTCTGCACTGTGTGTCTGTGTGTGTGTGTATATATATATATTTTATAGTAATACGTACATATGTATATTAGCTGCTCTTGCTTGCTTGTTTTTTTTGTTTTGTTTTTTTTTCTTGCCTTCTGATTGTTGCTCTGAGTGTTGCTATCCCTGTGCTGTTGCAATCCTGGAATTTCCCCGTTGTGGGACTAATAAAGGCTTATCTTATCTTATCTTATGCTCCTCTGTTTAGTCAAGGCAATCAATTACATAAGTATCCATATTATACATTCACCAGTTTGGAATTTACAAGGTCCACACACATCATTCACCTTCTACTTCGAGTTATGTTTAAATTCTTAACATAATCAATGAAAGGTCTCCATATATTCTCAAACACAATTTCTTTTGATTTCAGTATGTATGTTATTCTTTCTAGTGGAAGGTTTGTTAACATCTGTCTTAACCACTGAGTCACATCTGGTCTGAGTCTTTTTCCACAGTAGTGCAATACATTTTTTGGCGTTAAGCAAACTGAGGTTTATGAATGTTCTTTCACTCTTATTAAAGCTGTGCTTTTGTGGATACAGACCCAACAAAAACAATTTAGGATTCAATATGATTTGTTTTGAAATTATTTTTTCAATTGTTACCCTCACCTCTTCCCAAAACATTCTAATTTTTCTACATTCCCATAAACAATGAAATAGGGTTCCTTTACTTTCCATACATTTTGTGCACGTATCTGGTATGTTTTTGTTATATCTATTTAACTCCACCGGTGTAACATACATCCGCATTAACCATTTAAAATGTATCAATTTAAGACGTACATTTATTGATTTGGTTTGAGCTTCTGTACAAGCCAATTCCCATTGTTCCTGAGATTTCAGTTTGCAGGTCTTCTTTCCAATAATTCAATCTTTTCTGTGAGTTTTCACTTGAGAATAGTGTCAATGAGTTATAAAACTCTGAAATAATACCCTTTCTCTTACTATCTTTTGTCAAAATTTTTTCCAAGGATGAATAAGTAGGTCGGATGAGAGCATTATTTTGATTTGATCGAATAAAGTTCCTAAGCTGAAGATATTTTAAAAAAATGTGTTCTATTAAGATTAAATTTGATCCTCAGTTCTTCAAAAGACTCACCGGCCACTTTATTAGGTACACCATGCTAGTAACGGGTTGGACCCCCTTTTGCCTTCAGAACTGCCTCAATTCTTCGTGGCATAGATTCAACAAGGTGCTGGAAGCATTCCTCAGAGAGTTTGGTCCATATTGACATGATGGCATCACACAGTTGGCGCAGATTTGTCGGCTGCACATCCATGATGCGAATCTCCCGTTCCACCACATCCCAAAGATGCTCTATTGGATTGAGATCTGGTGACTGTGGAGGCCATTTGAGTACAGTGAACTCATTGTCATGTTCAAGAAACCAGTCTGAGATGATTCCAGCTTTATGACATGGCACATTATCCTGCTGAAAGTAGCCATCAGAAGTTGGGTACATTGTGGTCATAAAGGGATGGACATGGTCAGCAACAATACTCAGGTAGGCTGTAGCGTTGCAACGATGCTCAATTGGTACCAAGGGGCCCAAAGAGTGCCAAGAAAATATTCCCCACACCATTACACCACCACCACCAGCCTGAACCATTGATACAAGGCAGGATGGATCCATGCTTTAATGTTGTTGACGCCAAATTCTGACCCTACCATCCGAATGTCGTAGCAGAAATCGAGACTCATCAGACCAGGCAACGTTTTTCCAATCTTCTATTGTCCAATTTCGATGAGCTTGTGCAAATTGTAGCCTCAGTTTCCTGTTCTTAGCTGAAAGGAGTGGCACCCGGCGTGGTCTTCTGCTGCTGTAGCCCATCTGCCTCAAAGTTCGACGTACTGTGCGTTCAGAGATGCTCTTCTGCCTACCTTGGTTGTAACGGGTGGTTATTTGAGTCACTGTTGCCTTTCTATCAGCTCGAACCAGTCTGGCCATTCTCCTCTGACCTCTGGCATCAACAAGGCATTTCCGCCCACAGAACTGCCGCTCACTGGATATTTTTTCTTTTTCGGAC
This sequence comes from Pholidichthys leucotaenia, assembly GCA_020510985.1. Classification (NCBI taxonomy): domain Eukaryota; kingdom Metazoa; phylum Chordata; class Actinopteri; order Cichliformes; family Pholidichthyidae; genus Pholidichthys; species Pholidichthys leucotaenia. The sequence goes on along the minus strand of CM035839.1, from coordinate 141,356,226 downwards.
CATTCTCTGTAAACCCTAGAGATGGTTGTGCGTGAAAATCCCAGTAGATCAGCAGTTTCTGAAATACTCAGACCAGCCCTTCTGGCACCAACAACCATGCCACGTTCAAAGTCACTCAAATCACCTTTCTTCCCCATACTGATGCTCGGTTTGAACTGCAGGAGATTGTCTTGACCATGTCTACATGCCTAAATGCACTGAGTTGCCGCCATGTGATTGGCTGATTAGAAATTAAGTGTTAACGAGCAGTTGGACAGGTGTACCTAATAAAGTGGCCGGTGAGTGTAAGTCTTGAATCTTTTGAATCCCTTTTAAATTCCATACTTTAAATACAGCATCCGCTCTCCCTGGTTTAAAATATTGATTACCCCATATCGGGCTAAATTGTGACAGTAAGTGTGGTTCTTTTAAATATTTTGTGGTTTCACACCATATTTTGATCATATGCTTTACAAATTGATTTTTAACTTGTTTCTGTAATTTTTTTGCCGAGTCTGAGTATATGAATATGGGAAGAGGTAAAGGTAAATTGTATGATTCCATTTCAGTCCAATGAGGGAGATCATTTGATGAAAAATAATATCTCATAGACCTCAGTTGTGCTGACCAGTAATACAACATAAAGTTTGGACATTTCAGACCTCCACGATCAAATGGTAAATATAGTAAGGACAGACGTAATCTAGCCTTCCTATTGTTCCATAAAAATTCCACTAACTTTTTTTTTATTCTTGAGTATAGATCTGAAGGTGGTGGTAAAGGAATGTATTGAAATAAATAAAGTATTTTGGGTAAAATATTACTTTTAAGTATATTGATTCTCCCGATCATCGACATTGGTAATGACATCCATCTCTGAAGTAACTCATTAATGTCTGTCATTAAGGCTTCATAGTTGATGGTGACTAATTCTAGCTTAGGCACAATTTGGATTCCTAAATATTTAAACTGATTTACAACATTGAATTGATTTACCTCAGGAGCTGGGTGATTTCTCTGGGTCTCCTTTAGCATTAATATTGAAGATTTAGTTTTATTTATTTTATATCCTGATATTTCCCCAAAATTCTTTATTAAATTCAACAAGGTCGGAATTGATTTTTTAAGATTCGACATAAACAAAATTATGTCATCGGCATACAGGGAGATTTTATGTTCTGTTGGTCCTACTTTAATTCCATATATTTGTGGATGTAAACGTACTGCCATCACTAAAGGTTCAATTGCCATAGTAAACAGTAAAGGTGAAAGTGGACAGCCTTGTCGACATCCTCTATTGATATTTATTGATTTTGAAATATTGCTGTTTGTTAGATTTCTGCTGTAGCATTATTGTATATTATCTGAACCCATTTTATGAAATTATTTCCAATTCCAAACCTTTGTAAAACTTCAAAAAGAAAGGGCCATTCGACTCTATCAAAGGCCTTTTCGGCGTCCAATGATAGGAGAGCTGTATCCGGTGCTTCTTTATTAGAATAGATAATATTAAATAGTTTTCTTACATTATGGAAGCCTTGTCTTCCCTTTATAAAGCCATTCTGATCTCGGTTAATAATATTTGGTAATATTTCTTGTAGTCGTCTTGCTAAAATTTTACAGATTATCTTAAGGTCAGCATTTAATAGGCTTATTGGTCTCATATTTTCACATTTATTAGAGGGTTTACCTGGTTTTGGCAACAGTACAATTAAGGCATTATTCATGTATGGTGGTAAATTACTATTTTGAAATGCTTCTAAAACCATTTCCAAAAATGGTTTTATTAATTAATTCTTAAATTTTTTATAGAGGTCAACTGGAAGACCATCTGGTCCTGCACTTTTTCCTGATTTCATATTATCAATGGCTAGCCCAACTTCTTCTTGACTAATTTTAGACTCCAGTATCTCCCTGTTTTCATTTGGAATACACGGTATAGATAATCCGTCCAAAAACCCATTTAGTTTTGTTAAGTCAGTTTCATTTTTTGTATTATATAATTTTTCATAATCTCTAAAGGCACTATTAATTTCTAAAGGATCTACAACTGGCTGTCCGTTACTTATAATACTGGTAATCGGTGTTTTAAATTCTAATTGTTTAATCTGCCATGCCAATAATTTTCCTGATTTTTCACCTTGTTCATAAAAAGATTGCTTCAATCTTAGAAGACTCGAGGCAGCTCTATTCGCTGATTTTTTTGTCATATTCAGCTCTCAGAATCAGTAATTCGTTCTCTAACTTTGGGTCACTTCCTGCATACACTTTTTCTTGAAGAATTTTTATTTTATGTTCCAATTGGACTCTCTCCTCTCGAGTCTTCTTAGATTTTGAACCTGTATAACTAATAATATGCCCCCTAATAAAAGCTTTGAAAGCCTCCCACTTTATACATGCTGATGTTTGTGTAGTATTGATATCAAAGAACTCATCTGTTTTTCTATGTATTTAACAAATTCCTCATCCTGAAGCCATTTATGCTGAAATTGCCACCTACCTGGTTCCTTTGTCAATTTCTTATCTACATATATTAGACAGCAGGGTGCATGATCAGAGATCACAATATTATCATAAAAGCAGTTTTGAATCTTGGACCTTAATTCTGTGGAGATCAAAAAATAGATGTCAGAACTTTCCAAGGCTGATAGGAGTAAATTTGCGCATCTAATTTGCATACAAACAAACAGACATTTGTCACTTACCGCTGGCAAGGCGGGGTCCTTTTGCAGCATTCTGGTCGTAATTTTGCCCTCTCCTGGTCATTTTAGCTCTCTCTCCTACATGCAGAAACGGTTATTGATTATTCCACCTTAATTTTGCTTTTATTCCGTTGCAAATTTATCTTGTATGACGACATGCTCCCATCATGTTCATCGGTTCTGGTTTGAGTGTGGTTAATGGCCCAGCCCCACGTTGTACCCGTGTGCCTCATTTGCAACCAAACTATTCGCGACGTAACTTTACTGACAAGCAGCGGTCAGAAAAACAACAATCAAGAATCATACTGATTATATACACAACACAGTAACACTTAAATATATGTAGAAATGTTTTTTTTTTCATATATAAACAAAAAGCCAAATTCCATACTACAATAAAAACAGTTGAAATAAAACAGTTAAAAAAAAAATAAAAATAAAAACAGTTGAAATGTGAAATGTAGTAGCTAGTGTGTCCCATTTTTTTTTTTTTGAACCAAGATGGTGCCCACAGTGGCCGCCATGGGGCTTCGCTGCGCTTTAATTTGTATGTTTTTGTTCGTCAAATGTGTGTCTGCCTGCTCTTACACCCGTGAAGAGCTACTAAACATCAGGACTTTGACTCCCACGGACCTACTCCCAGTTTTTTTTGGCTCCTGCCGCCGATCTGGTTCACTTTTTAGCCCAAAAAGTGAGACGGCGAAAGAGAGGAAGGCGAGCGGGCGCTCTCGTGCGGCTTCGTAGGAGAGGCACGCGCACGGCCTTGCCTGGCATATTTCTGTCCAATACCAATTCTCTCTTTAACAAGGTAGATGAACTGAGACTGCTGATGCGATGTAAGGACCTCTCTACCTCGTCTGCCCTCTGTTTTACTGAGACCTGGCTTAAGGAATCAATTCCGGACAGCGCGCTCCTCCTCGAGGGATTTCAGCTGTTTCGTGCTGATCGAGACACAGAGCTCTCCAGCAAGACCACAGGAGGAGGAGTCTGCTTTTACATCAACAGCAGCTGGTGCTCTGATGTAACGGTGATTTCCCAACACTGTTCCCCCGCTCTGGAATATTTATTCATTAACTGCAAGCCATTTTATTCCCCGCGGGAGTTCGCTTCATTCATCCTGGCCGCTGTTTACGTCCTGCCCGACGCGGACATGCGCGAGGCTCAGTGCGCGCTCGCTGATCACATTCAACAAACGGAGCGGAGTTTCCCGGACTCTCTGGTTATTGTGGTTGGCGACTTTAACCACAGTAACCTGAGCCACAATCTCCCCCGATACAGTTTATTAAATGCCCCACCAGAGGAAAGAACACGCTGGATCACTGTTACACTACAGTGAAGGATGCGTATCGCGCTGTTCCCCGTGCTGCGCTCGGACTATCTGATCACGTGATGGTCCACCTCATTCCCACATACAAACAGAGACTAAAGCTCACTAAACCTGTTGTGAGCACTACGAAGAAATGGACCAGTGAAGCTGGGGAGAAGCTGAGCACGTGCATGGAAATAACCGACTGGGGCATGTTTAAAGGAGCCACGCATGATCTGGATGAGTACACGGACACTGTGAACTCATATATCCACTTTTGTGAGGAGAGCATTCTTCCATCGCGCACCAGGGTGAGGTACTCAAATGACAAGCCCTGGTTCACTGCTAAGCTCAGACAGATCAGAAAGGAGAAGGAAGCAGCATTAAAAAGTGGAGACAGGGACTGCTACAGGGAGGTCAAATATCGGTTTAGCAGAGAGCTGAGGAGAGCTAAGTCTGTGTATTCTGAGAGACTCCAGCAGCAGTTCACTGCTAACGACTCTGCTTCTGTGTGGAGAGGACTGAGGCAAATCACCAACTATTGGCCTCAGGCTTCTAAAGGTCAGGATGACAAAGCCCTTTGTCAAAGACTGTCCCAACATTACGCCCGTTTTGACACCTCGTCAGCTGTGTCCATCTCCCCCCCTCCCCCCAGCGCCACTGCCTCCACGGTCCCCACTTCATCAAAGGCCAAAAAGTTCTGTTTTGGTTTCATCTGACCATATGACATTCTCCCAATCCTCTTCTGGATCATCCAAATGCTCTCTAGCAAACTTCAGACGGGCCTGGACATGTACTGGCTTAAGCAGGGGGACACGTCTGGCACTGCAGGATTTGAGTCCCTGGTGGCGTAGTGTGTTACTGATGTAGCCTTTGTTACTTTGGTCCCAGCTCTCTGCAGGTCATTCACTAGGTCCCCCCATGTGGTTCTGGGATTTTTGCTCACCGTTCTCATGATAATTTTGACCCCACGGGGTGAGATCTTGCGTGGAGCCCCAGATTGAGGGAGATTATCAGTGGTCTTGTATGTCTTCCATTTTCTAATAGTTGCTCCCACAGTTGATTTCTTCACACCAAACTGCTTACCTATTGCAGATTCAGTCTTCCCAGCCTGGTGCAGGTCTACAATTTTGTTTCTGGTGTCCTTTGACAGCTCTTTGGTCTTGGCCATAGTGGAGTTTGGAGTCTGACTGTTTGAGGTTGTGGACAGGTGTCTTTTATACTGATAATGAGTTCAAACAGGTGCCATTAATACAGGTAGCGAGTGGAGGACAGAGGAGCCTCTTAAAGAATAAGTTACAGGTCTGTGAGAGCCAGAAATCTTGCTTGTTTGTAGGTGACCAAATACTTATTTTACCAAGGAATTTACCAATTAATTCATTAAAAATCCTTCAATGTGATTTTCTGGATTTTTTTTTTCTCATTTTGTCTCTCATAGTTGAGGTATACCTATGATGAAAATTGGAGACCCCTCTCATCTTTTAAGTGGGAGAACTTGTGCAATTGGTAAGATAAGATAAGATAAGCCTTTATTAGTCCCACAATGGGGAAATTCCAGGATTGCAACAGCATAGGGATAGCAACACTCAGAACAACAATCAGAAGGCAAGAAAAAACATCATCTAGTAAACATATGTCCATATTACTATAAATGTATATATATAGACACACAGTGCAGAGCATTATGGCTGGTGAATGTGCAGCAGAAAGTCTAAGTTCTCTCTCCGCGGATGCAGCGGGCCAGCTGGAAGTCTTTGGGCATGATGGTGACCCCCTTAGCGAAGAAGAGACCATCAGGTGGGCCTCGCTGGTCTCCTGCAGAGCCACGACGGCGAAGCTCAGGAAACGCAGGACGGTCTTGAAGTCCTGAGCGATCTCCCTCACCAGGCGCTGGACGGGCAGCTTGCGGATGAGCAGCTCCGTGGATCTCTGGCAGCGACGGATCTCTCTCAGAGCCACGGGCCTGTGACGGCGAGGCTTCTTCACTCTGCCGGTGGCCGGAGCGCCTCTCCAAGCAGCCCTGGTGGGGGGGGGGGCTTCTTCCTCCAGTAGATTTTACGGGCGGTCTGCTTGGTTCTTGCCATCGCTCTTTATTATTCTGTCTTATATTTCTTTCACGCCGCCTAAACTCCAGCCCGGCACCGCGTCGTTTTCGCTACAGCTCCCGGTATGTCGAGTTTCCCATTAGCACCGGGCGGCGGCCAAGTGCTAGCTAGTACTAGCTCCTCCCCGCTGTAACGTCTCCCACTGCAAACCGTGGCTCCGTCCGCCGACCCGGGAGACCCCCGGGGCGATCCGTGCGTCCGTGATATATATACAGAGTGAAAGGTGTAGAAAGAAGAAGGAAGATAAAAAAAAAAAAGGCTGTTGCAACAGGCAGCCCACTCGTGTGGCTGACTAAATACTTTTTTGCCCCACTGTACATGTAAACATCTACCTTCATAAGCTAAATAATCTCTTTTTAGAATCATAGTTGGCAAATTCGGGACCAAATCCTTCCGATCTGCTCCTCTTCTGCTATAGCGTATGTCCACAATGATGACTGCCGTCCATTTTGTGTTGTAACCTCAAAAGACGAAGAAGAAGGATTTCTTCCTTTTTGGTGTATTACGTGTCATCCATGAGTCCTCCCAATGCGTGCCTGCCACCTTGTGAACTGGTATGATCAGTACAAATCCTCAGTCCAGCTGGGGAGTGTTTGGCATGTTATTATGAGTTGACAGGCGCAGCGCCACGCTCTGCCACTAAAGGCACAAAAAAAATCACACAGCTTTAAGATTAAAATGACTTCTGGTGTGATCTGGCACTATATAGAAAGATAAAATTTAATTAAAACTGCGAGCAGCAATAAATGGGCCCTCACGTCCTTACTAGACCTTGGCCTTGCCATTCAGAGCACGTAACTCCGCCCAGGCTCCATTCTTCCCTCCCCAACTCCCTCCCTCCCGCTCTTTGTCCTTCGACCTGTCCATTCTGCCATTCGTCATCAGTCCGTCCATCTGCCCATTTATACATTGCAAGATAGGGCCTCGTCAGAGGTATGAGCTCGTGGATTACCTTAAAAATCATATAAGTTGATACGTAACCTAAAAGCCACTTCTGGTGAAAATTTCACCAGAAAATTTGTTTGAATTTAGACAAGGTGTGCCATCGTTATAATTTTTTTTTTTTTACACCTAGGGGGTGCTATAGCTATTTGTGGTATAGTCATATAAATCTGTTCTAGGCAGGACAAGTATCATACAGTATCTCATAAAAGTGAGTACTCCCCTCACATTTTTGTAAATATTTCATTATATCTTTTCATGGGACAACGCTGAAGACATGACACTTTGATACAATGTAAAGTAGTCAGTGTACAGCTTGTATAACAGTGTAAATTTGCTGTCCCCTCAAAATAACTCAACACACAGCCATTAATGTCTAAACCACTGGCAACAAAAATGAGTACACCCCTAAGTGAAAATGTCCAAATTATGCCCAATTAGCCATTTTCCCTCCCTGGTGTCATGTGACTCATTAGTGTTACAAGGTGTCAGGTGTGAATGGGGAGCAGATGTGTTTGGTGTTATTGCTCTCACACTCTCATACTGGTCACTGGAAGTTCAACATGGCACCTCATGGGAAAGAACTCTCTGAGGATCTGAAAAAAAAGAATTGTTGCTCTATATAAAGATGGCCAAGGCTGTAAGAAGATTGCAAACACCCTGAAACTGAGCTGTAGCACGGTGGCCAAGACCATACAGCAGTTTAACAGGATTGGTTCCACTCAGAACAGGCCTTGCCATGGTTGACCAAAGAAGTTGAGTGCACATGCTCAGCGTCATATCCAGAGGTTGTTTTTTGAAAATTGACGTATGAGTGCTGCCAGCATTTCTGCAGAGGTTGAAGGGGTGGGGAGTCAGCCGGTCAGTGCTCAGACCATACGCTGCACACTGTATCAAATTGGTCTGCATGGCTGTGGTCCCAGAAGGAAGCCCCTTTTAAAAATGATGCAGAAGGAAGCCCACAAACAGTTTGCTGAAGACAAGCAGACTAAGGACATGGATTACAGGAACCACGTCCTGTGGTCTGATGAGAACAAGATAAAACTTACTTAGTTCAGATGGTGTCAAGCGTGTGTGGCGGCAACCTGGTGAAGAGTACAAAGACAAGTGTGTCTTGCCTACAGTCAAGCATGGTGGTGGGAGTGTCATAGTTTGGGGCTGTATGAATGCTGTGGGCACTGGGGATCTACAGTTCATTGAGGAAACCATGAACGCCAACATGTACTGACATACTGAAGCAGAGCATGATCCCCTCCCTTTGGAAACTGGGCCACAGGGCAGTATTCCAACATGATAACCACCCCAAACACACCTCCAAGACGACCACTGCCTTGCTAAAGAAAGTGAGGGTAAAGGTGATGGACTGGCCAAGCATGTCTCCAGACCTATACCCTATTGAGCATCTGTGGGGCATCCTCAAATGGAAGGTGGAGGAGCGCAAGGTCTTTAACACCATGATGTTGTCATGGAGGAGTGGAAGAGGATTTCAGTGGCAACCTGTGAAGCTCTAGTGAACTCCATGCCCAAGAAAGTTAAGACAGTGCTGGAAAATAATGGTGGCCACGCAAAATATTGACACTTTTGGCACAATTTGGACATTTTCATTTTGGGGTGTACTCACTTTTGTTGCCAACAGTTTAGACATTAATGGATGTGTGTTGAGTTATTCTGAGGGGACAGCAAATTTACACTGTTACACAAGCTGTACACTGACAGCTTTACATTGTATCAGTGTCATCTCTTCAGTGTTGTCCCATGAAAAGATAAAATAATTATAAAAATGTGAGGGGTGTACTCACTTTTGTGAGATACTGTAAATAAAAATGATTTATTTTGCTATTTGGGCATTTTTGTGTCCTGTTTGGTCACGGTCATCGTTTAGTTAAAGCGTGCATATATGGCAGCATAAGATATGCAGTTGAGCTGGCCATTATGCTCCACAATCATGGTGGTATTATTATTAACTTTTAATTTTTAGGTAGCCATGCGAGCACACCAGGATGAGCGCCATCTGGAACTCATCGTCCTGCAAAGGACAGTGGTGACACACAGGTGAAGCAGCAGCTAGGACCCCCATCTACTGCTGACTGGCCAGACCGGGCTTGCCTCCCCACAAATGACTGCGGTTGGCCCAGTCCGACTACTGCTTTTCCCGGTGTGTTCTGTGTTGGATAGACTAGTATTCTTTGCCAGACCCGGGTCCCCGCTGGCGCTCCTCCCGTTGTACTCGCCTGCCTTGTGTTCTCCACATATGCTGAATTATCTTTTAGACCAATGCAATCATGGCAACATTACAGTATAATTTCTTTAAGCATTAAATCTTCAGTATTATCCTTTTCTAGTCAGATTTGTCGCTTTTCACGTCCTTGTTCACGGAGCGCTCTGGTGATTGGTCATGATGCTGCATATTATCCAATCAGTATGGAGTCAATCCGAAACCCCGCCCACACTTCCAGAAGCCAGGCCATGAGGAGACAGAGCGGTGGCTAAACTTTGACTGATAAAAATTACATATTCTGACTGAACAACACCATACTCGGGGATGCACACCCTTGTAACCTCAGCATAAAATCGAAGTCAGTCTGACGAACGGTTTGAGAGCGATGTGAGGAAGAGACATACAGACAGATTCCTTGCATTTGCAGATAGAATAGCTTGGCACTCTTGGGGGGGGTGCGTTGGGGGTTGGCCCATCCCCCCAATGATAAGGGGAACACCGGTGTTGAATGCTGAACTGTAGTCCACAGAGAGCATCCTTACATAGCTCTTTGTGTTCTCCAGGTGGCTCAGCACTCTGTGAAGTGTGATGGTGATGGCGTCTTCCGTGGACCGGTTTGCCCTGTAGGTGAACTGGATAGGGTCGAAGGAGGGTGGGAAGATGGTCCCGGATGTGCAGGGACACCAGCCTCTCAAAACATTTCATGAATACAGACATGAGTTCAGGCTATCTATTGCAGTCTTTTTGGAGATGGGGATGATGGTGGAGGCCTTGAGGCATGTGGGAACGGTGGTGTGTGTCAGGGAGTGGTTGAACAGTTTGGTGAGGATCCCTGCCACCTGGTCTGTACATGCTTTGACCACTGCTCCTGGGATGCCGTCGGGTCCAGCAGCTCTCCGGGGGTTAACTGCTCTCAATTTCCTCCTCGCCTCATGCTCCTGGAGAAAGAGAGGGGATGAGCTGGAAGAGGAGGGGGGCAGTGTGTACGGTAGTGTGGTGATCTCAAACTGGGCAAAGAAGCTGTTAAGCTCCTCTGCCAGTGTGAGGCTGCTGTCAGACGTTGGCGGGCTCTGGCGTCTGTAGTTGGTGAGGACCTGAATGCCTCTCCACATCTGTTGGGGTTGTTGTCCATGAGGAAGTCCTACACCTTCCTCCTGTAGGCCTCCTTGGCCTGTGTGATGCCTCTCCTCAGATTGGCTCTGGCGGTGCTGTACAGAGAGCTGTCCCTTTGCCTGAAGGCTGAATTGTGAGCTCTGATCAGAGCCTGCACTTCACTGGTCATCCAATGTTTCCGGTTTGGAAAGACCCGGATGTGTCTGGTGACCGTCACATTTTCTACACAGTACTTAATATAGAAAAGGACAGGCTATGAAAGAGTCCAGGTCCTGCTATTCGAAGATGTTCCACTCTGTACAGGCAAAGCAGTCCTGGAGCTGGAGGAGAGCATTTTCAGGCCAAGTTTTAATTGTCTGGTTGATTGGGGGTGATCATTTCCTGAGGGGGGTGTAAGCAGGGATAAGGAGGAGGAAGAGGTGATCTGATTGTCCACGGTGGGGGAGGGGAATGGCTCTGTAGGCATGCTTGATGTTGCTGTAAATGTGGTCCAGTTTTCTTTCCCCCCTTGGGAGACACTTTACATGTTGGTGGAATTTGGGGAGTACAGACTTTAAGCATGCTTTGTTAAAATCCCTTGCAATTTTTTTTTTTTTTTTTTTTGTTACTTATTTGTACCCGTAGGTAGATTTGGTTTGCAGTCTGGTGACAAGCCACCGGCGGTCGGTCGCTGCGTGCGCGAGCGCCCTAAACCTACATGGTTTGGTATGCGGGAGGAAACCGGAGAAATCCCGGAGTAAACCCGCGCAACACTGGGAGAACATGCAAACTCCACACAGCTCACTGTTGGTCGGGGGCTGGGATCGAACCCACGATCTCATGATCCCCGCGATCCCCCGGCCGAGGGTAAACTGTGCTGCCACAGTGCTAAACCACTGCGCCACCGTGCAGCCCAATTACTGTATGTGGACTCCATCAGGGTGGTCTCTCTGCTGATTGCTAATAATGAGTCAAAGGTGGCTGAGTGCTGAGCTAGCGTTTGCATTGGGAGCAATAAGATAAGATGAGCCTTTATTAATCCCACAATGGGGAAAGTAAACAGCTGTGACAGTTACTGCCGTTAGCTCTCGAGGAAGATAGAAAGGCCTACGCAGAAAAAACATGGCCTCTAAGTCCAGTGAATAGTGGTTGTGTATTATCCCGCTGTTATTACACCTGGCCTGGAGCACAAAAGCACAGAGCCCTCCACCCCTCCCTTTACCGGAGTTTCCGTTGTGGTTTTGGCGGTGGGTAGTCCGGCCTGGTAGCTCCACGTAGCATCCAGGATTTGCAGATGCGGCCAGGATCTGTCACAGTCAGAATACCGCGGTCCTGGACAAAGGGGTTGTAGGCAATCTCTGATTGTAGCTCATCCATTTTGGTGGTGAGGGATCCGGTGTTGGTGAGGAAGAGTGATGGTAGCTGAGATTTGTTGCCTTGTTTACATAGCTGAGCTCAAAGACCTGCTCTGCACCCTTGCTTTTTCTTCCTCTCCCAACACTGCCTCCAACGCCTGCAGGACCTGACAACAATCCAAGTGCCCAGTGGTCTTGCAATCTCTGCAGGGATACGATGTGTCCGAGTATAGGCACTAGTGATGTCGGAGTTTAGTTGGGAGCCAATACTTAATAAGTTCTGGCGACTATAGATGATTATTCCGTTGCAGAAAGAGAACAAAAAAAGACAACCACAAAAACATACACAGGAGTCCGGAGCAACTAGCCGCTGTGTTCATAGGCGTCACCATCTTGAATCAGGATCAAAGGCTTGTCTGGTGACAACAGTGGGTGATGCATAGCACTCTCCTCGACATCTCCAGCATTGTTGGCGGCCATCATTTCTGCTCGGCGTGAATCGACTTTCATCAGAGACTGTAAATGCTCCCTGGCCCATGCAAGATGATGGCGCCTGTGCCTTGGGGTGTGGTCAGGTACCTTTACAGATCGTCTAGCATGCAGACCACGCTGATGTAAACAGTTTCGAATGGTCTGATGCAGTGGTGTCAAACTCATTCCATGGAGGGCCAAGACCCTGCAGGTTTTACTTCCACCCAGTCTCTTCAGCAGGTGTTTTTACTGATCAGCAATCAGTGGGAAGAAATTCAGAGAAATTACCTGTTGAAGACACTGGGTGGAGGTAAAACCTGCAGGGTCTTGGCCCTCCATGGAATGAGTTTGACACCTGTGGGATGTGACACTTGGGTGCCTCTGACCTCCCTTAAATGTGCCTGGAGTTGAGTGGCATTCATCATCCGGTTCCACAGGGCACTGTTGACAATGACGCAGTCATCAGCGTTGGATGTAGCCAAAGGACGTCCAGTTCAATGCCTTTGTATGACCCTTCCACTCTCTGTATCTCTATTTCAACCTACTGATGACATTCTATGCTCAGTGGCTGCTTCCCTCTGAGAACATTCTGTTTGAAGCCTCACAATGGCGAGGTACTGTTGATCAATTGTTAGGTGTCGTTGTGGTCTCATGATGTCAAAATGTGAGCAGCATGATGAAAAGGGCTGTTTAAATACCAATTCTAATTGAACCAGAAAATTTATTGGTTGATTGATCAAGCACCTGTGGCGAAGTTTGCTGTTAAGCACCTCGTTAGAGAACAGCAAGTTATGCAAAAAGTACTGAACTTTGAACAGCTGGACATATGAATTCAAAAGGTTAGAGAAGGTCAAATTAAGTTCACCTGTAAAGGTTATAGTGCATTTTAGGTGCATCCTGAAATTTCACCCGAAAGCCAAATATCCTTAACTTTTTGTGAGTAGTGTAAACCAGTTATAATCGGATTTCTAGAGGTATCTGATTATTCAAGTAGTCTTGTAAACAGTAATCAGATAAAGAGCATTATCAAGTTATTAGAAATCACATAAACACAAGTAGCTGACTGCCCATTAATCTATTCAGTCTTATGTGAACACATCAAGTTGGATTCTTACCATTATCTGATCATTCCCAGTTATAAGATTATTGTGACCATGTAAACAGGGTCACTGATTGGGGCAGTTTTTCTGATTTTTTTTTTTTTTTTTTTTTTAATTTAAGTTTTTGAAAAGGGTATACAGGTCGTTACAGCAATGCATTGTTTACATTTTCATCACATGTTCCCTTATTTTCTGACATCTGACAACATTGGAAGAATAATTATTACAACACCCCTTTTTTTTAAAGGGAAAGAAAAAGTGAAATTAAAGAGAATAAAATTTAAAAAAAAAACAAACCAGCAAAAAACAAACAAAGAAAAAATAAGTAAATAAAGGTAAAAGAGCATCTGAGTAGCGTTGGAACAAAGAGCGGAACCATTATTGAAATGGTATTTGTCAAAGATTAGATCTAATGGAAGACACATATGCGATCCAGGGTTGCCAAAAGTTCATGAACCCATCCATGTCCTGTCTCAGTGCGAATGTCAACTTTTCCATCGAGTAAATGTCTTGGATCACGTTAATCCAATCTTCAGGTGTAGGACAGTCCTTCAACATCCATTTTTTAGTTAGAGCTTTTTTGCTTGCCAATATTAAAACATTGAACAAGTATTTTTCTCCTCGTCTTTCCAGTGAGTCCGGTAGTAGGCCCAAATACAGTTACAAAAGAAAAGGGAACTGTTATTTTAAATATTTTCCCCAATATTGTCTGTACATTGGTCCAATATTGGTGGATAACTGGGCATGACCAAAACACATGAAAATGATTTGCAGTCTTTTCACCACACAAGCGCCAACAGTTCAATCCCTTATGGGTAAATTTGTTTTGTGCAGGTGTTCTGAAAAATCTTGCCAAGTTTTTCCATCCAAATTCTCTCCACTGCAGGGATGAGGTACTTTTCCATTGCTGTTTATTTAGCTTTTCCCATATTTCCAGTTGTAAAGTGAAATTCCCCTCTTTTTCCCATCTCTCTTTTATATATGATGTGTTGTCTCCTTTTAAGTCTTGAAGACTTTGGTATATTTTAGAAATGTATCTGATCCCTGGGATCCCTTTATATGCCATTAAGAAGACCTTCAGAACACCTGACTGGGCCCTTTCCAAATCCTCCTTTTTAAGTATATTGTTTATGTGGTGTCTAAGCTGGAAGAACCTGTAAAGGTCTTGATTTATTAGACCTTGTTTTTTCAAATCTTCAAAACTTCTTAAAATTTGCCCTTTAAAAAAATCGTAATATTTTATCAGCCCTTTCTCCTTCCACTTTTTAAATCTGGTGTCTGTTTTATTGGGGGTAAAGTCTTGATCATAGGCAATCCATTGCAGAAGTCGATAGGGCTCTTTAGTTTGATTCTCTCTGACTATCTTAAACCAAAATTTAGCGGGGTCTCTATCCACGGGTTAGTGTTATTCAAAAGCTTAGGTAAGGCATTGTTCCTTATTATCGCCTGTAGGGGGATGTCACTTGTTATTTGGCATTCGATCTCCTTCCATTGTGCAGTGTAGACTGGGTTACATATCTCTACTAAAGTTTTAATTCGTGCGGCTTTAAAGTAGTCCCTGATATTTGGCAGCGCGAGCCCACCTTTGTCTTTGTTTAGCTGTAAGGTTCTATATCTGATTCTAGGTCTCTTGCCCTGCCATATGAATCTTGAGATCCTTCTGTCCAGCTCCTGCCATGTTTTTTTGGGAGGTTCTACCGGTATTGTTTGGAAAAGGTATAGAAGACATGGAAGTATATTCATTTTGACTGCTTCAATTCTTTGTGCAGTACCCAAGAATGGTATCATATTCCATCTTGCTAGGTCAGATTTTATTTTTGTCACCAGTGGATCATAGTTTAGTGATATAATTTTGTTGAGTTGTTTCGGGATATTGACCCCCAGATATTTCATAGATTCCGACTCCCAGTTAGTTTTGAGTTTGCTTAGTGAATAATGATTTGGGTCATAGTTGAATGTTAAAACTTGGGTTTTATGCATGTTTAATTTGTACCCCGATAAATCTCCATACTCTGAAAAAACTGAGGTTAGTTCTGGTAAAGAAGTGTCCGGCTGCCCTAGGTATATTAAAATGTCATCAGCAAAGAGTGCTATTTTATGTTCCTTCTGACCAAGTGTAATACCTTGAATTTTTTGATTTTGTCTTATCCATTGGCTCAGAGGTTCTATGAAGATTGCAAAGAGCAGTGGAGACAGGGGGCAGCCCTGACGACATCCTCTTTCCAGTTCAAAAGATGATGATAAATTACCGTTAATCCTTATTTTAGCTGTTGGTTTTTTATATAATGCCTGTATAGTTCTAATGAAGTTGTTATGAAAATTGAAACTGGATAAGATTCTATATAGAAAAGACCAGTCAACCGAATCGAATGCTTTTTCAGCATCTAATCCCAATATGACTGCATTTAAGTTATATTTTTTTATATGATGAATTATGTGTAAAGTGCGTCTAATGTTGTCTTGTGTCTGTCTTTGTCTTATAAAACCTGTTTGGTCTAAATGAATTAGGTCTGTCAGTATATTTTCTAACCTTTTGGCAAGGATAATGGTAAAAAGCTTATAGTCCTGATTTAATACACTGATTGGTCTGTAGCTGGAGCACTCTAGTTTATCCTTTTCAGGTTTAGGTATAACTGCAATGACCCCTTCTCTCCAGGAGGGGGGGGGGTTTCCCCTGTGTGGAGGACATAATTAAATGTTTTCAGGAGGAGAGGAGATAGTTGCTGTTTAAAGGTTTTGTACCACTCTGCTGTATAGCCATCTGCTCCTGGGGATTTGTTAGCTTTAAGTTTCATAATTGCTTTTTCCAATTCTTTAGGTTGTATTTCTGACAGTAGTGTTTTATTTTGTGACTCCGTAAGTTGGGGAAGGTTTAATGTGTTTAGGAATGCCTCGGATGCGTTTTTATGTTTTTTGTGGGAGTATAAGTTCTTATAGTAATTCTCGAAGCTTTTAAGAATATCCTGAATTCTGAATTTTATTTCCTTTGATACTGGGTCTCTGATTTTGTAGATTGCTCTTTCTGTTTGTTGTTTCCTCAATTTATAGGCTAGCAATTTTGCTGATTTACTGCCTGCTTCATAGTATTTTTGTTTCAAAAATGTAAGTTTCTTCTGGATTTCTATTGTGTAGATCTCATTTATTTGGTTTTTAATTTCCTTAATCTTGAGCGAGTCAGTAGAATGAGTGTTGCCTTTGTGTTCTTTTTCTAGATTCTTAAGTTCTGACTCTAATGTGGATAGTTTTTCTTGTCTTAGTTTCTTTTGGGTTGCCAGTTTTGCAGTAATCTTTCCTCTTATTACAGCTTTGCATGCATCCCACAGTATTAAAGGGGATACTTCTCCATTATCGTTTTCTTCCAAATATCTGAGAATATCTGATTCCAATTCATCTTTCAATGGTCCTTTCAGCACATTTGAATTTAACCTCCAAGAAAATGTATTATTTGTGTATTTTTGGATATTTAAGTCCATGTAGATCGGACTGTGGTCAGAGAGATCCATCAGTCCTATTTTACATGTTTCTACTCTTCCAATGTCTCTATTAAACATAAAAAAAATAGTCAATCCTTGAGTAAGATGAATGTGGAGTTGAGTAAAATGTATAGTCTTTTACACTGGGGTTGAGTTCCCTCCACACATCACAGATTCCCATTTCTTTTAGTAGCATCCGAGTCTTCCTGCTTTGGGTGTTATTTTGATGTGGAGAATTACCAGAAGCATCCCAGTATGGATTCAGTCTTAGACTGAAGTCCCCACCACATATCACTAAACCTTGAGCTTTAGTTGTCATTAGGTCAAATACATTTTTATAAAATTTCCAGTTAGCCCCTGGGGGAGCATACACATTCAGCAGGGTGATATCTTCTCCCTCTAGCCGCCCAGTTACCAAACTGTATCTCCCTTCTTTATCTTTGTGTTCTGATTTTTTTTCAAATATAATTTTGGTAGATATCAATGTCGCTACTCCCCTCCTCCTCCCTGACTTATATGAAGATGAAGAGATCATTTTAAACCCTTGTCTACTGAGTTTAGTGTGCTCCACGTCTGTTAGGTGGGTTTCTTGTAAAAATATTATTCCTGCTTTGTCTTTTTTCATTTTGCCTAGAATCTTGGATCTTTTAACTGGATTCAGGATTCCTTTTACATTATATGAAATTATTTTGGTTACATCCTGTTTCTCCATTGTGTTGTTTTGTTTAGTATAACAGTGTGGTGGCCCTCTTTTGTGCTACTCAGAAACTGAAAGAACATTACGAACAAGAAAAACATTAAGAACATAGTGTATAAAACTTTAAAACAAAAAACTGTCAAAAGAACTTCCTGAGCTGGGGTCTTTTTAAAGACCCTGGAAGAGCCTTGATGGAGTGAAGGCTCTGAGGGAAATTCCTCAAACTCTGTTACGTGTTGAGGGCTCTTACCCCTGTAAGTTGTCCCATGCTTTTAACGTGAGTTTCAGAACCCAATCCGAACTTGTAATGATTTTTTTTTTCCCTTTATGCCTAAACCCTGTGAAATTGTGTGCACCCTCCCACCCCCATCACAGCAAACATTCACGCAAAAACAGTATTTGTTAGTGTGAGGAGAACATGTGGATTATTGTCACATTTCTATTTTAACAAGTTTTTTTTTTTTTATTATTATTAAAAAAACTTATTTGTTTCAAATATTATGACTGTTCCATGAAATGTTTTACCACATGCTGAATACGCATCTCCTTTAATGTTTGTTACCTTGTATGAGGGGGGTTGGATGTGCAGATTGACTCAAAAAAAAAAAAAATGGTCGCTATTCCAACCTGAAAACGGCCAGTTTATCGGCGACGCTCTGGCGCTGGGTTTCCCGCTGCTGGCCCGTGGATTTTGAAGGTCTCTGTGTTGTGCATGTTTGCGCTTTGATCTTCTCACTCGGGTCTGCTGCGGGTTTAAATACCGTTACCGGGAGCCCTCTTCTCGCCATGTCAGCTGTTGCTTCTTCCGCCGAATTATAGAGATATGTTTCTTCGCCGTAGAAGACCCTTAACTTCGCAGGAAATGGCATCTGAAAGCGCAGTTTCTTCTCACGTAGTACCTTTTTGGCGTCATTGTATTCCCTGCGCTTTTTAAGGACCTCCGGGGCGTAATCGTGTTCCACGAAGACTTTTCTCTCCTGGTGCATAAATCCTTTTTTCTGCCAAGCCAGTCTTACAACCTCTTGTTTTATTTTGAAATTGGAAAA
Source organism: Pholidichthys leucotaenia (assembly GCA_020510985.1). Lineage (NCBI taxonomy): Eukaryota > Metazoa > Chordata > Actinopteri > Cichliformes > Pholidichthyidae > Pholidichthys > Pholidichthys leucotaenia. Next base: position 141,337,740 of record CM035839.1, on the reverse strand, counting down.
TCTTACCAACACCGAACGTGGGGGCACTTCCGCCGCTGGCCTAGCGGCTAATGAACGATGTGCCTTTTCTATCTTCAAGTCGGTGGTTTGTGGAATATCCAATTTCTCTCTTAGTAAAGATTCCACGCATTCTGCCATTGAGTTAAAACCGTTTTCGGCTCCTTCTATCAGACCATGAATTCTTATATTGTCTCTTCTCTGTCTTCCTTCTTGGTCGGTTAGCTTAGCCTCTATAGATGCTTGTCTTTTGCGTAGGTCCAGCACAGAATCTTCGAGCACTTTTATTCGTTCCTCTGCTTCCAAGATTCGGTTCTCGGCCTGGTCCACTCTGCTGTTTGTCCTTTTCAATTTGTCTCTGAATTCCCGAAATTCGGCCGTAACCTCTCGGCGAAATCGTCGTAGCTCTTCAAATAGATTTCAAGATTTCAAGCGATTTCAAGCTAACCTTTTTGTTAGCTACAACCAGTTCCTCGTCTTCTGAACGGAGATCTTCCAGTTCAGATTCTCCGGCCGATACGTGTCCTGGCCTGGAAAATTTCAGTTTCTTCTGTTTTCCTTTAGACATGATGATTTTGTCTTTTGATTTTCACTCCTCCAAAAATCCGTTGTTTGATTTTCAAGGTATTTTCTTGGATTGGGTCTGAGAGCTTCAGCGTTAAGCTGCAGTCGCCATGGCGTCCAGACCGGCCTGATTTTTTTTTAATACCATCAGTGTGTGAATGTGTGTGTGAATGAGTGGATAGCAGGATCTGTAAAGCGCTTTGGTCATCAAGAGATGAGAATAAAAGTGCTATATTCTGCTGCACATCCACCAACCACAATGCTCCGCACTGTGTCTATATATATATATATATATATATATATACTGTATATACAGTATATATATATACAGTATATATATATATATATATACAGTATATACTGTATATATACCGTATATATATATATATATATAGTAATATGTACATATGTATACTAGCTGCTTTTGTTTTTTCTTGCCTTCATCCTGGAATTTCCCCATTGTGGAACTAATAAAGGCTTATCTTATCTTATCTTATATAAATGAATGCCATTTACCATTTTACCAGCTGTGCGACTTGTATATGAAGCTGAAAATTTTTTTGATGTGTTTTTGTTTGTGTTTACAGGATGAAAAGAAGAGCTTGAAGAAAAAACGAAAGAGAAAGAAGTCATTCTCTAGGAGAGCATCAGACAGCTCAGACGATGAATCGGATGCCGAAAGCAAGGTTTGTCATCTTTTCATGTCACGACTGCTTTCTTTTATTCCATTTTAGTAGAAAAAGTTAACAGTGGAATATTTTTTTATTTTCAAAAAGAAGAAGAAAAGAATAAAAGAAGAATTTGATAAAGATAAGGTATTGTTCTTCTATTCAGTACCATTTCTTTTTATGAACAGCTGTAATTTCATAGTTCAGAGATGTGATAGTGCAGAATAAATCTCTAATCCGTGTTTTTCTTTTTTCTGTAAATGTTATTTCAATTAGGATGAAAAGGCCCACAGAAGAAAAAGGAAGGCTGAAAGAAGTCATAAAGATACATCTTCAGAGTGGTCTGCTTACTCAGAGGAGGAGGCAGTGAGTTTTTTTTTTAATCCAATTTTATGTATTAAATTTTTAGGATAAGTACACTGCTAATTTTGTAAGGTTTGGACTCTGGGCAAGAACATTTTAATAACCACACTACTTTTTTGTTAAATTAAGCATTGATCTGTCTGAAACTATTTGTTTTTTAGACTAGAAACAAATCAGATTTTGGTGTTGAGAGATTTACGTTGTATGACATTATGGTATGATGATGTCCATCTGTCCATACGAGTTTGTCCGGGGAACTCCTCCCAGTTTTCAAGCTATGACTTTTTTTTAATTTCACACAGTGTTTGTACCAGTGTTGCCAGATCTCTTGAGAGAAACAAACAACCAGCTCTATGGAAACGAGCCCAAAAAAAGCCCAACAGGCAACCTACCACATTGTGTAAAAGAGAGGCTGCTTGATAACAGTATAGATATATAGATTTATTTTTGTTTGCAGTGAATTGACTGTAGACACAGTCAGCATTGAATAACTGAATTTTATAAACTGTAATTAAAGGAAAATACATATGCATTTTGCATAAGCAACAAAAAATTTATAGTAAATACAGTCAACATGAAAACTGAATAAATTTTTAAAACTGATCAAAAGAAAAGACGAGCATTCTGCATAAGTAACAGCACTAAACATGGTTACAGTTTAGTGATGTGGGATGACGGGAGTTGTTGTCTGCTTGTCATTTGAACAAAAACTAAATACAACTGTTATTATACGACAGCCGACAACTTTAATTACGTGGAAAATTATGTTTTAAATTGACAAACGTGTAACTTGTGGCAAAATTTGATTGGAATCAAAAGATAACTTTGCTCTTGCCATTCATTTCAGTGGAGAATTTTTTCGATTTAATGTCCCATACACTGATCTGTATAGATCAGTGACCTATCGATCACGAATCATTGGCCACCAGAAGTGAAGCCACCCAGCCGCCATACCAGCACACCCAAAACACTCAGCAAGCCAACGGAGAACGAATGGGCCCAGCAGCAAACGGCACCACCCCCACCTCAACAATCTTCCAAAAAACCCAGAGTTCCTGAACTTCTTGGCACTGAGACACAGCCCACAATCCCACGCAACCGTGAACTGCAGAAATTGATTGCTATAGTTGGTAGATTCCTATAGTTCACCGGCTGCACAAGACCACAAGCCGCGCCTCCACACCAAGAAGCCCAAAATCTGCCAATTTCCTGGGGAAGCCACCGAGGCAAAAGTGGCATTGTCCACCACCAAACCCACCCAGTCCCCACCGACTCACAGAGTGTCCCGGGTACACCAATATGGCAGCCAGGTGGCCTCACTCAGCTCTGTACTCACTAATGGGGCGTGAGCCATCCAGCTTTTCAATAAAGATCAGTGTCCCATATGCGAAAGTCGAGGGGGCATGATTTAGGCTCGGAGCTGGGAGAGCTGTCACACAGGCAGCAAAGCAAGCCCAAATAAGCAACTACACATTAAAAAAAACAAGCCCCAAAACCCACAACCCACGACTGATGAGATTTGCAAACGACCTTTGAGAAAAACAAGAAGTTGCTTGGCAACACTGGTTTGTACTTGTATGGAAGATGTACATATTACAAGGATTTTGATTTTTGGATCATTTTTGTGAAAATTGCAGGTTTTAGAACTTTGTCATTTTTTTTAAATGAAATTTCAATAGTGTACTTCACTACTTCACTTGATTGTCCCAAGTTGGGAAACTTGTGCAGCAACTTGTATGAATAACATCATCATCAAACACTATGATGAATATACCCTATAATGAATATACCCAATCATGAATATATACATCACATTGAAACAAGGCATATTAAAATAACTAAATAATGATAAACAATTAAAATGACACTAATTAAGAAGTGTGATTGCAAATGGTACAAATGATTTTTTAAGTCTGTTAGTTTTAACCTTTGGTAATCTACGTCTTCACCCTCAAGGTAACACACCGTGAGCTCGGGGATGCCAGCCACTACTGATGAGTTGAGTCACTGGCATTTTTACAGGCCTTTTAATTTTGTCACCTGTTTCAAACTCAGCAGATCAGTCGTTGATTGGAATACACTAATCTATCATCATCATCATCATCATCATCATAGCAGTCAGGGGTGACAGTGACTCTTTCATTTAGGTCTGATCAGATTCCTCCACACAGCTCTGTCCTTCGTCCTCCGCTGCCAGGAACTCCTGGCTTTGTTAACCCGGGCGATGTCCGAGTCGGTATGAGTTGCTTTCTGACTGACCATTTCATGAAACTGCTTGCAAAGCAGATAGAGGTATTATCAGTGGCAAGGACAGGCCATGACAAACTGACTCCAGTATCTGTTGCAGTGACTGAGTATACAACCCATAGTTGTAGGGCAGGATCCCGAGGTGAACCTATGTAGCAAGTTTGGTGACCCTGGAGAGCTTTACACATGCTATAGTAAGAGCATAGGGAGTGCCAACAGAGCTGAGAAAGGCTCTGCAAATCTTACCTTGGCAGCATCATAACAACAACGGTAACAACCTAATTAATAACAACAATCGTAACAACAACCGTAACAACCTAATTAATCCATACATACAAAGAAATCAAGACAACTGTGTTCACAAAACAAGTTATATTTAATAAAGTGGAATGACACAGGGAATAAGTATTGAAGACATGAAGGAAAAGAGGTGCAAAAAGGCATAGAAAGCCAAGAAACCAGCCAGCTGAAATCCATCAGAATTTAGGAAGCCATCCCATCCCCCATCAGTGCAAATTAATTTCAGCTGGTTAAGTCATGACTGATAGCCTTTTAAAAGGTCTGTGAATATCAGCTTGTCACACCATAAAGAACTCATGATGGGTAGAAGCAAAGAGCTCTCTCTAGACCATCGCAACCTTATTGTTGCAAAACATAATGATAGTAGTAGTAGTAGATTAGTTTATTTGACAGGGACAGTGCAATAAACATAGACAATTAATCAAAGACAATCAATCTGATGTGTTGCACATAGAGTGTATAGCTATTAGCTAATTTGCAACTCTTGTCCCTGGATGGGCTTTAGAAAAAAGAATCAAGATAAAAAATATACACAATAACCACATACATCAATGCAGAAAAATTATAAATACACAATTATAAATATTATAAATATTATAAATACACAAATATAACAGCCTGACTCACATTTAACATAAATATTATAAATATTATAAATACACAAATATAACAGCCTGACTCACATTTAACACATATAACATAACTCACATTTGCCTATTTCAGGCCTTCCTCCCTCCGTCACTCACTATAAACAAACACATTTATTCCTTCCCTTCATTCACTCTCACTTTGCAGACAATTAATTCATACATGAGTACATTCTTGTTTATTTTTCAGCCAGTTTTTAACATTTTTAGTGAATGTTTTAAAGTCCGTTATTATTTTAATTTCATTTGGCATTGTGTTCCAGATGTGACTGCCCTTTATAGAGAAAGCTGTTTGTCCAAATGTGGTTCTGCGGTGGAATATTTTACAGTTATTGTTAACAGAACTCCTGGTGGCTCTGCTGCTGTCCTGTCTTTGGACGAAACCAGCAAGTGGCTCGGGTGCTGATTTATGGAAACATTTGAACGTTAATTTCAGAAGACAGAGGTCAATGAAGCTCTCAAAACTCAATAGGTTGTATTTTTTTAAAACATTACAGTGATGCCACCTAATGGGCTTTTTGTCCAAGATTTTTAGGGTTTGATTATATAATGAACCTATATGTCTTATTGTGGAAGGGGCTGCTTGAGCCCAGACTGTCAAACAGTATGATATATGAGAAAAAACCATAGAATGCATATACAGTGCAGCTGCTTCGTAAGGTATGTAATATCTAATTAATTTAAAGCAGTTCAGATTTTTTTTTACTGTTTTTGAAATTTTCTTTATATGAAGATTAAATTTGAGTTGAGGATCTAGTACAATGCCAAGGTATTTGAATTCTGTAGCTAAACTGATGTCATGATCATGTATATTAACTTTAAAATGTTGCAGGTTACATTTTTTGATTGAAAAGCACATTGAGACTGTTTTCTGAAGGTTCAGCAATAGATGGTTCTTGAGGAGCCACTCTTGGACATCAACCATACTTGTAGACAGTACATCTGCAGCCTGTGCTGGAGTCTTGGCAGCTGTGTAAATAACTGCATCATCTGCATAAAGTTGGCATGTTGCAGCTGAGCAGTGTAACGGCAGGTCATTAATAAAAATGCTGAAAAGTAAAGGACCAAGAATGGACCCTTGTGGGATACCCATGCGGTTGTTTAAAAATGAGGATTTATCCTGGTGAACTTTTACACACTGTTCTCTATTCTGGAGATAAGATGCAAACCATTCTAATGTATTTGGGGAGAAGTTAAAAGATACCATTTTGGATAAAAGCAAACTGTGGTTTACAGTATCGAAAGCCTTTTTGAGATCTAGAAAAACAGCTCCTACCACATTACCCCTGTCCAAGGACTGTTTGACGTTTTCAATAAGGCAACAATTTGCTGTTTCTGTTGAGTATCCTGGTCTAAAACCAAATTGATGTGGATGAAGAAGTTGACTGTCTTGTAAGTAGTCTATCAGCTGTGTAGCTACAACTTTTTCAAGAACCTTAGATAGGACTGGTAAGATAGAGATTGGGCGGTAATTGCATATATCGTCTTTACTGCCTGATTTATGAACTGGTATGACGACAGCTTTTTTCCAGCCAGATGGAAATGTACTAGACCTAATGGAGAGATTAATGAGATGAGTCAGTGGTTTGATTAATATTTTGCTGTGCATTTTGAGAAAGGAGGTGCTCATATTGTAGATATCATTAGTTTTTGAGTTTGACAGTGTTTTAACAATACCAGCAATTAACTTCTCATTTACCTCATCGATGTGAAAAGTGTCTGTTGGAAGTATGGAATTTGTGTTGTTGAGCACATTTGGCAGCACAAAAATTTTTGTTAAGTCTTCCACAGAGCCCACAAAGTGTGAATTAAATTCATTTGCCAAAGTAGCCTTGTCACTGACGGTCTTGCCATTGATTCTAAGTTCCTTTACCCCCTTCTGATCGTTTTTTTTATTAGTTAAGTTATTTAAATGCCTCCATAGGGAACTGTTGTTACCCTTTGCATGATCTATCAGTTTATTGTAATAAGATATTTTTGATTTTCGCAGCTCATGTACCACTTTATTTCTTAAACTTTTGTACACAAGGTGATCATTTTGTAGTTTGGAGGTTAGTGATGTTTTCAGTGCATAGTCTCGCCTCTTCATAAGTTTTCTTACTTCATTATTTAACCATGGTAGGCTAATCTTCTGTTGTCTACTTTTAATTTGCTTTGAAAATTTTTCTATAGACTTTGTGATTGTTGCAGTTATAAAATTACAACAATCATCTACTTCACATGTTGACATGAGCTGCTCCCAATTTTGATTCTCTAAGTAATGTTCAAACTCCTCATTTTTTGATTTGGGGATAATAAAATTTGATTTGTCAATATCGACTCCCCCAAAATACTGTAGTCGCTTTTTAGTAAGTTTCCTGACAGCAAGAACCATGTTATGATCTGAGAGACCAGTTACAAGATTATAGGTTCTGGTTATTCGTTCTGGTTTATTAGTAAATACCATGTCAATAAGTGTTCTGGATTGTTTGGTTATCCTGGTGGGTCCTTTGATCATTTGCTGGTAATTAAATTTAGTCATGAGGCTTTTCAGTTTTTGTTTGTCTTTTTTATCAGACCAGTTGATATTAAAGTCACCATGAATTATTGTTTCTCTGTTCTTCTCAAGTTGTTTAACCAGATCACTTAATTCATTATAAAAGGAAGAGTTGTGTGACGGTGGGTTGTACACTACTGCAATGTTGAAATTCATTACCGGAGAGAGACATACATTCACAGCTAAACATTCAAGTGAAGTATTCAAATCAACCAGTTGACATTTATATTTCTCTTTGATGTAAATTAAAACACCTCCTCCCCTCCCTACCTGCCTGTCTTTTCTAAAACACTGGTAGCCCACAATATCGATCATATTAGTGTCTATGTTACTGTGTAGCCAGCTTTCTGAGAGACAAAGGTAGTCCAGATTTGAGTCCAACAGCAACACCGAAATCTCATCTCTTTTGGGGATTATGCTCCGTATGTTTAAATGACCGCCGAGGATCCCCTTTGGTTTAGCCTTGGTGTCCCAAAGAACTCGTGCATGATTAACAGTTTGGAAAAATAAATGTTGTTTTTGCTTTTGTACAGCTCGGTTTTGTGCTAACCCAGTGGTCTGCTGTTTAATAGTGGCAGGTCCAGGGTTAAGGTGAATATCTCCTGCCAGAAGTAGCAGAACTAACAGAACTTTAATTGTATATCCTCTGCCATATTGTGATTTTTGCTTAACAGCCATGTTTGCCTTAATTTGGAAGTTTTTGCTCAGGGCTTTTAAAGACCACATAGAGTGTAGGGTGAGATGACCAAGCCCAAATCCATACAGATAAAACTTTTTAACTTCACCTTTGGTTGAGTTTGTCGGAAAATCCTTCTTGTTGCAGGTCCAGACACACAAAGACAAAACGAAGAGGAAGTAGAGAAGTAGAGAAGGCTTATTAGTGGTGCCCATCAGCCCACTTTTTAATCCGGTGGCAGCCATCTTCAGTCTTTCTTGGAAAGAAGGAAAAAGAAAATCTGTGGATAGTAAAATAAATTCTGCTTATATCGCCAGAATCTGATCCGATCGTCCTCGAATCCAGCTGGGCCTCAGCTAGCCAACTAGCCCCTTCCGTTGCTGGTCTCGTTGCTCATAGTCGCCGTAACTGGTCTCCCGTCCCGCTCCTCCAACCGAGTCTCGTCACACACCGCCGCTGCCACCGAGCTCCGCTGAGGTCACGGTAAGTCCTCCGCTAGGCACCGCCACCTACCGTCGTCTGCCTGGGTGAAATCTCTGCTGAGCCCCGTCAACAAATAGCCGCTTGCCTGGTAGTATCTCCGCTGGGCCTCGCAGCTGGGCTTCGATTCAGGCTGGTGTAAGGTGGAATGACTGGCGCCAGCATTAAGCTAACTAGCGTTAGCTTAGCAATCGCTTCGGGTAGTCTCGTCGCACACCGCCGCTGCAGTCACGGTAAGTCCTCCGCTGGGCACCGCCGCCTACCGCCGTCTGCCTGAGAGTCAGTCATCTGCAGTATCACCGGAGTCCCCCGTGGTTGTCAAAGTCGGTATATTGTAGAAGCATGCTCAAATAATGAGGCTGAGTTTCAGTCATAAAACCAGCTTTATTTGATAGAACACAGCTTCTAGCATTCTCAAAGCAGGAAAGAGCACTGGTTGGCACTGGTTACAGCCGCATGTGTAAACTGCTGAATGTTCCAGTGAGTACTGTTGAAGACATCATTCGGAAAGTGGAAAGAACATCATTTAACAATAAACCGGCCACAACCCAGAGCTCCTTGCAAGAATTATCAGAAGAGTTATCCAAGAGCCAAAGACCACTCGTGGAGATCTCCAGAAAGACCTGGACTTAGCAAGTACTACTGTTTCAAAGAAAACAATAAGTAATGCACTCAACCGACGTGGGCTCTGTGCCTGCTCACCTTGCAAGACTCCATTGCTGAAGAAAAAGCATGTAGAAGCTCATTTAAAGTTTTCAACATTTGGGCAAGCCAGTAAAATACTGGGAAAATATAGTCTGGTCAGATGAGACCAAAATTGAACTTTTTGGGTGCCACAACACACAGCATGTTTGGAGGAGAAATGGCACTGCACATCAGCCCAAAAACACCACACCAACAGTGATGTTTGGAGGTGGGAGCATCATGGTATGGGGGTGTTTTTCAGCACATGGTACAGGCAGCCTTCATATAATTGAAGGAAAGATGAATGGACAAATGTACAGAGACATCCTTGATAAAAGCCTGTTGCCAACTGCCAAGATGCTAAAGATGAAACAAGGGTGGACATTTCAGCAAGACAATGATCCCAAACACACAGCTAAAGAAACTCTCAGCTGGCTCCAGAGAAGGAAAATACAGCTGCTGGAATGGCCCAGTCAGTCACCTGACCTGAATTTAATTGAAAATCTGTGGAACGAACTGAAAATCTAGAGTTCATAGAAGACACCCACAGAACCTTCAAGATTTGAAGACAGTTTGTGTGGAAGAATGGGCTAAAATCACTCCTGAGCAATGCCTGCACCTAGTTTCTCCATACAGGAGGTGTCTGGAAGCTGTTATTACCAACATCATCATAGCAGTCTGTCGGGGCGACAATAACCATTTCATTTAGGTCTGATCAGATTCCTCCACACAGCTCTGTCCTTCACCCTCTGCTGCCAGGAACTCCTGGCCTTGTTAACCCAGGCAACGTCCAAGCTGGTATGAGTTGCTTTCTGACTGACCATTTCATGAAACTGCTTGCAACATATTTGAGTACCGCTAGCTTTTCCTGGACCAGCGGCACATTCTTGGCAGATAGAGGTATTCACAGTGGCAAGGACAGGCCAAGACAAACTGACTCCAGTATCTGCTGCAGTGACTGAGTATACAACCCATAGTTGTTGGGCAGGATCCCAAAGTGAACCTGTGTAGCAAGTTTGGTGACCCTGGAGAGCTTTACACATTCTGCAGTAAGAACATAGGGAGTGCCAACAGAGCTGAGAAAGGCTCTGCAATAGTGATGGGAATTCCGGCTCTTTTTAGAGAACCGGCTCTTTCGGCTCGGCTCACTAAAAAGAGCCGGCTCTTTCGGCTCCCAAGCGGCTCTTCAGGTTGTTTTGTTGCTTTAATTTATTAATTTAATTTATTATCAACAACAATATAAAATTATGCACAAAATTAATTACTAATGTAAAAAATGTTTTTATTTATATATGTTTATTATATAAATATGCTTTTGTTTATTCACTCCGCATAAAATGTAAAAAGTAAATTATAAAATTCAAAAACCAACTATTTACAATTCAACTTATAGCTCTTTAAATTTTCAGCTTTTTCCTTTTAAACAAATTTAAAGTGAAACAACACAAAACACTGCAAACCAGTGTTTGAGCAGCTCTTCTGCTAAGTTCTCAGAAGTGTGTTTGTCGCTGAACTCAAAACAATCCAGAAGACAGGACACCATTTTATAATTTTCAATAAAGTGACACGTTACTGACAAGAAGGATGTGGTGGTTTGGGATGTCCAGCTGTCAGTTGTTAGACAGACTGCTGTCGCTTTTTTAACCCTCTCTTGCAGTGATGCACGTTCTCTGTCATGTAGGCCTGGGATGATTTTTTGGGAGAGTGTTTTCCTGCTTGGAATTGCATACATTGGATTGAGTGCATGAATAAACTTCCTGAATCCTTTATCATCCACAACTGAAAATGGTTGGAAATCAAGTGCAATCATTTTTGCCAGTTCTTCATCAATTGAGTTCTGTCTTGCTGGGAAAGCAGACTTCTGCAAAAACTGTCTCATAGAGCTCTGGGTTGTAGGTTTAGCAGCAACAGTTGCAGTAGAGACACTGGCACCTTCATTAATATCACACTCAACTGACTGTGTTTTATCTTCCCATTGCACTGCTGGGTGGACAGTTCTCAGGTGCCTGTGCAGGTTGTTTGTGGAGCCGGCTCTATATGATATTCTTTTCTGGCAGACTCTACACTCTGCCTTTGTATTGTCAATAAAATTGAAATGGTTCCAGATTTTGCTTCTTTTCCTGGTGTCACTCATTTTCTTTACTATACCTTTCTAAATGTGTCGATGTTGTCTCTTCTTGTTTCCCCTGGCTCTCTTTCTCTCTCTCCTCCTGCTCTGCTCATGTGCTACTGCACTGCTGCTGTGAGCGTAACTACCGCCCCTCCCCCCTCAGCGCAAACACAAGGCAGGCACAAACACATATTGACCAATCACGTGCGGCTAGAAGACAAAAAAAGTGAGAGAGAGAGGGTGAGAGAAAGGAAAAACAAAAAAACAACACGGCTCCCAACACGGCTCCCAATAGACCATTTGCTGTGACGTCACACTTTTTTTTACGCCGCCACATTGAACGGCGGAAGCGAGTGGACGGCGCATTCAGCAGCTGTTCAGCGTTGTACCAGATCGCGATATATTTACCTGATTTCAACCTACGTCTTTGTTTTATTTTATGTTGGCATTGAATTAGACTATGTTGTTTCACTGCTGTGCCTTTGGGTGTACAAATCGCCAGAAAAAGGGATCCAACTTGAAGTTTTACCGGCTCCCAGCTGACGAAGACAGGCGCAGGAGGTGGGTTGCAGCGCTGAAGAGGAAAGATTGGTCCACGTCGCCTTACTCGCGGCTATGCAATCAACATTTTATATCGGGTATGTATGATGTATCAGTGTCTATAGATGTAATGTTATATCATTGTAAACACTGGTAAATGGGTATGTCCCTCCCTGTGTGCACCACCAAGGCCTACCATCTGTGACCTAGCACTAGCCAACTGCTAGATGACAAGATAATGATCATGAATGCATGCTCCTGTTTGAAATTTAATGTGTTGATCAATATGGTTGAGTTTATTTTACAATGAATAAAAAATTTATTACATTTACAAAAATAAGGAGTATTTTTACAATAATTCACATTCACCGATACAGTTAAACCTCCCACCATTGTTTATTACTTTATACTTCAATGTACCACATAAATAGGTCTACATGGATTAAAAGAATGATATAAACATGATAAATCGTTATATTGCTTCTCAAACTGTATAAACTATATATTCTAACTACTCCATATTCCAGGTGAGAAGAGCATTGACCCTCTTTCCCCAGATTACATACCATCACTCTTCACCTCCACGTCTACTCCAACGAAAGACAGAAACAACGCCAGCCTCCATCAGTACATTAAAACACAAGCAAGGAAAAAAAGACAGAGAACTTTGATCGCTCACTTGCTGCCAGTGTACTCTTAGAACTGTCTTCTGGAGGTACTGTGTGTGAAAAGGAAGAGACAATGGAGGTGAAAGAGGAGCAGCCTGGTATGTGTGTCAAGGTGGATATTGCATCAGAGCCAGCCAAGGTCACTGAGAGTTTGGTATCATCTGCAGGGACTTCTTGTTCATGTAAAGCTGAGTGTGATGCATTAAAGAAGCAGTGCCAATCACTACAAGAAGAAGTTTATGCTTTACGTGCCCAGGTCAAGTCGCAGTCTGACACTGAAGAATCACTGACTGGAAATGATGAAAAAGTGAAATTTTATACAGGACTGCAGTCTTTTCAACTGCTGCAAGAACTATTTTTCCATATTGAAAGACATATATGTGATGTGAAAGGAGTATCAAAATTTCAGCAGTTTCTGTTGACCTTGATGAGGCTGCGCTTGAACCTGACTTTCCAAGACCTCGCCTACAGATTTGGAATTCATGCGTCAACTGCTTCCAGGACTATCTTGCAGGGCACTTTACCTATCACAATGCTGGAACTTGATAAAACCACTAACTTAACTTGTCTCGACAAAGTAGTAAGAGTTTGTTGTGCATTGATAAATGTAAATGATTCTGTTGTGCCTTTCAATTAAACTGATTTGGCGTTTAATTTTTGGTCAAAACAGAAAGTGTGAAGAGAATATGACACCATCTTGCTTCATGATCACCCAGGGTTTCAGTGGGGGGTCCGACAGCTTCTGGGAGTGATGTACCTGTAGTGGATAAATATTCTTAAAATTAATATGTGGGTTTGATGACTTTTTATCTGGATATAATTCTTTCTTGTATAGACTGGACAATAAAATTTGTAATATATCTAATAGTGTTGGGAGTTGTTTATCCAGTATTCTTGTTTCCACAAAATTTTTTATTGAACCTTTTTTAAAAACACAACACAAACAAACACTTTGCAATTTACAAGGTCCACAAACATCATTCACCTTCTTCTTCAAAAGTTATGTTTAAATTCTTTACACAATCAATGAAAGGTCTCCATATATTCTCAAACACAGTTTCCTTTGATTTCAGTATGTATGTTATTCTTTCTAGTGGAAGGTTTAACATCTGTCTTAACCACTGAGTCACATCTGGTCTATGAGTCTTTGTGTTTATCCAGTATTCTATTGATACGACAAATATTTATAAATCCTTTTACAGAATATATATAGATCTATAAAAATATTTAATTAGTTTTTAATTAATTTAATTGAGATATATGCTGCTAATAATAACAATAATTGAATATTTTATTAAATTTTAATACTTTAACACTTAATAGATTCTATACAACATGACAAATCTATACGGTAGGAGGTGATGACTGGGGATATCAGCACATAACTGATATCACACAAAGTTTTGTAGGCTTTCAGAGACTCTCCAGTGTACCTAGACGGTGTGTTGACTAGGTAGTTGTTGATGTCCATATAGCGTACGTCAGGTTTGGGGCAAAAATCAATGAAACTGGTGAATTTTTAAAGCGACAAGTTGTAAGGGTCCACGCCGATAAAACGGATCTTTTCCGTGTACCGGTCATGATGTTTTTTATCTAGTAGTTGCGCTACATCGGACAAAGCCGTCACATCTGACAGCGGACGCCATGTTGAAACGCACACGTACAGCGCCCGACTTGCCGTCTGATATGGGGGAATCCACAAAAATCACGTGACGTGGGACGTCACTGGCAAATGGTTAATAAGGAGCCGGCTCCCGTCGTTCACTTCAAAGAGCCGGCTCTAAGGGCCGTTTCATTCACGAACGACCCATCACTACTCTGCAAATCTTTCCTTGGCAACATCAACTTCAGGGAAGACACATTACGTAAATCCTTCTCAGCTAAACTTTTTCTGAACACAACTCTTCATGGAAAAAAAAGGAATTAGGAAAAAATGTCTATAAATCACTGGTCTGTGCAAGCGTACCAGAATTTAAGAAGGTTAATCATAACTTTTATACCCATGTAGCAGCATAATACATAAAAGTAGAATACACTAAAAAAGCAAAGAAGCAGACTATGTGCCACTGCTGAAGAGCAAAAAAAGGATGCACTCCTAATTACAAGCGTGTACTGCTGACAAATGCACGATTGTGCCATTCCATGCTGTACAGACAACAAATGCAAAGCTAATGAGTTTATTGAACAGTCAGTTATAAACATGACTTACCTCGTCATCAGACTCTGAAGAGGAACTGCTGGAGGAATCAGAAGTTGATGAGGAGGATGAAGAATGCTTGACCAAAACACAATGGAAGCAGGGTTCATTAGATTTAAAGTTATTTATGCTTTTGGAAGTACAAAGTTATATTTTGAGGATGCAAAAAAAAAAAAAAAAAAAAGACAAGCTGAGGAAACAATTCTTGTGTGTGCATGTTTGTGAGACTGTATTAGTATGGCAATCCATCAAAACATTGGAGGTCTCTCCTCACCCTGTTGAATTTCTTCTTCTCTTTTTTCTTTTATTACCAACAAAGGCTACTAAATATTAAATGAATTTCACCAAGTGTGTTCAATACTTATTCCCTGTGTCATTCCACTTTGTTAAACATAACTTGTTTTGTGAACACAGTTGCCTTGATTTCTTTGTATGTATGGATTACTTGGGTTGTTACTAATATCTGGTGAAAATCTCAGGTCAATGGCTCCATCAGAAATATGTTTAATGAGGAAAATGTTGATGTGTTCAATGCTTATTTTCCCCACTGTATAGTTCAATGGTTGCTGCTCTTTGTTCAGTTGCAAAATGCACCCGACGTTTCACCTAATTGTCCTTTTTTTCCCCCCCACATATCTGCACTGAGTACTTTCATATTCACAAGAAGAGATGCTCTGTGTGTGTGTGTGTGTGTGTGTGTGTCTGTGTGTGTGTGTGTGTCCAGCGACACGTAAAGATTTTCTTTTTCAGAGTGGGCTGTCATGGAAAAAAGAGGAGCGGAGGTGTGCGTTAATGTGGGGTGAACAGGAATCCGTGATGCACAAACAGCTGCAGAGCAGAACTGAACAGAGAGACCGCCCTGCTCTGCTCTGAACTGTTTCCGACAGCAGCTGGAGATGGTTTGAGCTGCTGCAGACTCCACAGGAGTGAATGGGGAAAATGCTCTTAACAGAAACTTCTCACTCTCAGATGTTGTGATATTTTTGTAATTGTGGAACACAGTTGTCTGTTGCAGCTTCAAAATTAACATGATCCGTCAGAATAATGACAGCCTTCAGGTTGATTTCCATTCTATGTCACTGTGACATGACATAGTGAAGGTGACACCTACTTCATTGCACATTTAAAATCTTGAGACCGGGGGAAAATTACAAGTATTCGTATTTTGCGTTGGTGGCTCGTTAGCAGGTTGCAAGTAGAGCTTCAAAGTGCAAAAAGAAGAAACTGGAGCAAGACACCAAAAAAAAAAAAAATTAGAGCGAAGACAATTTATTGAAAGCTACATTTAATCTCAGACTGTTCATCAGCTGATCAAAAGTGTCAAATAAGGACTCAGTAGCGAGTAGCCCACTGTTCTTGTTGATCACTTCAAAAATTTGTTTAGGCATGCTTGATGCAAGTGTTTCCATGAGGCTGGTGGGAACGTTGCTTCATGTGGTGAAGATGGCTTCACGAAGGGCATGTACAGGTGTATATACAACATTGGCAGTATACCAGAAGACCTCTTAATATTGTATTTATTGCATTGCCAAAGAAACTGGGTGCAATACAGTGTGTGCATCACAGAACAGTTGGTTTAGTAAGCCATCTCACCTTACCTTGCCATGCTTGGGAAAGAAAATCAGACCAAAAATCACTGAAGAACAGTCTGGTTTTACTGAAGACAAACAAATGGCAAATGCTTTTTGTGTTCTCTAGAATATTACCAAAAGAGCAATGGAAGTACAAGACTTGTATGTACAGTATATTTATTGATTATTTGGAAGCCCGTGATGCAATGAAATGCCATGTCAGTTTGCAAATGCTCAAAAATTTTAATGCTGACAGAAAATTAAGTACATTATTTAAAAAAAAAATGATGATGAGGTTGTTATCTAAATAATAAATTATTGACATATATTAATACTTCAGTTTTTTTTCTATTTTTCATCCATTAGAGGGAGAGAGAAAGAGAGAAAGGTGTACATTTAAAATGAAAAATCTATCTTATTGTAAAGGCTTCACGATTATTTTCAAAGCATCTCCCTCTTATTACAATAAGTAGACCATCTAGTTACATTTTTAAACTGCAACATTCAGTTCATATTTGTTTGTTTTATTTTTTCCAATATTTAAAAAAAATAATGGGAAGCTGGAGCAACTATCACTATAACAGTGCTCTACATCACTTCAACTGATCTTCTGCTAGTGTAGCATTAGCTGGTTCGGTTTTAGCAAGACAAATCCAAGGGAACAAAGGGGTGAGCTAAACAGGAAAACTGCTGCGGCTGCTCCTGCTCTTGCCATAGAGAGACTGATTAAATGCATTAATTATAAGGTTGTTTCCCCATTATTCAGTGTCACAAAGTACTATTATTTCATACTGATTTCAGCAGAGCATATATTTAAGACGACATATATAAGGGATAGCGCACAAACAGACGTGTGTGTGTGTGTGTGTATATATATATACAGTATACATATATATATATATATATATATATATAGGAAAATTTTAACAAAGGGGAGCACAAAAATAATTGTCATGGGCAGAATTCTAAATCTAAAAGAATTTTTAGATTCAAATTGTGTTTTGTCCATCTACCAATCAAGTTTCAGGAAAAAACATAGTACCATCACAGCCACATTAAAGGTTATTAATGATATCTACTGCTCTTTATATAAAGCAGCTTTGTGCACTTCTTTTCACTGACTTGTCAAAAGCTTTGACCATTTTATACTGAGGCAAAGGCTTTTTGATACAAGTCTTTCTGAACAAGCAGTTGGCTGGTTTTCAACTTATCTTTCTGAAAGAACTGTGTCAAATATGACAACCACTGTTCAGATGTTCTTCCAATCATGGGGGGCGTGTCGCAGGGCTCAATTCTGGGGCAAATCTTATTCACTATATATATATATATAAAATGTAGGAGCCAATTTTCATTTTTATGCTGATGACAGGATTTGTTCTGCACCATCGCTTCTTAAAGCCATTGGCTGCTTACAAAGTGCCTTCAGTGATGTCCTTAATATTTTTTCTCAGCTATAACTGTCAATGCAAACAAAACTAAAGTCATGCTAAAAGTAAGAGGAGGTCAGAAACTCTTCCATCAGTGGTCACTTAATGAATGAATGAACAGTCATTTAAGTTAAGTGTTTTAAATATTTGGGTGTTTCAATTGATGACCACCTCTTGATTCTCTGGTGAAAAAAATTCTCAATTCTCAAATTAAGTTTTTACTTTAGAAGAAACAAGTTGAGTTTCTTGTCCAGTGTAAGAAAGAGACTTGTGGTGGCCACATTTCTACCAGTGCTGGATTATGGAGACCTTTTATATATGCATCCCCCTGTACAGGCATTGCATGTGCTTGACTCAGTTTATCATCCCTCCCTTTGATTTATTACAAATTGGAAACCTCAAATTCATCACTGTGAGTTATATTCTCGGATTGATGGTCTGCTCTAGAAATTTGTCGGCAAATGCACTGGTATAGACCTGTATATAAATGTCTACTTTGCCTGCTTCCTCCCTACCTACCTCTGTGCCCATCTTCAGCATAAGTCAAATAGACCTTATGGACTACTGTTACGGTCTAAGGTTGGGTTCTGTTCTAAAGTAAATGGAAAAGAAAATGGAACTGTTTCCGTGAAAGAAAGACTGTTTGTGAAGTTGAAGCTCACTAATGTTGTGGGTCTTCAGGATTCTCGGCAAGCCCAGTTTCTGCTCCCTTGAGTGGCCAGATCAGCTGGTGTTATGTTAAGCCCCTGTCACACCTTAATGATTTAGGCACCATATGCTGACATTTAAAAAAAAAAAAAAATTGGCGAATACACTGGCATACAGTGGGGTTAAAAAAGTATTTAGTCAGCCACCAATTGTGCAAGTTCTCCCACTTAAAAGATGAGAGAGGTCTCCAATTTTCCTCATAGGTATACCTCAACTATGAGAGACAAAATGAGGAAAAAAAATCCAGAAAATCACATTGTCTGATTTTTTTTTTTTTTTTGTAACTTTGATTTTTATTCATTTTTCATCATACATATTACATTCAGATCACAGTCTCTATATTTTAAAAAAAAGGAGCTAGAAGAAGAAAAAAAAAAAGGAAAAAAAGGGGGGGAACAAATGTTGGAGCATCAAGTTTTTAGTTTCCATCTCTTAATTCTTCTGGTTTTTCCAATGTCTTTGGTTATTCTTTCAATTTCTGTCTCGTTGCACTTTGTAGTGTGTCCATTTCCACCTTTTTTTTTTCATATTGTCCTTCTTGCATTCTTTGTCGATATGTTAGTTTTTCCATTAAACGTATATCCTCAACAATGTCTGTCCATTGCTCTTGGTCAGGAAGAACTTCTGATCGCCATTTTCTTGTGATTGTTTTTTTACATGCAATCAGCAAGATTTTAACTAAATATCTGTCCTCAGCCTGTATTACATTGTCTCTTTTAAGATCACATAAATACATCAAGTTACAGTTCATTGGTATATTATATCCTAATATCCTCTGTATTGTCACATGTATAGATTTCCAGAATGATGAAATTTTGCATCATTTCCAAAACATATGCGAGTGGTCTGCATTTTGAGCCCCACAGCCCCTCCAGCATATAGATTGGGTATTTGTATATTTTCTTTGGATCTGTGGTGTAATGAAATAGCGAATCAGGTTTTTCCATCCAAATTCCCTCCATGTCCTTGAACTTGTTGATGTGTGTTGTGTTTTCCATATTTCTTGCCAGTTTTCTTCTGTTATGTTTAAATTTAGCTCATTCTCCCATTTCTCCTTTATATAGTTACTTGAATGTTTGTTTGCCATAAGTTTCTGATATAGCTTTGAAATAATTCTTATTTTATTTCCTGCATACGAGCTTAAAATGAATTGTATAATCTCGCTCACATCTGTGTGGAGGTTATGCCTAATCTTCCTCATATAATAATCTCTCATCTGCAGATATCTGAAGAATTCAGATTTTCTAGTTTAAATTTTCTTCTCATGTTTACAAAACTCCCGAAATCTTTTTTTCCTATATTGCCCCATGCTGTGATTCCCTTGTTCACCAGATTTTTGTATCCCCTATCTTGCTTTGCCGGTTCAAACTGACTGTCAAATGCTACCCATTTCAATAGTTTTATGTCCTCCTTTATATTATACTTTTGTACTATTTTATACCACAGTTCCAAAGTAAATTTAGTGATTGGGTCTATTTGTTTGATTTGCTTATATGCATCCTTATCCCCTATTATGCTTTGTACTGGGAGTCCCTCAATTTCCTTTTCCATTTCTTTCCATTTTGCCTCGTATCCTCCGTTGCACCAACATATGATATCTTATTTGTGCTGAGTAGTAATATTCCTTTAGACTCGGTAGGCCCATGCCTCCTTTCTCTTTTGGTAATTGGAGAGTTTTATATATCACTCTTTGCTTTTTACCTCCCCAAACAAATCTCGATATCATCCTGTCCCACTTTGAGAACTGGGCACCAGGAATCTCTGTTGGTAGAGCTTGGAAGAGGTAAAGCAGTCTAGGTTGTATGCTGATTTTGACTGTCTTAATTTTTGGATTCAGATCCATATTTAAGATTGACCATCTATCAGTATCTTTTTTAATTTCTTGTTCTAACCTATCATAGTTTGCTTTATAGATTTTGCTTAAATCTTTAGGTGTGTTCACTCCAAGGTATTTTATTTCTTTTTGTTTTCAGTTTAGTTTGATCTTATCAGTTATCTGGTTTAAAGGGTTATAGTGGAATGTTAGTATTTGTGTTTTTGTTATGTTTATCTTGTATCCTGATAATTTTCCAAAATTTTCTATCAAGTCCATCATTTCCATTACTGATTCATCTGGTTGTTCAAGGTAAACTATAATATCGTCTGCAAAGAGCCCAATCTTGTGTTCCGCTCCCTTTATTGTTACACCTTTTAATTTCTTATTTTGTCGCATCACTTGAGCCAGTGGCTCTATGAACAGAGCAAACAAGGTGGATGATAGGCAGCATCCCTGCCTAGTTGATCTTTGTATATTTACTTTGTCTGTTAAGCTACCGTTTATCTTGATTCTTGCCACTGGTTTTTGACACAGTGTCCTTATGCATTGCACTGACTTTTCGTTAAATCCAAAGCATTCCAGCACATTATATAGGAACATCCAATTAACCCTATCAAATGCTTTTTCTACGTCTAAACTCATTATTACTGCGCTTTTCTTTTCTTTATGTATTTGATTAATTATGTGTATTGTTCTCTTGATATTATCATGTGTTTGGCGTCCCTCTATGAAACCAGTTTGATCATCCTCTATCAATTCCGTCAAGAATGTCTTTATTCGTTTACAGATAATTGTTGTATATATTTTATAATCCACATTTAATAAAGAGATTGGCCTATAGTTTCCGCATTGTTCCCTATCTTTCCCTGGCTTTAAAATAACTGAAATAATGGCTTTGTTCCATGATGGAGGTATTTTGTTGTTGTTTAATGTCCAAGTAAATGACTTTAGGAGCTGTGGCGTGAGTTCTTCTATAAACAGTTTATAAAACTCAGATGGGTATCCATCACTACCTGGTGATTTACCATTTTTTAGTGACTTAATCACATCTTTGATCTCTTGTGTTGTTATTTCTGCTGTTAGCTTTTCATTTTGTTGGTTTCCTGTTGATGGCAAGTCCAATGTGCATAGAAATTTTTTAATATCCTTAACATTTGTCTCTTCAGGTTGCGAGTATAGTTCTTGATAGAATTTATGGAATATTTCTTCAATGTTTTCTGGGGTAACTATGGTTTTATTTGTGATGGGGTCCTTAATCTTTTATACATTATTCACTGTTTGTTGTTTTCTTAACCATTTTGCCAGCAGTTTTGTGGCCTTTGGCCCCGTTTCATAATATTTTTGTTTTAAATATCTATTTTTTCCTTTCAATTTCATCCATTTGTGTTTCTTTTATCTTTATTTTTTCTTCCTTAATTTCTTGATATATTTTTGGGTCATTTGTGTTTTGATGTTTACGTTCTAATTCCCTCAGTCTCTCACATCTTTGTTCATATGATTCCAGTTTAGACTTTTGTGCTTTTCCTGATTCAACAATTAATTTACCTCTTAACACGGCTTTTAGTGCATCCCATAGTATTGTTGGGTCCACTTCTCCATTATCATTCTCCTCGATATACTCATTTATGTTAACCTTTATTCTTTCTTTCATTTTCTCATCATTTAATAGTCCTACATTAAGTTTCCATGTTGTTTGTCGTTTTCTATTGTTTAAATACAGTATATTTCCATGTATATAGGATTATGATCTGATATTTCTGCCCCTCCAATCCGACAATTTCTCACCCTGTGTCTGTCATCTTCATTCATAAGGATGTAATCTATTCTAGAGTGTACTTTATGGACTGCTGAATAATGTGTATAGTCTTTTTCGAGTGGGTGCAGGTCCCTCCATATGTCTACCATACCCATTTCTGCCAGTGAGGTTCTTATGAACTTTGTTACATGTTTTTTTGTCTTCTTAACACTTGTTGTGTCAACTTCATGATCCATGACAGCATTTAAGTCTCCTCCACAAATTAGGACTCCTTCACTGTGTGTTGCTATGAGATCAAACAGTTGTTGAAAAAAACCCTTGTCACTTTCTGGTGGGGCATAGATGTTCACTAATGTGATCTGCATACCATCTATTCTTCCCTTTATTATTACATATCTGCCTTCTTTATCCTGGATTTCTTGTTCACATTCAAATTGTATTTTATTTGAAATTAGTATCATAACCCCCCTTTTAGTTCCTCCCTTAAATGAACTGTAGTAGGAGTTCTTATAGCCAAATCTCTTTAGTTTCTCATGCTCTGTCTTGTTCAAATGTGTCTCTTGCATAAATATAATTTCGGCTTTTTCCTTCTTGAATTTTCTTATTATTCTTTCCCTTTTAACAGGTGAGTTCAGACCATTCACGTTTAGTGTTATTATCTTAAGATTTTTAACCATATTCATGTTTTTCCATTTTTTTAACTTGTGCTCCTAATCCCTTTAACAACAAAACTAACACATATATGTACAAAAATACATTAACGAATCTCGACCTTCGTACTTTGGGCCTTAATTCTGCCCACTGGTCCCTGGTGGAGGGAATGTCCTCACCGAGTGAGGGGCCCTCCCTAGACCTGTAGTTACTATCCAAGTAATAGTCATTAGTCTAGAAATGTCCAACAAAAATCACTTTAACCTCTCCTAGCCGTTTGTTTCTCTTTTACCTTGTCTTGGCCTTCATTTCTTCTGTGCCCTTCTTAATCTTTGTTATAATCTAGGCTTTCCGTTGAAAGCCTTGCAGTTTTTCTTGGGCTCGGTGCGCCACGTCCATCCCCCGCCCTCTGCTGCTCACCTGCCTCCACTCCGGCTGTCTCGATGCGCTCCGTGCCGCCGCTGCTCCAGCCGCTTCCTCGGGTATGCTCACCACAAAGCCTCGCTCCGTCATGTCCCGCGCTGCCTTTCTGGCCGTGTTGTAGGTTTTCACGCCGTCCTCCCAATGAATTCTCATCTTCGTTAGCGGCGTTTGGAATCTAATTTTTTTCTCTTTCAACATTTTTTTAATGTTGGCATATTTCTTTCGCTGCTGCACAATTTCTGTCGGGTAGTCATGGTCAAAGAATATCTGTTTGTCGCCAACTCATATCTTTTTTTTTTTCACGCTTGTGTCAGGATTCTTTCCTTTACGTCGTATTTTATAAAGTTTACCACAACTGACCTGGGTGTAGAGTTTGAGTTCGGGTTCTGTGCCAAGGCTCTGTGCGCTCGTTGGATCTGCAGGTCTGTTTCATCGGGCAGCTCAAGCTCATTTTTTAAGAATTGATCTATGAATTTCGTCATCGAGTTGCTTTCAGTTCCCTCCGGAATCCCGAAGATGCGTATATTGCTCCACCTGGACCTGCTCTCCAGGTCGGTTATTTTTTCCTGCATCTTCTGTGTTTGTGCCATCAGGGTCTGCAGCAGCTCGCTTGCCTCGGTCTTCCAGTCTTCCAAATCTGATATTCGAGCCTGTGCTTCTGCCATACATGCCCGTTGAGTGCGCAGTTCCTCCATGGTTTCTGCTAGCTTGCGGTCCATTTCTTTTCGGAGACCCATAATTTCCTCCTTCGTCTCTTTTTTCAGTTCTTCTTTAAGAGCCGTTAAATCCTGTTGGAGTTGTCGCTTGAAGTCTTTTATGTCCTTACTTATATTGGCGAAGCCACTGTTCATAACATCCAGGTTGGCGTCCTCCATTTTCTCTGTTGTAGTCACTTTGTTTTTTTGGGCCTCGTGTTCAGCGATTTCTCCAGCGTTGTTGAAGAGGGATTCTTTAGTTTTACCCTGCTTTTGTCCATGTGCCCGGGTTCTTCATGTTTTCATCCCTTGGTTTATTGGTCTATTTATGTCGAGTTGGCCATTTACCAAAGATTTTTAATCCGACTAGGGAGAGCTCTCTGTTTAAGCGTTATGCCTCTCCGCCATCTTCCCGGAAGTCTCCACATTTTGGCCCATTCCTCCATGCAGATCTCCTCTAGAGCAGTGATGTTTTGGGGCTGTCGCTGGGCAACACGGACTTTCAACTCCCTCCAAAGATTATCTATGGGGTTGAGATCTGGAGACTGGCTAGGCCACTCCAGGACCTTGAAATGCTTCTTACGAAGCCACTCCTTTGTTGCCCAGGCGGTATGTTTGGGATCATTGTCATGCTGAAAGACCCAGCCATGTTTCATCTTCAATGCCCTTGCTGATGGAAGGAGGTTTTCACTCAAAATCTCACGATACATGGCCCCATTCATTCTTTCCTTTACACGGATCACTCATCCTGGTCCCTTTGCAGAAAAACAGCCCCAAAGCACGATGTTTCCACCCCCATGCTTCACATTAGGTATGGTGTTCTTTCTCCTCCAAACACGACAAGTTGAGTTTTTACCAAAAAGTTCTATTTTGGTTTCATCTGACCATATGACATTCTCCCAATCCTCTTCTGGATCATCCAAATGCTCTCTAGCAAACTTCAGACGGGCCTGGACATGTACTGGCTTAAGCAGGGGGACACGTCTGGCACTGCAGGATTTGAGTCCCTAGCGGCGTAGTGTGTTACTGATGGTAGCCTTTGTTACTTTGGTCCCAGCTCTCTGCAGGTCATTCACTAGGTCCCCCCGTGTGGTTCTGGGATTTTTGCTCACCCTTCTCGTGATCATTTTGACCTCACGGGGTGAGATCTTGCGTGGAGCCCTAGATCGAGGGAGATTATAAGTGGTCTTGTATGTCTTCCATTTTCTAATAATTGCTCCCACAGTTGATTTTTTCACACCAAGCTGCTTACCTATTGCATATTCAGTCTTCCCAGCCTGGTGCAGGTCTACAATTTTGTTTCTGGTGTCCTTTGACAGCTCTTTGGTCTTGGCCATAGTGGAGTTTGGAGTCTGACTGTTTGAGGTTGTGGACAGGTGTCTTTTATACTGATGATGAGTTCAAACAGGCGCTATTAATACAGGTAACGAGTGGAGGACAGAGGAGCCTCTTAAAGAAGAAATTACAGGTCTGTGAGAGCCAGAAATCTTGCTTGTTTGTAGGTGACCAAATACTTATTTTCCACCATAATTTGCAAATAAATTCTTTAAAAATCCTTCAGTGTGATTTTCTGGATATTTTTTTTCTCATTTTGTCTCTCATAGTTGAGGTATACCTATGATGAAAATTGGAGACCTCTCTCATCTTTTAACTGGGAGAACTTGCACAATTGATGGCTGACTAAATACTTTTTTGCCCCACTGTATGTCTAATAAGTTGAGGGTAAGTTTTGTGTAAGTTCAGAGCACGCTGAAGCACACTGGTATATTTCATAGTGTAGTGAGGTCATTGAAAAAATTTTACGCACGCACAGAATTTTTTGACATATCCAGTGTACATCCTGCATACACGGGCCATAAGTTATATGAAAGTTATGCAATCGTTGACACACGTTCACACACGTTACTTGTAAGTTACTCATACGTTGAAATGCGTTGAGATGATATCTTGTGTACTCAAAATTTATTTCTAATCTATGACTAATGCGCTTTGAACCTATGTGTAACTTGATGAACAGTTTTCTAACTTAAAGCTACCGTATAATGGCGTATTGGCAGTGCTGGTTCACTATGTTGAGCAGATGTTCATGTCAAACTGGTCTTGTTCTTCTATTAAGACAAAACGATGTTTCATACCTTGACATGTTTTGATCATCTGACATTTCTTGACGTGTCATATCAGCTGTTTTATCCTTTCCGTAAGTGTGACCGACCTGACAGATTTGACAAGTCTGTGGGTGGTGACCAGCCTGGCAGATTGGTTAACCCCCCCACCCTTGCGATGGTCTTTGGAGGAGAGAATCATCTTGGTTGAACCGAGATGATGGCGTCTTCGTCTCGCACACCTAGAATTCATGAATTGGGAGGCGACAGCAGTTTGGCATGACTGCACTATGCATAAGTTAGGATAAGTTAGACTATCGTTGGGCATAAGTTGTGAACACCAGCAACACGATAAGTATTCATTGGTATAAGTTATCGAAACCTTTTATACATGTTACTAATACATTATGTATGCGTCCAACTTGTTACGCATACGCGATGAATACGCCACAAATTGAAAATTTTGGCTGTATGCCAGTGTTTTGGAGAAGTTTTGATATGTCTGCAAACGCTGACTAAATCGTCAAGGTATGACAGGGCCTTTAGTTCAGTTTATTTTTAAAAGTCACATCCTTTTTAAACAAGAGAGTGAACTGGGTTTCCAAAATCCAAGAAGTAGCACGTGTTGATGCAGCAATCCTTTCACAAACATTTGGCATCTGAGTCCACCCTACTAACACCTGAGATCATCTGTCATTTAAAGGCTTTGCAGCCCCTACTGTATGAACTTCTGAGCTGATGCCTTCATGACCACATCACAATCACAACACAAATGGCATTTCTTTATGAAACCAGTTCCAGAGTACAGAAATTAAAACCAAAATAAGAAAAGGAAACAGACCCATAATATCCTACACTACAATCACAGGACTTTTGTATTCTGACTGTCCCCAGTGTTCGCACAGACTGGGGAAAATGGCATTTCAGTATTGTGCTCCTTCTGACTGGAACAATTACAAGGCTCTTTAAAACTTAGAAATTTTGTTTCTCTGGATTATTTCAATTTTTTTCTGAAGGACCTGGAAATACAATCAATGACTTGTCATTGTTTTTAGATGGTTTATTCAATTTCTTTTCATTTGTTTTTATAATTTTCTTAATTGTTTTAACTACAGTCTCTTTGCTTTGTGATGTGAGTTTGAAGTTGCCTCTTGGCCAGGACTCCCTTGCAAAAGAGTTCTGCGATCTCAATGGGATTTTTCCTGGTTAAAAACTGGCAAAATAAATAATTACATTGGGTCTAGGGTATGAATGTTGGTCTTGGCTTTTGGTACGTGGAATGTCACCTCTCTGGTGGGGAAGGAGCCTGAGCTGGTGTATGAGGTTGAGAGATACCGGCTAGATATAGTCGGCCTCACCTCAACACACAGCTCCGGTTCTGGAACCAGTCTCCTGGAGAGGGGCTGGAGCTTGGCCTTTTCTGGAGTTGCCCTGGGCGAGAGGCGACAAGCAGGGGTGGGTATTCTTGAATCCCCCCACCTTGCTGCCTCTATATTGGAGTTTTCCCCGATGGACGAAAGGGTTGCTTCCCTGCACCTTCGGGCTGGGAAATGGGTCCTGACCATCATTTGTGCCTATGCACCAAATGATGTTTCAGAGTACCCACCCTTTTTGGAGT
The DNA here is from genome assembly GCA_020510985.1 of Pholidichthys leucotaenia. Classification (NCBI taxonomy): domain Eukaryota; kingdom Metazoa; phylum Chordata; class Actinopteri; order Cichliformes; family Pholidichthyidae; genus Pholidichthys; species Pholidichthys leucotaenia. The sequence goes on along the minus strand of CM035839.1, from coordinate 141,310,296 downwards.
CTCTGACCAGGGTGCTGGAGGGTGCTCCTCTTGGAGACTCCATTGTCCTACTGGGGGTTTTCAATGTGCACGTGGGCAACGACAGTGTAACCTGGAGGGGGGTGATTGGGAGGAATGCCCTGCCCGATCTGAACCCAAGTGGTGTTCAGTTATTGGACTTCTGTGCTAACCGCAGTTTGTCCATAACTAACACCATGTTCAAGCATAAGGGTGTCCATATGTGCACCTGGCACCAGGACACCCTAGGTCGCAGGTCGATGATCGATTTTGTTATTGTGTCATCAGACCTGCGACCGTATGTCTTGAACACTCGGGTAAAGAGAGGTGCAGAGCTGTCAACTGATCACCTCCTGGTGGTGAGTTGGATCCGATGGCAGGGGAGGATGCCAGTCAGACCTGGTAGACCCAAACGTATAGTGAGGGTGTGCTGGAAACGTCTGGCTGAGGCCCCTGTCCAGGAGGTCTTCAACTCCCGCCTCCGGAAGAAGTTCACCCACATTCCGAGGGAGTCTGGAGACATGGAGTCTGAATGGGCCATGTTCTCCACCTCTATTGTTGAAACGGCGGCCCAGAGCTGCAGCCGCAAGGTGTTCGGTGCATCTCGTGGTGGCAACCCCCGAACCAAGAGGTGGACACCAGTGGTGAGGGGGACCATTAAGCTGAAGAAGGAGTCCTATCAAGCTTGGTTGGCTTGTGGGACTCCCGAAGCAGCTGAGGTGTACCGGCAGGCCAAGTGGAGTGTAGCTTGGGTGGTTGCTGAAGCAAAAACCCGGGTATGGGAGGAGTTCGGTGAGGCCATGGAACAAGACTTTCGGTTGGCCTCGAAGAGATTCTGGCAAACTGTCCAGTGGCTCAGGAGGGGAAAGCAGCTCCCTGTCCACACTGTGTATGGTGCAGATGGGGCGCTTTTGACTTCGACTGGGGATGTCGTCGGGCGGTGGAAGTAATACTTCGAGGATCTCCTCAATCCCACTGATACGCCTTCCACAGAGGAAGCAGGGCTTGTGGACGAGGGGGATGAGTCGCCTATCACAGGGGCTGAGGTCGCCAAGGTGGTTAAAAATCTCCTTGGTGGGCGGGGCCCGGGGGTGGACGAGATTCGCCCTGAGTACCTCAAGGCCCTGGATGTTGTTGGGCTGTCATGGTTGACATGCCTCTGCAACATTGCATGGAGGTTGGGGGCAGTGCCTTTGGCATGGCAAACCGGGGTGGTGGTTCCTCTTTTCAAAAAAAGGGGACCGGAGGGTGTGCTCCAACTTTAGTGGGATCACACTCCTCAGCCTCCCTGGGAAGATCTATGCCATGGTACTGGAGAGGATAGTCCAGCCATTGGTCGAACCTCCGCTTCAGAAGGAGCAATGTGGTTTTCGTCCTGGCCGTGGCACATCACACCAGCTCTTTACCCTCTTGAGAATTCTCGAGGGTTCGTGGGAGTTTGCCCAACCAGTTTACATGTGTTTTGTGGACTTGGAGAAGGCATTCGACCACGTCCCTCGTGGTTTTTTGTGGGGGGTGCTTCGGGAGTATGGGGTATCGGGCTTGTTGTTACGAGCTATTCGGTCTCTGTACGACCGTTGTGAGAGTTTGGTTCGTATTGCCAACACTCGGTCGGACTCATTCCCACTGAGAGTTGGACTCCGCCAGGGCTACCCTTTGTCACTGATCCTGTTCATAATTTTTATGGACAGGATTTCTAGGCGCAGCCAGGGAATGGAGGGTGTCATTCTTGGTGACCACAGGATCTCATCTCTGTTGTTTGCAGATGATGTTGTCCTGTTGGCTTCATCCAGCAATGACCTACAGTTCTTGCTGGGACGGTTTGCTGCTGAGTGTGAAGCGGCTGGGATGAGAATCAGCACCTCCAAGTCCGAGTCCATGGTCCTCAGCCGGAAAAAGGTGGATTGTCCTTTCCGGGTTGGGGACAGGCTCCTGCCCCAAGTGGAGGAGTTTAAGTATCTTGGGGTCTTATTCACGAGTGAGGGGAGAAAGGAGCGAGAGATTGACAGACGGATCGGATCAGCATCTGCAGTGATGTGGACGTTGTACCGGTCTGTTGTGGTGAAGAGGGAGCCGAGTTCTAAGGCAAAGCTGTCGATTTACCAGTCAGTCTACGTTCCTACTCTCACCTATGGTCACGAGCTTTGAGTAATGACCGAAAGAATGAGATTGCGGATACAAGCGGCTGAAATGAACTTTCTCCATAGGATTGCTGGATTCACCCTCAGAGATAGGGTGAGGAGCTCAGTCATCCGGGAGAAGCTCAGAGTAGAACCACTGCTCCTCCACATTGAAAGGAGTCAGTTGAGGTGGTATGGGCATCTGATCAGGATGCCTCCCACTTGAGGTGTTTCGGGCACGTCCCACTGGGAGGAGACCCCGGGACAGATCCAGGACTCTCTGGAGAGACTATGTCTCCTAGCTGGTCTGGGAACGCCTTGGTATCCTCTCTGAAGAGCTGGAGCAGGTGGCTGGGGAGAGGGAAGTCTGGGCTTCTCTGCTTGAACTGCTGCTTCTGCGACCCGGACCTCCGGAAAAGCAGTAGAAGATGGATGGATGGATGGATGTTGGTCTTGGTTAGGGGTGGGACAAAAGATCGATTCAATAATAGATCGCGATACTTATCACTAACAACAATGCACTGATCGCTAAATGCATGGATCGATCTTTTATTAATTATCATGTAAACATATCATGTAAAAAATTAACATTATCATGTAAAGTCATATATTGTCTCGCGAGATTTGCAGCCAGCTTTGAAAGTGAGGAAGCAGTTAGCTCAGATGTCGGGCCTTTTTTTTTTTTTTTTTTTTGATTTTATAACAAAGATAGAAGGAAGCCCTTGACATGACACACAGCCTGCAAGAAGCACTGCACAAAAAGAAACAAAAACATGCGGGACACACGGGCCAGCACATGTCTCGGAGCAGCATTAACAACAGCCAAGCTAAAAACACCGAGCGCCAAGTAAGTTTATTTATAAAGCGCTTTTCAGAGCTGTATAATCAAAAAGCGCTGTACAATAAAATGGAATAAAAGGAAGTTGATGGATAAAAATAATTTTAAAAACACAAAAACAAGTTAAAACGCATGATTAAAATAATTTAAAAATATCAGACTTGCCATTAAAAAACAATGAATTGAAACTCTACAGAAAGCCTCGTTAAACAAAAAAGTTTTCAGCTGCTTTTAAGAGTCCACAGTCAGATAAATGTAGCTGGGGTTGGAAGTCTATTCCAAACACTGTCCAGCACCCTCCCAGTATGCAGAGATGTGCCTCGGTGGAAAATGAAGCCCCGAGAATACGAGTACTTTATTATATGAAAGAGATGTCAACAGTTTTATTTTGGGACATGATTTGAGGTTGAGTAAGTTTTGCATTTGTTGTCTGTACAGCATGGAATGGCACAATTGTGCATTTGTCAGCAGTACACGCTTGTAATTAGGAGTGCATCCTTTTTTGCTCTTCAGCAGTGGCACATAGTCTGCTTCTTTGCTTTTTTAGTGTATTCTACTTTTATGTATTACGCTGCTACATGGGTATAAAAGTTATGATTAACCTTCTTAAATTCTGGTGCGCTTGCACAGACCAGTGATTTCTAGACATTTTTTCCTAATTCCTTTTTTTTTCCATGAAGAGTTGTGTTCAAAAAAGTTTAGCTGAGAAGGATTTATGTAATGTGTCTTCCCTGAAGTTGATGTTGCCAAGGTAAGATTTGCAGAGCCTTTCTCAGCTCTGTTGGCACTCCCTATGTTCTTATTGTAGAATGTGTAAAGCTCTCCAGGGTCACCAAACTTGCTACACAGGTTCACCTCGGGATCCTGCCCAACAATTATGGGTTGTATACTCAGTCACTGCAGCAGATACTGGAGTCAGTTTGTCTTGGCCTGTCCTTGCCACTGATAATACCTCTATCTGCCAAGAATGTGTCACTGGTCCAGCAAAAGCTAGCGGTACTCAAATACTTTGTAAGCAGTTTCATGAAAAGGTCAGTCAGAAAGCAACTCATATCGGCTCGGACTAACAAGGACATCATGGGAAAGAACTCTCTGAGGATCTGAAAAAAAAAAAAAAGAATTGTTGCTCTACATAAAGATGGCCTAGGCTGTAAGAAGATTTCTAACACCCTGAAACTGAGCTGCAGCATGGTAACCAAGACCATACAGTGGTTTAACAAGACAGGTTCCACTCAGAACAGGCCTGGCCATGGTCGACCAAAGAAGCTGCGTGCACGTACTCAGCGTCATATCCAGAGATTGTCTTTTGAAAATAGATGTATGAGTGCTGCCAGCATTTCTGCAGAGGTTGAAGGGGTGGGGGGTCAACCTTTCAGTGCTCAGACCATACGCTGCACACTGCATTAAATTAGTCTGCATGGCTGTCGTCCCAGAAGGAAGCCCATTTTAAAGGTGATGCACAAGAAAGCCCGCAAGCAGTTTGCTGAAGGCAAGCAGACTAAGGACATGGATTAATGGAACCATTTCCTGTGGTCTGATGAGAACAAGATAAAATTTGATTCAGATGGTGTCAAGTGTGTGTGGCGGCAACCTGGTGAGGAGTACAAAGACAAGTGTGTCTTGCCTACAGTCATGCATGGTGATGGGAATGTCATGGTTTGGGGCTGCATGAGTGCTGCCGGCACTGGGGAGCTACAGTTCATTGAGGGAACCATGAATGCTAGCATGCACTGTGGCATACTAAAGCAGAGCATGATCGGAAACTGGGCTGCAGGGCAGTATTCCAACATGATAACCACCCCAAACACACCTCCAAGATGACCACTACCTTGCTAAAGAAAGTGAGGGTAAAGGTGATGCACTGGCCAAGCATGTCTCCAGACCTAAACCCTATTAAACATCTGTGGGGCATCCTCAAACGGAAGGTGGAGGAGTGCAAGGTCTTTAACACCATGATGTTGTCATGGAGGAGTGGAAGAGGATTCCCGTGGCAACCTGTGAAGCTCCAGTGAACTCCATTCCCAAAAGAGCTAAGGCAGTGCTGGAAAATAATGGTGGCCACACAAAATATTGGCACTTTTGGCACAATTTGGACATTTTCACTTTGGGTTGTACTCACTTTTGTTGCCAACGGTTTTGACATTAATGGCTGTGTGTTGAGTTATTTTGAAGGGACAGCAAATTTACACTGTTATACAAGCTGTACACTGACTACATTGTATCAAAGTGTCATATCTTCAGTGTTGTCCTATGAGAAGATACAATAAAATATTTACAAAAATGTGAGGGTGTACTCACTTTTGTGAGATATTGCACATGACCTACTAGGAATTAAGAAAGAAGACAACATCAACAATACTGGACTGTAGATGGTAAAGAAGCTGGTACATAGAAATACAGTAAGTGACAGACTTAGATTATCCTTAAATAAAAAGAAATCCAAAGTCATGTAAATGTAAAGAAACCAGAGTTTCAGGTTATACTGGGATGTGAAACAATCGATTTCTGAACTTGAAGTTGTTTGAATCATGGATAACGTGATGGGAAATGTGAAACGGCCATCACAGAATTGAGCAACATCCTATGTGACAAGACGGCGATGGACACCCTCCTTAGAACTCTTGACTGGTGCTAATGCATGGCTGTGTTTAACTGACAATTATGAAATCAGTGGAAGCAGATTAAATGCAGCAGAAATGTGGCTCTACAGATCCATATATTACATATAGATGAGGATCAATGCAAACGGTAGATGATAAAACCAGGAATCAGATGTTGAGATTCTTTGGATAGATCATGTCAAAAACAGCTGGAAAGTTTGAAGAAAAAAGAAGCAGACAGTGAAGGTGAAAGATTGAATAACATAATGGATAAGGGATCGTGGTAGGTGGAGAGACAAGACGGTACCTGAATGAATGATTCTGTTCTTTCCTTTGAGCTTATTTTTTCTAGAGCACTGTCTTTTACGTACTTTATAGGATGGGATATATTTAACTATATTTAGAGGATAAAACCACCATCTAAGGTGTCATAAGAAAAAATTCCCTGTGGTTTAGTTTGAAACTGTCTAGACCACAGATCTGCACAGGCTTACAGTAAGCAATTGCAGAAATCCAGTTTCACTTCTTTTTCACTCAAAACTATTACTTACCCAGATATTCAAGATTCCTGTCTCTCATTAATCTGAATATTACCCCCAGCTGACCATGTTTTACATCTCATCTCCAAGATTGCATGTGACACCTTGAAAATACATGTGAGCTTGTGAGTAAACAAACTGACTGCAGTGATGAATTCTGACAATGGTGCTCTGCTTTTTTGCATTAAAAGCGTAGCCCGAGTTAAAAAGATTTTGATTTGAGTTTTTTGGTAAAATAGTTTCACTGGTCAATTCAGTTGAGCTTTTATATAGCACCACTTAACAACATTGGTCTCATAGCACTTTCACTTGCAGGTTAAAGACCCTACTATCTCGGAAAAATACCCCAACAGTCAGCACATGGAGATGGTAGAGAAGAAAAACTCCCATTTAATAAGAAGAAACTTCCAAGAGCCACATTCAGGGAGGGGCAGTCATCTGCTGCGACTGGCTGGGGTTGAGGGTATGGAGAAGAAGAAAAGAATAAACATGGAGAGAACAAATGTGCCAGGAACTCTCAACCTGGGACAGGGTAAACAAATGTTGATGAACAACAAAATTCTTAGAAAATATATTGAGGGTGGAAAAAAAAAGTGAAACACCAGTGCACCATGGGAAGTCCCCCAGCTGTCTACAACTATAGCAGCAAAATTAAAGGAAGGTTCAGAGTCACCTGATCCAAACCTACAGTATATATAAACTTTATCAAAAAATTAAAGTTTTAAGACCATCCTTAAAAAAACAAACAAACAAAAAAAAAAAAACAGATTGAGTCTGTTTCCTGAACCCATAGTGGCAGCTGGTTCCATAGAAGAGGAGCCTGATAACTAAAAGTTCTTCCCATTGTACTTTTAGAGTTTCTAGGTATTACAAGTAATCCTGCTTTTTAGGAGAGGGCTGCTCTGTTCAGGTGATAAGGTACCATAAGATCTTTTGGATAACAGGGGGCCTGATCATTTAGAACTTTTTTTAAGTGAGAAGAATTATTTAAACTTAAATTCTAGATCCTTTTATTTTAATGAGTAGATTCTGGACCTGGTAGTGTCATAAAAAAGAAAAAGGTGGCATGAGCAAAATAAGTCATATTACAATAGAATAATCTATTTGCTGCAATAAGCAAAACTTACTTATGAATTCAAGAAGTATGCGTTACTGCAGACGTATATGTATCCATGTTTGGAACACCAGGAAGCTGTAAAGCTGGATTTATGCACCCGTATCACGTCGGCACCATTACTGACGTACGTCACCAATGGAATGATAGGCAATGTTTTTTGTGCACTGAGTGGAATGCGTTTTCCCGTTGCCAGAACAGATTTCAGCCGATGTGTAAAGTGATTTGTGTTCATCGTGTTTTTGTTTATTAAATAGCAATGGACAAGAGCAGATTGTGATGGAATTGGAGCTAATAAATGTCGAGAAAAAGCAACTCTTCATACAATCACTGTACAGAGAAAGAAAAGAAGTCGGAGAAAACGGTACATGCAACCATCCCTGCTGCCGTTAACAAATCTGACAATCTGCGTAATTACTGGGGTTATGATAAGCCATAAAATGTTCTGTATGTGCTCGCTTCCTCAATATTTTTTTGAATTTGGACCATTGTTCAACTGACTTGCTCTGGAAGTAATGCCGTCGTGAATATGCAGAGCAGTGACGAGAACTAGGAAATGTGAAGGAGGAGAAAAAGCAGGACAAGCACAGCTCTTACGTTCTGCGTCACTGATGTGCATCTCTCCTTCTCTAGAGCGGTGCACGTCGGGCGACATGGGAATATTGCCTCAATGCCGTTGCAGCTGTGTTGCATCGACGTGGGTGCATAAATCCAACTTAAGGGTGCACTCACAATGTAGAGTCCATTCCGTACTGACCAAGGTCCTCCCCACCTAAAAAGGAAAAAAAAAAGTCTGGAACGCTTAATAAGTGTTATCGCTCTTTTCTGCAGAACGGAACATTTCCCCAGCTTTGGAATGGTTGGTAGTCTTGGAACAGAACGAATGCAAATGTTGTTGGAGTAAACTGAAGGAGCTGCACTTCTTTTGTCAGGGATTCCTGAAGGAAGTCTTGGAACCATGCTAAACAAAAACTGTTTGAGCGCAGGCCCCCACTGATGCAGGAGCAGTGGGCCATTTCACTTTGCATGGAACAAGTCACCTGACACCAGTGAGAGTGCACCCTGAGAGAATTCCACTTACTGCTTTTCCTTTAAATATATGAAGAAAGATGGATCTGGGTGTGGGACTGAGATACTGACAACACATGGGTGACCCTCACAGAGGAATATGCTTACCTGTACATAATTTACTATAGCAGGCAGGATTCTTGTGATCTTGGATGGTTGCAGGAAGAAGTGCAGAGTGCTGCAGCTTTTCTCCTGTGTTCACTGGAAAGATACGTACCTGAGGGTCATCATTTTTAAGCAGGCAGAGAGCTTTCCTCTGCAGACTAACGGGTCAGTGATGTGGGGGGAAAAATGTATTCCATGAGGGGGAAGATGTTTTATCATTTATCTGACATGGATGAAAATATTTTTTTATAAAATAAACCGATTTAGCTCCTAAGGTGGTCAACAGTTCTGGTCTTTGTAGTGTTTGCTGGCCACATCCCGTTTGGTTTATATTAGCCACGGGGATAGCTTTTTTTTTTGTTTATTCCTGTGGTATAATTATAATGAGGTAAAGTGTCTGAGAACATTGTTTTATGCATAAAGAAATCAGTATTTGACCTCAAAATTGATTTAGAACTTATTTGTCAGCTAAACTGTTGTTGCATCTGCTTACAGAGAGTCCATTATTGTGAAACAGGAAGCATGATGGGCCATTTTTGTGAGTGGGTGTGTATAGCAGCACTTCCCCTGTCTCTTTGGTCACATATCTCTTGTTTTCTTCCACAGGCTGAAGCCAAGAAGAAAAGGAGTAGTGAGGAAAGAGAGAAATTCATAGTGAGTGAACAATGACAATTTTTCCCCTCCCAAAACAAGTACAATATGCAGATGAGAATTTAGGTGATGGGGCAGCATGTTTTGACATCTCTATTCAGCCAGTCCGTTTTTATGTAGCTCCACTGTTCAATGGATCACTATTGTTTCTGTGGCGTAAATGCTAAAATTGAGTTACATATGGGTTGCTAATTCCTCACTGTCTCATGTTTCCAGGACAAATCCAAGAAGAAGAGGAAAAAAAAGCACAAGAAACATGGCAGGAAAAAGAAAAAGATGGCAGCATCTCAGTCGGACTCTGACCTTGACTAACAGCTGTATTATCTACAAGTAGTAGTGTCATTTGTTTGCCTTCAGGTACCAAAAACTTTTCCAACCCAGCTTTGGTCGTCACACTTGAATGCTAACACCTACAGACTTTGTATTGTGGGCTTCTGTGTGTTAAGATGAGGGAGGAATTAATCCCTCAAGATAAAAATTACCGGTACATATGTTTTGTCTCCCCCACTCCCTGCTTTTGTAGATTACTATTCTTTTATTTTGTGCTCTTCACATGGACTGAAGTGAATTTCCCTGCATTTTACATCTCAGAGATTTCTGAGCACTCATCATGAACATAGCGGTCAGCGTGCCGGTTCCCTGCTACGCACCTGACATCAGTTTCTTCTCGTGGCTCTGTCATGCATGTAGACCGGACAACCTAATGTCTTGCCAGCCTCATATTGAAGTTGGACTTTGTGCTAAGAAATGCCAGCCAAGATTATGCATTAACAGGATGGGAAACTGACTTGCTAGATGAGTTGTCATATACATATATACACAACAGGAATTCACTAATAAAATATTGTTTTGACCTTTGTTGCCACTTCTTGGTTGGAATCTCTTTTTGTAAGTTGGCTTTACACAGTTCAGACACATGAGTCACCATAGAGTTGTGGGTGAAGTTTTTATTCCATTTCACTTGTTTGTGTTGATTTCTGTCATTTTGTCTGCATTGCTGTGTGTATTTGATGGCACTGAACAACAGGAAGGGAAAGCATTTTTTAAGACCTACAAAAAAAATCAATGATGTTGCATTTTGTTTTACGACAGCTGGGTGGGGTGACTATCAACACTGTGGTCTCACAGATGTGAGAGAAAGTTGCAGGAGTGTGTTTCAGTAAAGTTGTCACAACCTTTATGTTCAGTGAAGAAATGCTGAAATTTTCTGAGTTCAAGAGTGATAGCAATGTCGAATTTATATATATGTATACACTACTCACAAAGTTAGGGATATTTGGCTTTTGGGTGAAATTTCAGGATGCACCTAAAATGCACTATAACCTTTACAGGTGATACACACACACAGACCTCACAAAGTTAGGGATATTTGGCTTTCGGGTGAAACTTCAGGATGCACCTAAAATGCACTGGTGTGGGGATCCACTTACAGTGGGGCAAAAAAGTATTTAGTCAGCCACCAATTGTGCAAGTTCTCCCACTTAAACGATGAGAGAGGTCTCCAATTTTCATTGTAGGTATACCTCAACTATGAGAGACAAAATGAGGAAAAAAAAAAATCCAGAAAATCACATTGAAGGATTTTTAATGAATTAATTGGTAAATTCCTCAGTAAAATAAGTATTTGGCCACCTACAAACAAGCAAGATTTCTGGCTCTCACAGACCTGTAACTTCTTCTTTAAGAGGCTCCTCTGTCCTCCACTCGTTACCTGTATTAATGGCACCTGTTTGAACTCGTTATCAGTTTAAAAGACACCTGTCCACAACCTCAAACAGTCAGACCCCAAACTCCACTATGGCCAAGACCAAAGAGCTGTCAAAGGATGCCAGAAACAAAATTGTAGACCTGCACCAGGCTGGGAAGACTGAATCTGCAATAGGTAAGCAGCTTGGTGTGAAAAAAAAATCAACTGTGGGAGCAATTATTAGTAAATGGAAGACGTACAAGACCACTGATAATCTCCCTCGATCTGGGGCTCCACGCAAGATCTCACCCCGTGGGGTCAAAATGATCACGAACGGTGAGCAAAAATCCCAGAACCACATGGGGGGACCTAGTGAATGACCTGCAGAGAGCTAGGACCAAAGTAACAAAGGCTACATCAGAAACACACTACGCCGCCAGGGACTCAAATCCTGCAGTGCCAGACGTGTCCCCCAGCTTAAGCCAGTACATGTCCAGGCCCGTCTGAAGTTTGCTAGAGAGCATTTGAATGATCCAGAAGAGGACTGGGAGAATGTCATATGGTCAGATGAAACCAAAATAGAACTTTTTGGTAAAAACTCAACTTGTCATGTTTGGAGGAGAAAGAACACCATACCTACTGTGAAGCATGGGGGTGGAAACATCATACTTTGGGGCTGTTTTTCTGCAAAGGGACAAGGACGACTGATCCGTGTGAAGGAAAGAATGAATGGGGCCATGTATCGTGAGATTTTGAGTGAAAACCTTCCATCAGCAAGGGCATTGAAGATGAAACATGGCTGGTGTAGAGGAGCTGGAAATAATGAGGCGATTTTGTTTAAAAGCAGCGTTTTAATGAACAGCTCTCCTAACTTGTCTCATCAGGTGCAGAGCGTGGCAGAAGGTAAAAAGAGACAGAGTTCTGCCAGCTTGCTGATTAAATACAGGCACACATCAAAGACAGGCATTACAAAGGCTGACATCCCTCGTTATCTTAATCCCCCCATTGTCCTGTTATCTCCTCGTCTTGGGAGGTGATGGGAACTCCTCTCCTCGTCTTGGGGGGTGAGGGTGACTCCTCCGGTTTCCGCCGTCGCGCCCTGGGACGTCTTTGTTCTTCACACGGCGGGTGAGATTCCTTTGTCCTTTCAGAGGTGTGAAGTTCCTTACATATGCAGTCACTAAGCATTTCACATGTCCTAACATATGTAAGTATGAAATATATGAGTAATATAGACCACAGGCCCCCCAAACAACTAGGAAAGGACAACAGAAAGATTCACAGTCTAGAGCAGTTACTACGACATACTACGTGTTACAGCTGTTGCCACAGAAGAACTTTCTAGCAGCCATGCTTCTAAGATAGTTCAGTGGTAATCATAACAGTATAGTAAAATCATAAGTCGGTCCTAAACTGTTGCAGCACAATTAGAGAATAACTGTGGAGTGGTTGGTATCAGTCCCTGCGCAGCCTGGGTTTAATTCTTCTCCCAAAACTGCTGTAGGTTGGTTTAGGCGTCCTGCTGGGACCTTCTTGTGGGAAATCTGCAGTGTGGGAAGGGGAGAGATTATTTGTTCCCTGCCTGGGGGCTGAGACTTTTCCCTTGGGGGGTCTACCTCGCCGAGGTGCTCGTGCCAACTGTGCAGGCTCGTCTTTCAACAAGAAGGCAGGTTTAAGTCTGTCAATGCTGACTGTTTCTTTTCTGTCCCCATAATCAAGCACAAAGTGTTTATCACCATGTTCCAGCACTCTGTAAGGGCCATCGAATACTGGGCGTAACGTTGGTTTTAGAGCTTCATGCTTAACAAAAACGAATTCAGCTTTTTTTTAAAGTTTGAGGGACAAAAACTCATGGAAAGGAGTGATGAGCTGGACCGGGAAGAGAGTCCGGTCCGTTGCTGCCTAAAAACCTTGGGACTGGCTCTGGGTTCTCTGGTAAAAATTCACCTGGGAGTCTGAGAGGCTGAGCAAAGACTAATTCTGCAGGGGAAGCGTCTAGATCCTCTTTAGGTGCAGCACGCAACCCCAATAAAACCCAGGGAAGTTTATTTACCCAATTTGTGTCCGTTAGTGAGGCTCTGAGGGCGGCCTTTAAGGACCTGTGAAAACGCTCGCATAACCCATTAGCCTGAGGGTGATAAGCGGTGGTGCGGTGAATTGTTGCCCCTAAGCTGTTCGACATGGCTGACCAGAGCTCTGAGACAAATTGAGGCCCCCTATCGGACGTGATGTCTGATGGGACGCCGAAACGTGCCACCCAGTTTGCTAGAAAAACGCAAGCGACTTCCTCCGCTGTAGTTGCCACTAGAGGAACTGCCTCTGTCCAGCGCGTGGTGCGGTCTATCATTGTTAGCAGGTGTGTGAAACCTTGGGAGGAAGGCAGTGGTCCCACGAGGTCGACATGGATGTGGTCGAACCTTCTAGCAGGGATTGGAAAAGGCTCCAGAGAGGCTTTTGTGTGTCTGTGTATTTTGGCGCGTTGACAAGAAATGCAAGTTTTTGCCCATTCTTTTATGTTTTTGCGCAGGCCTGGCCACACAAACTTTTCAGCAACCATTCTGACTGAGGCGCGCACACCTGGGTGTGCGAGGGAGTGAATTGCGTCAAAAATGCGGCGGCGCCAAGCAGCTGGTACTAACGGGCGAGGTCGGCCGGTTGAAATTTCGCATATTAGGGGGGGCACGCCGTCGCGTAACCCTTTTTTCTCCAGCCTTAACCCTGTTGGTCCAGACAAGAGCGCGCGCACGTCCGCGTCGGTGTTTTGTTCTTCTGCTATGGCTGCATAATCTATCCCTTCAAGGATAGGTGCTGCGTATGTGTCTGTGTTAGTGAAGAGTTCCGCTGCTGAGGCAGTGTAATCTGTCTCCTCGCGCTGTGGCGGTGCCACAGCGCGAGAGAGACAGTCCGCTACTACATTAAGTTTGCCTGCTACGTGTCAAATGTCTGTGGTGAACTCTGAAATCGCAGCTAGTTGTCTCTGTTGTCTGCCCGACCATGGTTCTGAAATTTTAGCCATAGCAAAGGTGAGCGGTTTATAATCTACAAAAGCCGTGAAACTCCGCCCTTCTAACCAAAACTGGAAGTGGCGGATGGACAAATGAAGCGCCAGCAGCTCTCTGTCAAAAGTGCTGTATTTGCGTTCAGTTGGGTTTAGCGATTTGCTAAAGAATGCTAAAGGTTGCCAGACCCCGCTGACGAGTTGCTCTACAACTGCCCCTATGGCCAGGTCTGAAGCATCTGTGGTTAGTGCAATGCGGGCCGCGGGATCTGGGTGAACTAACATTGTGGCGTTAGCTAGAGCGTTTTTAACTTCCGCGAAAGCACGTTCGCGCTCCGGGGTCCATTCGACCGCGCTGGAAGCCTTCTTTTTTTTGAGCGCGTCATATAGGGGCTGCATGAGCTGAGCTGCGTGGGGGAGGAAACGGTTGTAAAAATTAACCATCCCCAAAAATTCCTGTAGCGATTTGACCGTGTGGGGCCGTGGAAAACTTTCTATCGCACGAACTTTGTCTGGAAGCGGAACTGCCCCTTTCGGGGAGACTTTGTGTCCCAAAAAATCAATTTGCGAAAAGCCGAATTTGCATTTGGCTGGATCGATTATTAGTCCGTGCTCCTCCAGCCTCTGAAAAACGGTAGTGAGGTGCTGCTCATGTTCCTCCTCGGACGAGCTGGCTACCAGCATGTCGTCGAGGTAGACGAAGACAAAGGGGAGGTCGCGTAGGACCGCGTCCATCATACGTTGAAAAGTTTGGGCCGCACCTTTGAGGCCGAAAGGCATTCGCAAGAATTCAAAAAGGCCGAAAGGGGTTATAACCGCCGTTTTAGGAACGTCTTCAGCTCGGACTGGGACTTGGTGATAACCACGGACTAAGTCTATCTTTGAAAAAATGCGCGCACCCGCTAGATGCAGTGAAAAGTCCTGAATGTGAGGGATTGGGTAGCGGTCATGCGCTGTAGCATTGTTTAATCTGCGGTAATCTCCGCACGGTCTCCAAGAACCGTCGGATTTCGGAACCATGTGAAGTGGTGAAGCCCAGGGGCTCTTCGAGCGTCTGACAATGCCCAATTTTTCGAGAGTTGCAAATTCGTCCCGTGCTATGTTGAGCTTGGCCGCGTCTAAGCGGCGAGCTTTGGCAAAAACGGGAGGTCCCATTGTCGGAATGAAGTGTTTAACTCCGTGTTTAGCTACAGTGGCTGAGAATTTGGGGGTTGTGAGTGCTGGAAATTGGGTGAGGAGTTGCTCAAACTTACCTCCTGCCGTGGTGACGTTGGCCTGCACAGGTGGTGGAGAAACTCGAGCTGAGCATGGAATAGAAGCAAAAGAAAGAAAACCAGGCGCCTATTTGCTAGATCCACTAATAACCCGTGAGCACACAAAAAATCTGCGCCTAACAAGTTATAACTCACCGCCGCTACAACAAATGTCCATCTGTAGCTGCGACCGTGGATGAGGAGGTGCAGGCTCTTTTCGCCGAACGTGTGAATGTCAGAGCCGTTGGCTGCCACTGCTCCGTTGCCCCGGGTGCCCATGGCTCGATCTGCGTGGGAGGGCATGACGAAACTCAGCTGAGCTCCTGTGTCGATGAGGAACTGCTTGCCTGTATGTCCATCCGTCACGTACAACAGCTTGTTTTTCTCGCCGAGAACCGCTGCTGTCAACGGCCCTCGGCTTTGGCGTTTCCCGACATCGCGAATTTGCAGGGGGGAACGCATTTTGCGGGCTTTCTCAGCGAAGCGGTGGTGGTAATAACAGACGTCGTTCTGTTTGTTACGTTTGGACTGCGCCGCCGTCACTGTGGGCTGGGTCTGCTCCGCGGGTTGTGGCTCTCCATGGCTCGGGGCGTCAGTTTGGAGGTCTGCGGATGCCGCTGTGGATGTCAGCTCCTTGCAGGCGTTGACGAGCCGGTAAGCCTCGTTGGCCAGTGTGCGGAAGTCTTGGTGGTCGTTGCACTTCATGCTGGCGAGTGTCCCTCTCATGTGTGGCGGCAGCGTGCTAAGGAAAATAAACTGGAAAAGGAAATTGTCATTGTCCTCTTCCTTGAGCTGCAGCAAATCCTCCATGAGGGCCTTCGGATTGCCCCCACTGTGGCCGTAGACCGCCAGGATTTTCTCGGCTCTTTCCTCCGCTGACGGGACGTAGTTCGCCACGATGGTCGCCTTGAGCGTCTCGTACTTGTCCCGGGTCGGTGGTCGCCGGTCGCCGGATCAAGCTCCGCACACACTTCGAAGTGGCGGAGTCGAGTTTGGAGACGATATGATAGAACTTCGTATCGTCTGCCGTGATGCCCGCCAGTATGAATTGGGCTTCAGCCTGCTGAAACCAAGAGGCGGGGTCTTCTCGCCAGAAGTCTGGCAGCTTGACAGCGACGGCGTTCGTGCACACCATCACTGTTGTGCCCGCTGGGTGAGGTTGCCTTGCTTCGGCTCTCACGGCGGGGCTGGAGCTCGGTTGAGCTCTCTCATTTCCTTCTGCCGGGGGTAACAGTTGTTCGTCCGCTCCCTCGTCTGCGTAGTTGCTGGCGTCTGCCTGAGTCGCCACGGATGAGTCGCTTGAAGAAGAACGCCTCCGGTCCATACTCGCGTCAAGGTCACCAGTGTAGAGGAGCTGGAAATAATGAGGCGATTTTGTTTAAAAGCAGCGTTTTAATGAACAGCTCTCCTAACTTGTCTCATCAGGTGCAGAGCGTGGCAGAAGGTAAAAAGAGACAGAGTTCTGCCAGCTCGCTGATTAAATACAGGCACACATCAAAGACAGGCATTACAAAGGCTGACATCCCTCGTTATCTTAATCCCCCCATTGTCCTGTTATCTCCTCTCCTCATCTTGGGAGGTGATGGGAACTCCTCTCCTCGTCTTGGGGGGTGAGGGTGACTCCTCCGGTTTCCGCAGTCGCGCCCTGGGACGTCTTTGTTCTTCACACAGCAGGTGAGATTCCTTTGTCCTTTCAGAGGTGTGAAGTTCCTTACATATGCAGTCACTAAGCATTTCACATGTCCTAACATATGTAGGTATGGAATATATGAGTAATATAGACCACAAGGCTGGGTCTTTTAGCATGACAATGATCCCAAACACACCGCCCAGGCAACGATGGAGTGGCTTCGTAAGAAGCATTTCAAGGTCCTGGAGTGGCCTAGCCAGTCTCCAGATCTCAACCCCATAGAAAATCTTTGGAGGGAGTTGAAAGTCCGTGTTGCCCAGTGACAGCCCCAAAACATCACTGCTCTAGAGGAGATCTGCATGGAGGAATGGGCCAAAATACCAGCAACAGTGTGTGAAAACCTTGTGAAAACTTACAGAAAACGTTTGACCTCTGTCATTGCCAACAAAGGGTATATAACAAAGTATTGGGAGGAACTTTTGTTATTGACCAAATACTTATTTTACCGAGGAATTTACCAATTAATTCATTAAAAATCCTTCAGTGTGATTTTCTGGATTTTTTTTTCTTATTTTGTCTCTCATAGTTGAGGTATACCTATGATGAAAATTGGAGACCTCTCTCATCTTTTAAGTGGGAGAACTTGCACAATTGGTGGCTGACTAAATACTTTTTTACCCCACTGTAAGTATATTTACACTCAGACGTAAAAGACAAAAAGGAATTGTCATGGTGGGTTTGTGTGTGGATGTGGGGGTGGTGTGTTGGTGTGAACAGTGACAAAGAGAATGGGAATTACAAAGGCTTTGATGTTAAGGCAGCACACAGAGAAGGCTGACCGAGTGGTAGGATTTAAGAACAGAGGTGCCTGAGAGCTGTTACTCTTTTGTGGCTTGAGAAATGGAGAGAGAGGGCTGAATAAAGTCTAATATGATCTGGACCTCTCTGCCTGATTATTTCTCTCTCCACACTGGTGACCCTTGACGCACAATGGAACGCGAGGCGAACACCCCGGAGATGACCCGGACGGGAAGTACCAGCAACGCGTGCGCCGTTTCGGTCAAACTCCCAGACTTTTGGCTACACGACCCGAAGTCTTGGTTCCTCCACACCGAGGCCCAGTTTGCGCTCTGGGAAATAATGGCAGATGACACCAGATACTACTACGTGGTTGCAGCGCTGGATGCACGCACAACTCAGCAGGTGGCGAGCCTGCTCCAACTGCCCCCAGCCCATGACAAATACAGCGCTCTCAAAACCGCGCTGACCCGGCGCTACACGCTCTCTGACTGTGAGAGAGCGGCGAGGCTCCTGACGCGCTCCGAGTTAGGAGACGGGTCGGTGGTTGAATTGATGGAGAAGATGTTGGCGTTGATGGGCACAGATGACGGGCATTTCCTCTTTGCTCACCTTTTCCTCCGGAACCTCCCGATGATGGCCACAACGGTCCTTGCCAATTTGCCGCTGCTGGCCGCGCGCAACTGCCGGGTGCTAGCCCAGGAGGCAGATTGGATTATCTTCACCACCAGAGCCCTCACAGTGAACGCAGTGGCATCGGACCCCAGCAAGACGGACAGCGGAGGCGAGGAGCCAGCGATGGTGACTGCAGCGGAGGCCAAGAAGCACTGGAGAGACACGCTCTGTGTCTACCACCGCCGTTTTGGAGAGGACGCGTGCCGATGCGTGCCACCGTGCCAATTGAAGCATTTGGGAAACACCAGGACCGGCAGTCAGTAGCAGCTGCGACCGCCGGTGAAGCAAGCAAGCTGTTCTAAGTGACAGACTCACGCTCGGGGAGACGGTTCCTTGTGGACTCCGGCTCCCAAAAGAGCCTCATCCTGCCATCCTACGCCGACCGGCTGGCGGGAACTAGCGGCCCCTAGCTGATGGCCGCAAACGGCTCAGACATTAAGACTTTTGGAGAGAGGACATTGACTGTATCCTTGCACGGTCGTACATACCAATGGACATTCGTCATAGCGGCATGCAGCTTCCCCATCTTAGGCGCTAATTTTTTGTGTGCACATGGACTACTAGTCGATGTTACTAACAGACGCCTGATTAACGCTATGTCTTTGGATTCTCTCCTCTGTACAGCTCGAGGAGCTGGGCCAACAACACTAGCCAATGTCACAGCTCCAGGGGGTAAGTTCCACACACTACTCAACCAGTTCCCAGCACTCACAGTCCCAATGTTTTCAGCAACCATCACTTAACACTGGGTGGAGCACTTCATTACCACCACGGGGCCGCCCGTTTTCGCAAGACCTCGGCGCATGGTCGCAGCTAAACTGGCCATAGCGCGCGAGGAGTTTGCCAACTTGGAAAGGTTGGGCATCATCAGGCGCTCAAACAGCCCATGGGCATCCCCGCTACATATAGTTCCTAAGGCCGAGGGATCGTGACGACCATGTGGAGATTTCCGCAGATTAAACAACGCCACAGCGCACGACTGCTACCCCATCCCTCATATTCAGGATTTTTCCGTTCACCTCACCGGGGCACGCATTTTTTCCAAGATAGACCTGGTCCACAGTTACCACCAGGTCCCGGTGCGCGCTGAGGACATACCTAAAACGGCAGTAATCACCCCGTTTGGCCTGTTTGAGTTTTTACGTATGCCTTTCGGGTTAAAAGGCGCGGCACAGACATTCCAACGCATGATGGATGCAGTGTTCTGCCGTTTGTGTCCGTCTACGTGGACGACATCCTCATAGCCAGCACATCCGAGGACGAACACATAACCCACCTCAGGACAGTTTTCCAGAGGTTGGAGGAGCACGGGTTAATAATCAACCCGGAAAAGTGCCAGTTTGGGGTGGCGGGGATCAATTTTTTGGGCCACCGCATCTCACCTGAGGGCGCAACACCCTTGCCGGATAAGGTGTGCGCCATGGCGAATTTTCCCCGGCCTGAGACGGTCAGGGCGCTGCAGGAGTTTTTGGGGATGGTTAACTTCTACAATTGTTTCCTCCCCCGCGCAGCCCAGCTCATGCAGCCGTTGTACGCCGCGCTTAAGAAACAGAAACCGGCGGACAGAGTCGACTGGACTCCTGAGCGGGTGCAGGCGTTTTCCGAGGTTAAAACAGCTCTGGCGAGCACCGCACTGCTGGCGCACCCGAACCTGGCGGCTCGGATAGCGCTCACTACCGACGCCTCGGACGTGGCCATAGGGGCCATCATGGAGCAGCACGTCGCCAGTTCTTGGCAGCCACTCGCCTTTTTTAGCAGGTCTTTGCGCAACAGTGAGCATAAATACAGCGCGTTCGACAGAGAGTTACTGGCTCTCCACCTGGCCATACGCCACTTCCAGTTCTGGCTGGAAGGGCGCATCTTCACTGCGTTCGTAGACCACAAGCCGCTAACGTATGCGATGGCCAAGGTTTCAGAACCATGGTCGGGCCGGCAGCAGAGACAGCTGGCCGCAATCTTGGAGTTTACAACCGACATTCAGCATGTGGCCGGTAAACTCAACGTGGTGGCAGACTGCCTCTCGTGCACATTAGTGTCCCCAGTCTACTTGGGGATAGATTACTCTGCCATGGCTGCCGCGCAGAGCAGCGATGCGGACGTTTGTGCGCTCCAGTCTGGACCAACAGGGTTAAGGCTGGAGAGTAGAGTACTGCAAGACGCCCCTCCCCCCAATCTGTGATGTCTCCACGGGCCGCCCGCGCCGGGTGGTACCACATGCTTGGCGCCGCCGCGCTTTTGAGTCTGTTCACTCCCTGGTGCACCCAGGAGTGTGCCCGTCAGTCAAAATGGTGGGAGAGAAGTTCGTCTGGCCGAGCCTGCGCAAACAGGTAAAAGAGTGGGCTGCAGCCTGCGTAGCGTGCCAGCGAGCTAATGTGCACAAGCACACAAAGGCCCCCTTGGAGTCGTTCCATATCCCGGCTAAGCGGTTCGACCACATTCACGTGGACCTCGTGGGCCCCCTCCCGCCATCGCAAGGGTTCACGCACCTCCTGACAGTGCTGGCCCGAAGCGCTGGCCCGAAGTAGTCCCGCTAGCTTCCACCGCGTCTGCAGAAGTTGCACACACTTTTTTGATGACATGGGTGGCACGTTTCGGCGCCCCTTCAGATATCACGTCCGATTGGGGCCTGCAATTTGTTTTCGACCTCTGGTCCACCATGGCCCAGAGCCTGGGCGTCTCACTTCATCGCACGACCGCATACAACCCACAGGCCAATGGGTTATGCGAGCGTTTCCATAGATCGCTTAAAGCAGCGCTCAGGGCTTCGCTTACGGATGCAAATTGGGTGGACTGGTTGCCATGGGTTCTATTAGGGTTGCGTTCAGCACTGAAGGAGGATTTGGCAGCCTCCCCAGCAGAGCTGTTTTTTTCCCAGCCGCTGCGGCTCCCAGGGGAATTTTTGCTGAACAGCCCCGCGCTGAACACTGATCCATTCCCACTTTCACCGCGTAACGCAGTGGCAGGGACGGTGTCCGGTCCGATCCACCACTGTTTTCCATGCGCTTTTGTGCCAAAGTCCTTGAAGGACGCGGCGTTTGTATTTGTCAGGCACGATGCCCACCGGACCCCCTTGCGCCCACCCTATGATGGCCCGTTCAGTGTGCTGGAACCCGGGGAGAAACATTTTGTGTTAGACTTGGGGGGACGCAGAGAAACAGTGTGTATAGACAGGCTTAAGCCCGCTTTCGTGTTACCAGACGAGCAAGTGGTTCTGGCCCGAACTCCTCGGTGCGAACGACCCCCACTGAGAACTCTTCAGGTAAATGACTCGTCAGATCAGTCACAAAGGCATGCTAATGATGTTTTCCCCCTTCCTAATGTCCCCTCACAGACGGACACACCCCCAACCTCGAAGCCGCAGACCCCACGTTACAGCCGCTACGGACGAAAGTTGAAGCCCAAAAAGAACATGAGGGTCAAGGCTCAGTGAGAGTCTGGGGGGGGGCGGGGGTGCACTTCAGTATATTTACACTCAGACGTAAAAGACAAAGAGGAATTGTCATGGGGGGTTTGTGTGTGGATGTGGGGGTGGTGTGTTGGTGTGAACAGTGGCAAAGAGAATGGGAATTACAAAGGCTTTGATGTTAAGGCAGCACTCAGAGAAGGCTGACCGAGTGGTATGATTTAAGAGCAGAGGTGCCTGAGAGCTGTTACTCTTTTGTGGCTTGTGTTTCTAGAGAAATGGAGAGAGAGAGAGAGCTGAATAAATAATTATTTGATCTGGACCTCTCTGCCTTATTATTTCTCTCTCCACAGTATAACCTTTACAGGTGAACTTAATTTGACCTTCTCTCACCTTTTGAATGCACATTTCCAACTGTTCAATGTTTCAGTACTTGTGTAACTTGCTGTTCTCTAACAAGGTGTTAAGTGGCAAAATTTACAACAGGTGCTTGATCCATGAATCGACCAATAAATTTTCTGTTTCAATTAGAATTGGTATTTAAACAGTCCTCTTCATCATGCTGTTAACGTTTTGACATCGTGAGACCAAGACGACACCTAACAATTGATCAACAGTACTTTGCCATTGCGAGACTTCAAACAGAATGTTCTCAGGGGAAAGTGGCCACTGAGCTTAGTGTCACAGAGTGTCATCAGCAGGTTGCAACAGAGATACAGAGAGACTGGAAGAGTCACAGAAAGGCATCTCTCTTCTTGCCTTGAGAGAGAGCAGTCGCATTTTTCTTCCCTCCTCCCCTGCCTTCCTGATCTATTCCCAGCTTTTGCAATGTTGCGTTTTTGTCTGTGTTTAGTCGCTCTTCTTCTGCTGAATCTTAATCTAAACGGAAATTATGGATTTGGAAGCGGCTTAAATGTGCTATTGTCACTATTTTTCAACAAGAATTGGGCCAAGGGGGAGCTCAAGAATTGGAACCTACGAGGAGACTCATGGACATTGGAATTCATGCGTCTGTGGAAACATTATTGGTTATGATCTCAGGACTTCTATTTTTGGCTGTGGAGTTCCCTGATGCATCAGAAATTGAAGGAAGGTGAGAGAGCTGATCAAAGTGGACCCGGCAAGCTCTTTCATCAAATTCGACCAGTTGGGGAGGGCACGAGTAGCGGCAAACGGTGAACTGAATGACAGTGATTCAGTGAAGGAATACGTCTGAAGCCCTGTGCTCTCCATGGAAAAACAGTTTAAGCCTGCACATATAATGGAAGCACAGAATTACACGGGTGAGGACAAATTCTATTCTCTGAGTGCACTGTGCTGATTTGATTTGATTTGACCTTGTTTGCCCCGTGTTTACATTCCTCCTGATTGAGATAAGCGGAAGGACCGGCTCTTATGTCTACCCAAACAATCAACAATCAGTTGTTTGTCGTCAGCGGATTGGACCCTCAAGGACAATGCCCATGTGCCTTCTGCAAGCAAGAGAGAGAGCAAGAGAGATAGACTCTGGACTTGTTTATAAGTCACATGATTATAACATCTCAACATCCTCAACATTAACAACATCCTCACTCTCTATGAAATATTTTTTTTTTTTTTGCTGGTCATTAACATTTGTTTGTTCTCTCCCATAGATTGAGTCCCCATCGTGCTGTTTGCTCTCTACATGTCTGTTCTTTTCATCTTCTCTGTCCCCTCACCCCCCAGCCAGTCGCAGCAGATGACTGCCCCTCCCTGAGCCTGGTTCTGCTGGAGGTTTCTTCCTGTTAAAAGGGAGTTTTTCCTCTCCACCGTCGCCAAGTGCTTGCTCACAGGGGATCACCTGATTGCTGGGGTCTTTCTGCAACTGTGGGGGTTCCCCCCTACAGTTGATAGTGCTATGAGATGACTGTTGTTGTGAAATGGCGCTATATAAATAAAGTTGAATTGAATTGAATTGAATTGAACATCTATCCACTGCCAGGAGGCGCCCTCTGCTGCTCACTAACAACTGTTACATTTACACTACACAATGCATATAACACTACATGCATACAATACACTGCCTCTCAACTTTTGTGTGTGATCTCCTGCTAAATGTCTGCTAAATGTGCATTGAGGTTTTTTTTTTGCCTGCAATCAAAATTTCGCTCACTTGCCGAGCGTCATTCTGATAAAACATGTGTTTTTTTCTCTCGCCTACTGTGTCATATCCATTTTCTTTTCTTTTTTTTCCTTTCTTCTTTATGACTGGCGCCTAGCGGCTGCCCCGGCCTTGGATGCGCTCTGCAGAGCGTGCCCAAATGCCAAGTCACGTTTCGTTACCTTGTATTCATACATGTGTAATGACAATAAAGTTGAATCTCAATCTCAGAAGTGGATGTCCTTTGGCCACATCCCACACTGATGACCACTTCATTGTGAACAGTGCACTGTTAAACCGGATGATGAATGCCACTCAACTCCAGGCACATTTAAGGGAGGTGAGAGACGCCCAAGTGTCACTTCACACTGTTGGAAATGTTTACATCGGCTTGGTCTGTGTACTAGACGACCTGCAAGGGTACCTGACCACACCACCAGGCACAGGCATCATTGTTTGCTTGGGCCATGGAGCATTTACGCTGGACAAGGGACCAGTGGGCTTCAGTGCTTTTCTCTGATGAAAGTCGATTCACACTGAGCAGAAATGATGGCTGCCAACGATGTTGGAGATGTCAAGGAGAGCGCTATGTATCAGCCACTGTTGTCACCAGATGAGCCTTTGGTGGTGGTGGTGTTACAGTCCGGGCACGTGTCTCGTCAATACAAAACTCCCCTACACCTTGTGAATGGTACAGTGACAAGCCGATACTACCTGAATAACGTCATTAATCCAGTCATTGTGCACCTGCATGAACAACACAGGCCTAATTTCATCTTCATGGCCGACAATGCTCCAGCTTGTCGAGGTTGTACCATTTGCGAATGGCTGCTGGAGGCTGGGGTACCTCAAATGGAGTGGCCTGGTCTTTCTCCAGACCTGAATCCCATAGAAAACCTATGGGATCAGCTGAGTCACTGTGTAGAGGTTCATAACCCTGCACCTCACAACCTCAATGACCCCAAGGGCTGCCCTTCAAGAAGAGTGGAATGCCATGCCTCAGCAGACAATAAGTTGACTTGTGAACAGCATGAGATGTCAGTGTCAAGCTGTAATTGATGTTTAAGGGCACATGCCAAGTTATTGTGACACTGACATTTTTGTTGTGGTATACTCATCACTGTTGTTAGCTTTTGTTTCAATAAATTGCTTGAGATGAGGAATTCACCATTGCATGCTTCTACTTCTACATGCATATTTCTACATGCTTGTACTATGCCCTCATCATCATCATAGCAGTCTGTCGGGGGCGACAGTGACTGTTTCATTTAGGTCTGATCAGATTCCTCCACGCAGCTCTGTCCTTTGCACTCCGCTGCCAGGAACTCCTGCCCTTGTTAACCTGGGTGACGTCCGAGCCGGTATGAGTTGCTTTCTGACTGACCATTTCATGAAACTGCTTGCAAAGTATTTGAGTACCACTAACTTTTGCTGGACTAGCGGCACATTCTTGGCAGATAGAGGTATTATCAGTGGCAAGGACAGGCCAAGACAAACTGACTCCAGTATCTGTTGCAGTGACTGAGTATACAATCCATTGTTGTAGGGCAGCATTCCGAGGTGAAATAGGAGAGCTTTACACATTTTATTAGTAAGAGCATAGGGAGTGCCAACAGAGCTGAGAAAGGCTCTGCAAATCTTTCCTTGGCAACATCAACTTCAGGGAAGACACATTACATAAATCCTTCTCAGCTAAACTTTTTTTTGAACACAACTCTTCATGGAGAAAAAAAAGGAATTAGGAAAAAATGTCTAGAAATCACCGGTCTGTGCAAGCGTACCAGAATTTAAGGTTAATCATAACTTTTATACCCGTGTAGCAGCATAATACATAAAAGTAGAATACACTAAAAAAGCAAAGAAGCAGACGATGTGCCACTACTTTCATATATAATATCACTGTAGTGTGAACTTTTTACATTTCCATAAATTTCACCCGAAAGCCAAATATCCCTAACTTTTTGAGTAGTGTATAGTCACACACGCACACGGAGTGGTAATCAGAATTAGGGAACAATGAGTTAATACTTGATTTCTAACATAAGTTATTCTTCGTTGTTCAGAATTTTACAGAATATCAGCTGTGGCTTTACCACTGCTGTACTAGCATGTTTTAAATAACCAAGGCACTTCAACACAAACATTTATTTTGTATTAAAAAAAGTAGTGAGCAAAATTAAAGAACAGTGACCACTGTGTCAGAAGAGTTAAACAATATTTTTTTTTTTTTTTTTTTTTTTTTTTTAGGGCTATAGGATTCAAAAATTAATAGGAAGTATAGAGGCCCTTGCTTTGAATGACTAAAGGACATCTGTGCCCGCAGGACATCACGAGTTTCTCACACTGCTCTAGTTTGGGAGATAGAATTATGCGAAGACTCTCAGTTGGGAATTGGTTAACCTCTTGCACTCCGGTGTACCGCAGACGGGCACGTCTCTGCGTCCTAGAGCGCACGAGGGCGCTGCGTCCAAGAGCGCACTGAAAAAAAAAGCTGCATTTCCATTCTTCCACGACAGACACAGCCGCAAACAGATTAGATATGATTGACCTCTCATTCGACTAATAAGAGCCTTGAATTGGGTTTCTGAAACCTTGAAGAACCAGTGACTGAAAACCTAGCAAGAAGGACCTGCCTACCAACGCTGCAAATGCAGCGAGCCAATTGAAGCACAGAAGTTCGAAAGCTGCTTTGTGTAAGGCTGGGTGAAGAGAGACTGCTGCAGCAGATGAAAAAAGGACCCACAGGAAGAACCGCCACAGATCCAGCAGCACGGAGACCACCCACAAGTGCGACCTGTGTGACAGGGACTGCCATTCGTGCATCGGCCTGTTCAGCCACAGGCGGTGCTTTTTTTTTTTAATTCCAGCAGAATAGACGTTTAGGATTCTCTTCCATGGTCATCATAGACCGATGGAGGCCGACGACGAAGGCTGGGTGACACACACGCGTTCGCCAGTCCTTTTTTATTACTACTGTTATTTGTTTTGAAAAATCGTTCGCCAAAACCGCAATCATGGAAGCGCAAAACTGCAATAATGGAATTATGTTTTGACCGGGTCGCGAGACCAGAACCACGAGTCCGTAATAAGCGGACCAGCTTCATGTTCGTCTGACAATGAGGAAGAGAAGTTTGCCAGCTACGCTGCTGCTGTGAACAGGTAAGTGTTATAAGCTAAATTATTCTTTATCCCTGAAAATTGTAATCAAAAATGACTTTTGACCGATCGGTAAATTACAACTGTGCGGCGCACAAAGTCCGAAGTCCATGCGCTGCGGTACACGGTTCGTGCGCCGCGTCCGGACCGTGAACACCACCCCCCCCGCTACTCTTCTGTAGCGGGGGGGGGGGGGGTGACTGTGCGCCGCGGTCGCCACATCGCCACATGACTATTCCGTCATGTAGCGATGGCCGATGTCCATCCTCTGTAGCGGGGTGGTGGTGGGGGTTGTTCTGCATTACAAATATTTGAGAATAATTTTTAGTGCACTGTAGGTTATTTTTTCTTGTAAAAAAAAGCCACACATTTTTTACGTGGCATGCTTCTTTGTGTGTGGGGGCTTGTTTGTTCATTCATTCATGAATGAATGAATGAATAAACAACCCCCCCCCCCCACACACACACACACACAGCCCTGAGTGTCACCTTTCATTAGAGCCCAAGATCAAGCTTCTATATTGAATCATTCAAAAGTTAGACGTTTTTCCAAACTGTGCCATTTGGCACAATTTGGCGCAGTTCAAAAACGCCTGGGAACTACCTGAGAACAAAGCTGTGTAATATATTCATTTTTTTGTGGTATTGTTACAAAATTTTGACCTCAGCTGGATAACACTTGGTTTGTGGAGAATGGTGAAGGACAAGGCTGAGTTTATTTCTCAAGTCGGTTTTATTCACATTCTCCAACATCTTCCAAACACAGAAAAGAGAGTGAATCTCCCCACATCTGTCCCTTTTATACCCAGGACATCAAACATACAGTCACATGGTACTTAATCCCAGTCACAATGTAACTTCCCCCCGATCTTAACTCACTCCACCTCCCAATCTCTGGCCGCTGGGAGAAATCCCCCAAGGCTATCTCTTTGCATGCCAAAGACTAAACTTTCACACCCTCGTGTTATCTCCAGAACTGCTCAGTCCTTTGTTCCGTCTCAGATGTGAAGCCTAAGGTGGTATACGTATGAATCATACAATCATATACATATGTGCATATATGTGTGCCACATGACCCCCCCCCCCCCCCCAAAACGTCTAAGATGGAACAAACGTAATAACAGTTTGCAAGTCATGGTAAAATTACTACATATCAGTCCAAATGTTGCTTGGGCCTCAGTCGCCTCCCATATCTGCTGTAAGCGGGCTTTACCACCCCCGCGGCGTCTTCCTGCTGTGGAGCTGCTGCCTGAGGATTAGAACTGTTAGTCAATCTCTGTGGGTGTTCTGGGGAATGCTCTCTAGGGCAGGGGTGTCCAATCATGTGCCATGGAGGGCCAAGACCCTGCAGGTTTTCTCTTCTACCCAGTTGCTTCAGCAGGTGTTTTCACTGATCAGCAATCAGTGGGAGGAAGTTCAGTGAAATCTGGTGCTGAACACACTGGTTGGAGGTAAAGCCTGCCGGGTCTTGGCCCTCCATGGCACATGATTGGACACCCCTGCTCTAGGCGGTCTGCCGCGCCGAGGAGCCTTGGCCAACTGCACAGTTTCGTCAGCTACCACAAAAGCGGGTTTGAGCCTGTTTATGCCAATCATTTCTTTTCTGCCCCCCAAATCTAGCAAAAAATGCTAGATTTTTCATCTAGCATTTTTTCCATCTAGCATTTTTTCCAATTTTCCATCATAAGGTGGGCGTAAAGGTGGGCGATGGGCATCATGTCTGACAAAAACAAACTCTGCATTTTTTAAAGCCTTAGGCACAAAAACACATGGAAAACTGCGGTGAACGGGGCCAGGTAGCGTGCTCGGGCCCGTGCTACTCTGTAACCGCTGAGCTGGGGAGCACTCTGGCGCCGGATTATCTGGGAGAAATTCTCTGGGCAGCCGAAGTGGCTGTGCGAAAACTAGCTCAGCTGGGGAGGCTTCTAAATCCTCTTTTGGTGCAGAACGCAACCCCAATAAAACCCATGGTAGCCTGTCCACCCAATTTGTATCCGTAAGCGACGCCCTGAGAGCTGCCTTCAATGACCTGTGGAAACATTCGCATAACCCGTTAGCCTGCGGATTATACGCGGTTGTGCGGTGACTCGTCACCCCCAGGCTGTGGGCCATTGCTGACCAAAGTTCGGAAACAAATTGCGGGCCTCTGTCAGACGTAATGTCCGACGGAACTCCAAAACGCGCTACCCATGTTGTTAAAAACGCACGCACCACCTCCTCGGTTGTGGTTGATGACAGTGGGACCATTTCCGGCCAGCGCGTGGTGCGGTCAACCATTGTCAGAAGGTGTGTGCACCCCGTGACGGTGGGAGGGGGCCTACAAGGTCCACATGAACATGATCAAACCTCTTAGCTGGGATGTGAAACGGCTCCAAAGGAGCTCTTGTGTGCCTGTGCACCTTGGCTCGTTGGCAGGCCGTGCAGGCTGCTGCCCACTCTCTAACTTGCTTGCGCAGGCTTGGCCATACAAATTTCTCTCCCACCATTTTGACCGACGCGCGCACTCCCGGGTGCGCCAGGGAATGAATCGAGTCAAAAACGCGGCGGAGCCACGCGGCCGGTACCACAGGACGCGGTCGCCCAGTGGAGACATCGCAGATTGGGGGGGCATACCGTCTTGCAGCACCCTGTTCTTCAGCCTTAACCCTGTTGGTCCAGACTGGAGCGCGCGCACGTCCGCGTCGCTAACCTGATCCGTGGCCATGGCTGCATAATCTATCCCTACGCGGACTGGGGCCGCGCGCACTTCCGCGTCGCTAACCTGATCCGCAGCCATGGCTGCAAAATCTACCCCTGCGCTGGCTGGAGCCGCCGCAGCGCGCGAGAGGCAGTCTGCCACTACATTAAGTTTACCCGCTACATGCTGGATATCGGTAGTAAACTCCGAGATCGCGGTCAGCTGTCTCTGCTGCCGGCCCGACCACGGTTCTGAAATCTTGGCCATCGCGAAGGTCAGCGGCTTGTGATCAACGAACGCGGTGAAACTGCGTCCCTCCAGCCAAAACTGGAAGTGGCGAATGGCCAAGTGGAGAGCTAACAACTCCCTGTCGAATGCGCTGTATTTTCGTTCACTGTCGCGCAAGGTCCTGCTGAAAAAGGCGAGCGGTTGCCAAGCTCCTGCTACATACTGTTCCACGACCGCTCCTATGGCCACATCTGACGCGTCAGTGGTGAGCGCTATGCGGGCCATTGGGTCTGGATGTGCCAACAACACAGCGTTTGCCAGGGCTGTTTTGACTTCCGCGAATGCGCGCTCTCGCTCCGGCGACCATTCGATTTTGTTTGTGGGTTTTTGTTTTTTTAGTGCAGCATACAATGGTTGCATGAGCTGCGCTGCGTGGGGGAGGAAATGGTTATAAAAATTCACCATTCCCAAAAACTCCTGTAACGCTTTGACCGTTTGTGGCTGGGGAAAATTTGTTATTGCGCGCACTTTGTCGGGCAGAGGAACCGCTCCTTCTGGAGAGACGCGATGCCCCAAAAAATCAATCTGCGCCACCCCGAACTGACACTTCGCTGGGTTGATTATTAACCCGTGCTCTGCCAACCTCCAGAAAACTGCTGTGAGGTGGTTTTCATGTTCGTCTTCGGGCGCGCTGGCTACCAATATGTCGTCCAGGTAGACGAACACGAAGGGGAGGTCGCGCAGAACCGCATCCATCATGCGTTGGAACGTCTGCGCCACGCCTTTAAGCCCAAACGGCATGCGCAAAAACTTGAAAAGCCCGAAAGGAGTTATTACCGCTGTTTTGGGTATGTCCTCAGCACGCACTGGGACCCTGGTGGTAACCGCGTACCAAGTCTATTTTAGAAAAAATGCGCGCCCCCGCCAAATGAACTGAAAAATCTTGGATGTGCGGGATTGGGTTGCGGTCGTGCGCTGTAGCGTTGTTCAACCTGCGAAAATCACCGCAAGGTCGCCACGAGCCATCAGCTTTTGGGACCATGTGAAGCGGTGAAGCCCATGGGCTCTTCGAACGCCTGATGATGCCCAACCTTTCCAGGTTGGCGAAATCCTCGCGCGCTATGGTCAGTTTAGCTGAATCCAAGCGCCGAGCTTTTGCAAAAACGGGTGGGCCGGTGGTAGTAAGAAAATGTTCCACCCCGTGTTTAGCCACGGTCGCCGAAAATGTTGGAACCGTGAGTGCTGGGAACTGAGTGAGGAGTGTGTGGAACTTACCACCTGCAGCTGTGACGTTGGCATGTGCTGTTGGCGGGGCCACTCGAGCTGTACAGGGAATAGAATAAAAAGAGAGTGCATTAACCAGGCATCTGTTAGCAAGATCAACTAACAAACCATGTGAGCACAAAAAATCAGCCCCTAACATGTTGAAATTGACTGCCGCTAAGATGAAAGTCCACTCGAATGCACAGCCGTGTAAAAACAGAAGCAGAGTCCTCTCACCGAAGGTCTTAATCGCCGAGCCGTTCGCTGCTGACACCCCGGGGCCACTGGACGGCACCAGCCGATCAGCGTAGGAAGGTGTGATGAAACTCAGCTGGGAGCCTGTGTCCACAAGGAAATGCCTCCCCGAGCGTGCATCCTTCAGGTAGAGCAGCTTATTCTCCTCTCTGAGGGCCGCAGCTGCTACCGACCCCCGGTCTTGGTGTTTTCCCGAGCGCTTGAAATGGCACGGTGGAATGCACTTGCGTGCCCTCTCTGCGAAACGGCGATGGTAGAAGCAAAGGACGTCGTCTGCTCCGTGTTTCCTGGCCCCTGCCGCCGCCGTCGTCGGTGAGTCTGGTGCTGCAGCCTCTGGCCCCCTGCCATCTCCGAACGTTGTGCCTAGCTCCGCTGCCGCGGCTGTAGCCGCGGCCGTAGCCGCACGCTGTTTATTGGCATTGACGAGTCGTTGCGCCTCCTGGCCCAGCTCACGGTAGTCTCGCCGGGCCAACAGTGGTGAACTGGCCAGGGTCACTCTCACCGCTGACGGTAGGGTCCTGAGGAAAAGGTGGGTGACGATGAAGTTATCATCTTCGGAGTCTCTCAGCCTCAACATCTTCCCCATCAGGTCTGCAGGTCTGTCGCTCTCAAATTCAGTCAGCGCCAGGAGCCCTTCTGTTCGCTCCTCCACCGAGGGGGTGAAGTAACGGATGAGTGCAGCCTTCAACGTGCTGTACTTGTCACTGTCCGGCGGGTGGTTGATCAGGCTCTTCACTCGCTGGGCTGTGTGGTTGTCCAGCTTTGCAACCACGTGGTAGAACTTTGTGGCATCTACCGAAATCCTTCGGAGGTTGAACTGCGCCTCGACTGCGTTAAACCAGGAGCGCGGATTGTTCTGCCAGAAGTCCGGTAGCTGAACTGTGGCTGCATCCATTTGGCTGGCTCCTGACGAGTCTGGCTCGGGAGAATTGCTTCAGCTCATAATACGTCTAAGGGTCACCAGTGTGGAGAATGGTGAAGGACGAGGCTGAGTTTATTTCTCAAGTCGGTTTTATTCACATTCTCCAACATCTTCCAAACAGAAAAGAGAGTGAATCTCCCCACATCTGTCCCTTTTATACCCAGGACAACAAACATACAGTCACATGGTACTAAATCCCAGTCACAATGTAACTTCCCCCCGATCTTAACTCACTCCACCTCCCAATCTCTGGCTGCTGGGAGAAATCCCCCAAGGCTATCTCTTTGCATGCCAAAGACTAAACTTTCACACCCTCGTGTTATCTCCAGAACGGCTCAGTCCTTTGTTCCGTCTCAGATGTGAAGCCTAAGGTGGTATACGTATGAGTCATACAATCATATCCATATGTGCATATATGTGTGCCACAGGTTCTACATTTTTGTTGCATTTTCCAGCCCGGATCTGAAGCTGTGTGTTATTTGCAAGCATTTTTATCCAAAAAAACACCCAGGCGAACTTTATTTTCTTCAAGTTCAGTATGTTTAGATGACTGTTACTCAGTGGCCGGAGCACTTAGAGAGATTGACTGTTTTGCCAAAAAATTCAAAGTGTTTTCTTTTAAATGAGAACAACTCCATGAAGATGCTGCAAAGGGTTGAAGAACAGCTTTTGATTTACTTTGGGCACATTATTTTTAGGCGTTTTTAGGGAAATTGACCAGAGTGCAAGGGGTTAAACACTGCTACTGGAATTGTTTGTCAGGTTACTAAACTAATAAGGCAAGGATCTGTCTCAGCACACAGTGTCCATCGTTTAAGACAATTTGGACTCAAAGCTGACCCTGCAATGAATAAACCTCTCATCAGCAGAAATAAATTCTGAGGAGCATCTTTTTTATCCAAATTTCCAAAACCTTGACTACTCAGAGTTGGGACCAGGAAGCAGAGTCGCAGTCTTACACGCCTCTCTGCAGCTCCTCTTCATCCGTCACCCTTGAGCTTAGCCCCTGTCTTCCCCATCAGAGAATCATTGTCTGCTCCCTCCAAAGTAAATAAAAATATAATATATAAGCATCCCAAAGTGATTAAGCAAAATATTGGTAAAACTCAAATTAAACACAAAGCCTCTAAATTGAATGATTTGGCCTCTGTTCCTCCTCATAATTTAAAAATTAAATGTGGTTTATTAAATATTAGGTCTCTAACTCCCAAGTCTCTGTTAGTCCATGATCTGTTCATTGATCATCAGATTGATTTAATTTCCCTAACAGAGACTTGGTTAGGGCAAGAGGATTATGTTGGTTAAATGAATCAACTCCCTCTGGTTATTTAAACTGTCAAAATCCCAGAAGTTCTGGTCGTGGAGGAGGAGTAGCAACAATTTACCATTCCAAATTACTAGTTAATGTAAAGCAAAAAACATGTTATAATTCCTTTGAGGGCCTGGTCCTCAGTGTTGGGCACTTTAGCAATTTTAGGTTAAACCCCAATTTTATTTGCCATAGTTTAACGTTCCCCATCAACCTACTCAGAATTTTTATCCGAATTTGCTGATTTCTTAGCTGATTTAGTGCTGAAATCTGATAGAATAATTATAGTAGGGGACTTTAATATACATGTGGATGTAGATAGTGACTGCCTTAATGTGGCATTTAATTCAATATTAGACTCGATTGGGTTTTCTCAGAAAGTAGGAAATTCTACTCATTACCTCCACCGTACATTGGACCTTGTTCTGACATATGGCATAGAAATAGAAAATCTTGTAGTGTCTCCTCATAACCCTGTACTGTCAGACCATTGTCTGTTAACCTTTGATTTTACTATTTCTGACTATTTGGCTCCTAAAGAAAAATATTATTATAGTAGATGCCTCTCAGATGATGCTGTTACCAAATTTATGCAGATTGTTTCCTCTATGCCATGTGTCAACACAACGGAAATAAGCTATAGACAGCTTGCTCCTTCTGTAATTGATAACATGGTGGATAGTGTTACAGCTTCTCTGCATCAGACTCTAGACTTGGTGGCCCCCTTAAAAAAGAAAAAGTCTAATCAGAGATTTCTAACTCCTTGGTTCAACACAGAAACTCGTAGCTTAAAACAGAAGACTCGTCAATTAGAAAGGAAATGGCACTCCACTATTTTAGATGAAATCTATTTAGCTTGGAGAAATCATCTTTTAATTTATGAAAAATCTCTTAGAAAACTTTCAGTTTGGATGCGGTTACTCTTTCTCTTAATAGCTCTGTGAGGAACCTTGGAATTATTTTTGATCAAGATCTGTCCTTCAATTCACATATTAAATTTGTTTCTAAGACTGCCTTCTATCATTTGCATAATATTGCCAAGATTAGGAGCATCTTGTCTCAGAGTGATGCTGAGAAACTGATCCACGCTTTTGTTAGCTCGAGATTAGATTATTGTAATTCTTTATTATCAGGCTGTCCTAAAACATCTTTAAAAAGTCTTCAGCTGATCCATAATGCTGCAGCAAGAGTTTTAACAGGTACTAGAAAGAGAGATCATGTCTCTCCGGTTCTGGCCTCCCTTCATTGGCTTCCCATAGAGTTTAGAATTAAGTTTAAAATCCTTCTTCTTACTTACAAAGCTCTAAACAATCAGGCTCCTTTTTATTTAAAAGATCTGATTACTACCGTATTATCCTAACAGAGCACTACGCTCCCAAAATGCAGGATTACTTGTAATACCTAGAATCTCCAAAAGTACAATGGGAGGCAGAGCCTTCAGTTATCAAGCTCCTCTCCTGTGGAACCAGCTGCCAATCTGGATTCGGGAGTCAGACTTGATCTCTGTTTTTAAGAATAGGGCTAAAACCTACCTTTTTGATATAGCCTACAATTAGGGAGGGATCATGTGTTTCTGAACCCTCCCTTAGTTATGCTGCTAATAGGTTTAGTCAGCCGGGGGACCTCCAGTAATGCACTGAGCCTCACTCCTTTCCTCACTCTCAATGATACATTTTTTTTTGCTGGTCATTAACATTTGTTTGTTCTCTCCCATAGATTGAGTCCCCATCGTGCTGTTTGCTCTCTACATGTCTGTTCTTTTCATCTTCTCTATCCCCTCACCCCCCAGCCAGTCGCAGCAGATGACTGCCCCTCCCTGAGCCTGGTTCTGCTGGAGGTTTCTTCCTGTTAAAAGGGAGTTCTTCCTCTCCACCATCGCCAAGTGCTTGCTCACAGGGGATCGCCTGATTGCTGGGGTCTTTCTGCAACTGTGGGGGTTCCCCCTACAGTTGATAGTGCTATGAGATGACTGTTGTTGTGAAATGGCGCTATTGTGGAAGATGTGAAAATGACGAGGCAGCGTTCTTTCTCAGAGTCAGCTTTATTCACATCTCCATCATTTCAAAGCAGAAAAAAAGAGAGAACATGAAACAGTAACTCTCGTCCTTAAATATCAGGGACTTCACACCTCATAGATCACATGTCCCACAGACCACCTTGCATAATAAAGACAATGTATTTCACCACCTGGCATAATAAAGACAGTCACAATGCATTTCCCTCCATGATATCACTTCCACTGTCTCCCACACATCCTTTAATTGACCCCCCACAGTCTCCAGCCTTGCATAACAAGGCTAAACTTCCTGCCTTTGTTCTGACCTAAAATGCGAGTCACAGAACCGGTCCAACAGGTCCATTGAGTGTTCACCACACAAGCCCCCCCCAGCATTTTAGAAAAACAGAACAACAAGAAAATAACCACATGCATGCCGTGATAGCATCAATACACATCAGTCCACATGCTGGATAGGCTTCAGCCTCCTGCCGAATCTGTTGTAGCTGGGGTTCACCGTCTCTGCGACGCTGTCCCGCTGGGGATTTGCCGTCTGGGGGCAGAAACCCTTTGTCAGTCTCTGCGGGTGTTCTGGGGAAACATTACTTTGTGAAACATTACTGTGTGAAACCCTCCGTGGTGGTCTACCTCGCCGCGGGGCCTTTGCCAACAGCACTTCCTCCTCTGCCACCACAAAAGCGGGTTTAAGTCTGTCTATGCCAATTTTCTCTTTCCTACCCCCCAAATCTAGCAAAAACTGCTTGTCCCCTGTTTCTAGCACTCTGAATGGTCCGTCATAAGGCGGTCGCAGCGGAGTTCGATGCGCATCATATCTAACAAAAACAAACTCTGCGTTCTTCAAAGTTTTAGGCACAAAAACGTGCGGAAAACTGTGGTGCGCGGGGCCGGGCAGTGTGCTTGATTCTATGTTACTCCGCAACAGCTGAGACGGGGAGGCGTTTGGCGCAGGGTTATCTGGGAGAAACTCCCCAGGCAGCCGGAGTGGCTGCGCAAACACGAGCTCCACTGGGGAGGCTTCTAGATCCTCTTTAGGTGCAGAACGCAGCCCCAATAACACCCATGGTAACTTGTCAACCCAATTTGTATCCGTCAGTGACGCTCTGAGAGTGCATAACTCGTTAGCCTGCGGATTGTACGCGGTTGTGCGGTGAATTGTGACACCCAGGCTGCGGGCCATTGTCGAACAAAACTTGGAAACAAATTGAGGGCCTCTGTCGGACGTAATGTCCGACGGAACGCCAAAGCGCGCCACCCAAGCTGTTAAAAACGTGCGCGCCACTTCCTCGGCCGTGGTTGATGCCAGCGGGACCACTTCAGGCCAGCGTGTGGTGCGGTCCACCATTGTCAGAAGATGTGTGCACCCCTGTGACAGCAGGAGGGGTCCAACGAGGTCCACATGAACGTGATCGAACCTCTTGGCCGGAATGTGAAACGGTTCCAAAGGAGCTCTCGTGTGCCTGTGTACTTTGGCTCGTTGACACGCCGTGCAGGCTGCTGCCCACTTTTTGACCTGTTTGCGGAGGCTCGGCCAAACAAATTTCTCTCCCACCATTTTGACCGACGCGCGCACTCCAGGGTGCGCCAAAGAATGAACCGAGTCAAAAACGCGGCGGCGCCACGCGGCCGGTACTACTGGACGCGGCCGTCCAGTGGAGACATCGCAGATTGGGGGGGCGTACCGTCTTGCAGCACCCTGCTCTCCAGCCTTAACCCTGTTGGTCCAGACTGGAGTGCGCGCACGTCCGCGTCATTAACCTGCTCTGCGGCCATGGCTGCATAATCTAACCCTACGCTGACTGGGGCCGCCACAGCGCGCAAGAGGCAATCTGCCACTACATTGAGTTTGCCCGCCACATGCTGAATATCAGTGGTAAACTCTGATATCACGGCCAGCTGTCTCTGCTGCCGGCCTGACCACGGTTCCGAGACCTTGGCCATCGCGAATGTTAGCGGTTTGTGATCAACGAACGCGGTGAAAGCACGTCCTTCCAGCCAGAACTGAAAGTGGCGGATGGCCAAATGGAGAGCGAGCAGCTCCCTGTCGAACGCGCTGTATTTACGTTCGCTATCACGCAAGGTCCTGCTGAAAAATGCGAGGGGCTGCCAAACCCCGGCTACATGTTGCTCCACGACCGCCCCTATGGCCACATCTGACGCGTCAGTAGTGAGCGCTATGCGGGCCGTTGGGTCTGGGTGTGCCAACAACGTAGCCTTTACCAAGGCTGCTTTAACCTCTGAGAATGCTTGGTCCCGCTCTGGGGACCACTCAATCTTATCTGCGGGTTTCTTTTTTTTGAGCGCGGCATACAGCGGCTGCATGAGTTGCGCCGCGCGGGGGAGAAAACTGTTATAAAAATTCACCATTCCCAAAAACTCCTGCAACGCCCTGACTGTCTGCGGCCGGGGAAAATCTGCCACAGCGCGCACTTTGTCAGGCAGCGGAACTGCTCCTTCGGGGGAGACGCGGTGTCCTAAAAAATCGATCTGCGCCACCCCGAACTGACACTTCGCTGGGTTGATTATTAACCCGTGATCTCCCAACCTTCGGAAAACTGTGGCCAGGTGTTTTTCCTGTTCGTCTTCGGTCGCACTGGCTACTAAAATATCGTCCAGGTAGACGTACACGAAAGGGAGATCACGAAGCACAGCGTCCATCATGCCTTGGAACATCTGAGCAGCCCCTTTAAGTCCGAATGGCATGCGTAAAAACTCGAATAAACCAAACAGAGTTATTACCGCTGTTTTGGGTATGTCCTCAGCGCGCACTGGGACTTGGTGGTAACCGTGGACCAAGTCTATTTTAGAAAAAATGCGCGCCCCTGCCAAATGAACCGAGAAATCTTGGATGTGCGGGATTGGGTAGCGGTCGTGCGCTGTAGCGTTGTTTAACCTGCGAAAATCCCCGCAAGGGCGCCATGATCCATCAGCTTTCGGGACCATATGTAGGGGGGAAGCCCACGGACTGTTTGAACGTTGGCTAATACCCAACCTCTCCAGGTTGGCGAACTCCTCGCGCGCTATTGCTAGTTTAACTGCGTCCAAGCGCCGAGCTTTTGCAAAAACGGGCAGTCCGGTAGTGGTAATAAAATGCTCCACCCCGTGTTTAGTGACTGTTGCCGAAAATGTGGGGACCGTGAGTGCTGGGAACTGAGTGAGCAGTGTGTGGAACTTACCGCCTGCTGTTGTGACGTTGGCTTGTGCTGTAGGCGGGGCCACTCGCGCTGCACAGGGGACAGAATCAAAAGAAAATGCATTAACCAGGCGCCTGTTAGCGAGATCAACCAACAACCCATGTGAGCACAAAAAATCAGCCCCCAGCATATTGAAATTTACTGTTGCTACAACAAAAGTCCGCTCATATGCACGGCCGTGTAGAGACAGAAGCAGAGTCTTCTCACCAAAGGTCTTAATCTCCGAGCTGTTCGCCGCTGTCACCAGGGCACCTCCGGAACCCGCCAGTCTGTCTGCGTAGGAAGGAGTGATGAAACTCAACTGGGAGCCTGTGTCGACGAGGAACTGCCTCCCGGAGCGTGCGTCCGACAAGTAGAGCAGCTTGTTCTCTTCCCCGAGGGCCGCAGCTGCTACCGACTCCCGGTCTTGGCGTTTCCCGAACGCCCGAACTGGCATGGCGGTACACACTTTCGTGCCCTCTCTGCGAAGCAGCGATGGTAGAAACAAAAGACGTCCGGTCCACGCTCCCTGGCCCTTGCCGCCACCGTTGTCGGTGAGTCTGGCACCGCTGTCTCTGGCCTCCTGTTGTCTGCGGTCGTCGTGCCGAGTTCCGCTGCAGTGGCCGTGGCTGCGCGCCGCTTGGTGGCACTGACAATCCGCTGCACCTCTCGGCCCAGCGCGCGGTAGTCCCGTAGGGCCAACAGTGGCGAACTGGCCAGAGCCGCTCTCGCTGCTGACGGTAGAGTCGAAGAGGTGGGTGAAAATGAAGTGATCATCGTCAGAGTCTTTCAACCTCAACAACTTCTCCATCAGGCTTGCGGGCATGTCGTTTTCCCCCTCTGTCAGCGCCAGGAGCCTGTCTGCTCGCTCCTCTGCCGAGGGGGTGAATTGCTGGATAAGTGCAGCCTTCAACGCGCCATATTTGTCGCTCTCTGGCGGCTGGTCGATCAGGCTCTCCACATGCTGGGCCGTGTTGTTGTCCAGCTTTGCGACTACGTGGTAGAATTTCGTGACATCTACCGATATCCCCCGGAGGTTGAACTGCGCCTCAACTGCGTTGAACCAGGAGCGCGGATTGTTCTGCCAGAAGTCCGGTAGCTGTACTGTAGCGGCGTTCGCTTGGCTGGGGGCTCCTGACGCGGTTGGCCCGGGGGAATTTCTTTCTTCCATGATACGTCTCAGGGTCACCAGTGTGGAAGATGTGAAAATGACGAGGCAGCATTCTTTCTCAGAGTCAGCTTTATTCACATCTCCATCATTTCAAAGCAGAAAAAAAGAGAGAACATGAAACAGTAACTCTCATCCTTAAATATCAGGGACTTCACACCTCATAGATCACATGTCCCACAGACCACCTTGCATAATAAAGACAGTCACAATGCATTTCACCACCTGGCATAATAAAGACAGTCACAATGCATTTCCCTCCACTGTCTCCCACGCATCCTTTAATCGACCCCCCACAGTCTCCAGCCTTGCATAACAAGGCTAAACTTCCTGCCTTTGTTCTGACCTAAAATGCGAGTCACAGAACCGGTCCAACAGGTCCATTGAGTGTTCACCACACTATATAAATAAAGTTGAATTGAATTGAACATACAGGGGCATATATATATATATATATATATATATATATATATATATATATATATATATATATACTGTATATATATACTGTATATATACACTACCGTTCAAAAGTTTGGGGTGACCCAGACAATTATTTTGTGTTTTCCATGAAAAGTCACACTTATTTACCACCATGAGTTGTAAAATGAATAGAAAATATAGTCAAGACATTGACAAGGTTAGAAATAATGATTTGTATTTGAAATAATATTTTTTTCCAGATACTCAACCTGCTCAGAGGAAGGTCAGTTTTATAGCTTCTCTAACCAGCTAAACTGTTTTCAGCTGTGCTAACATGATTGCACAAGGGTTTTCTAATCATCCATTAGCCTTCTGACGCAATGAGCAAACACATTGTACCATTAGAACACTGGAGTGATAGTTGCTGGAAATGGGCCTCTATACACCTATGTAGATATTGCACCAAAAACCAGACATTTGCAGCTAGAATAGTCATTTACCACATTAGCAATGTATATTAGATATTAGAGTGTATTTCTGATTAGTTTAAAGTTATCTTCATTGAAAAAAACAGTGCTTTTCTTTCAAAAATAGGGAAATTTCTGTGACCCCAAACTTTTGAACGGTAGTGTATATATATATATACACACAGTGCATCCGGAAAGTATTCACAGCGCTTCACTTTTTCCACATTTTGTTATGTTACAGCCTTATTCTAAAAGGGATTAAATTCATTTTTTTTTCTCAAAATTCTACACACAATGCCCCATAATGACAATGTGAAAAAAGGTTGTTTTTTTTTTTAATTTTTGCAAATTTATTAAAAATAAAAAACTAAGAAATCACATGTAGATAAGTATTCACAGCCTTCCTCAATACTTTACTGATGCACCTTTGGCAGCAATTACAGCCTCAAGTCTTTCTGAATATGATGCCACAAGCTTGGCACACCTATCTTTGGGCAGTTTCGCCCATTTGTCTTTGCAGCATCTCTCAAGCTCCATCAGGTTGGATGGGAAGCATCAGTACACAGCCATTTTCAGATCTCTTCATAGATGTTATGTTGGATTCAAGTCTGGGCTGTGGCTGGGCCGCTCAAGGACATTCACAGAGCTGTCCTGAAGCCACTCCTCTGATATTTTGGCTGTGTGCTTAGGGTCGTTGTCCTGCTGAAAGAACCGTCGCCCCAGTCTGAGGTCAAAAGTGCTCTGGAGCAGGTTTTCATCCAGGATGTCTCTGTACATTGCTGCATTCATCTTTCCCTCTATCCTGACTAGTCTCCCAGTTCCTGCCACTGAAAAACATCCCCACAGCATGATGCTGCTACCAACATTGGCCTGGTTATGAACGGTGCCTGGTTTCCTCCAAACATGACGCCTGGCATTCATGTCAAAGAGTTCAATCTTTGTCTCATCAGACCAGATAATTTTGTTTCTCATGGTCTGAGAGTCCTTCAGGTGCCTTTTGGCAAACTCCAGGTGGGCTGTCATGTGCCTTTTACTAAGGAGTGGCTTCTGTCTGGCCACTCTACCATCCAGGCCTGATTGGTGGATTGCTACAGAGATGGTTGTCCTTCTGGAAGGTTCTCCTCTCTTCACAGAGCAACGCTGGAGCTCTGACAGAGTGACCATCAGGTTCTTGGTCACCTCCCTGACCAAGGCCCTTCTCCCCAGACGGCTCAGTTTAGATGGCCGGCCGGCTCTAGAAGAGTCCTGGTGGTTCTGAACTTCTTCCATTTTCGCACGAAGAGGCCATTGTGCTCATTGGGACCTTCAAAGCAGCAGAAATTTTTCTGTACCTTTCCCCAGATTTGTGCCTCGAGACAATCCTGTCTTGGAGATCAACAGACAATTCCTTTGACTTCATGCTTCGTTTGTGCTGTGACATGCACTTCTTCTTCTTCTTCTCTCAGTTACTGGTGGATAGCAAACAACTGAAAGGTGCATATCGCCACCTACTGTACAAGAGTGTATAACATTATGTCATCTGAGCCCGAACCCAAAATTCTATGACTTAATCCTGTGCTATTTAAAAAAGAGAAAAGAGCCCTTCTCGTGATTCTTATTGCCTCTCCATCTCCATCTGTTCCCAGAATCCGAGTTGAATCCCATTCCCTACCGGCCTCTCGAGTCAACTGTGGGACCTTACTGTATATAGACAGGTGTGTGCCTTTCCAAATCATGTCCAATCAACTGAATTTACCACAGGTGGACTCCAATTAAGCTGTAGAAACATCTCCAGGATGATCAGTGGAAACAGGATGCACCTGAGCTCAATTCTGAGCTTCATGGCAAAGGCTGTGAATAAGATAAGATAAGCCTTTATTACTCCCACAACGGGGAAATTCCAGGATTGCAACAGCACAGGGATAGCAACACTCAGAGCAATAATTTAGAAGATAAGAAAATAAGAGCAGTGAATATACATATGTACACATAAATATATATACACAGTGCGGAGCATTGTAGCTAGATGCAATAAACAGCATAACCGTCTACTTAGTTATCCTACATAGTATGAATATGTACCCATACATATTGTCACCCTCCGTAGCGACTGATATTGTCCTAGTTGTATACCGGAAGGGACCATTTGTGTAAGTCTGTTGCGTCTTTTGCATTCAATACTATCAGGTCGTCACATTTTTTTTTTTTTTTTTGACATCTCTGCAAACAGCCCTGCTTAGGTTATAAAGTCTGACAGCTGTAGGTAGGAAGGAAATGCAAAACCTCTCGGTCGCGCACCTAGGATGATGTAGTCTACTGCTAAATGAGCTCCTCAGTGCATTCAGTATGTCCTGCATAGGGTGGGACTCGGACTCCAGCAGAGATGACAGTTTAGCCACCATCCTTCTCTCTCCTATCTCCTCCACTGGGTTAAGGCGTTGCCCCAGGACAGAGCTAGCTTTCTTGATCAGTTTGTTCAGTCTCTTCCTATCGGCTGCTGTGATGCTACTGCCCCAGCAGACCACTCCAAAAGTGATGGCTGATGCCACCACCGTGTCGTAGAATGTCTTCAGGAGCACCCCTTGTACACCAAAAGACCTGAGCCTC
The DNA here is from genome assembly GCA_020510985.1 of Pholidichthys leucotaenia. NCBI lineage: Eukaryota > Metazoa > Chordata > Actinopteri > Cichliformes > Pholidichthyidae > Pholidichthys > Pholidichthys leucotaenia. The sequence continues at coordinate 141,267,057 of CM035839.1, read as the reverse complement.
CTCAGTAGGAACAGCCTGTGCTGTCCCTTCTTATAGAGTGCGTCGGTATTGTGTGACCAGTCTAATTTATTGTTCAGATGAACACCCAGGTACTTGTAGGATGTCACCATCTCAATGTCTGTTCCCTGTATGTTTACTGGTGCTGTGAGGGGTTGTCCTTGCCTGTGGCAGTCCACCACCAGCTCCTTAGTTTTCCTCGCGTTGATCTGGAGGCAGTTCCGATGGCACCAGTCCACAAAGTCCTGGATAAGTCCTCTGTACTCAGCTTCATCTCCGTTGGAGATGAGGCCGACGATCACAGAGTCGTCAGAGAACTTCTGCAGATGGCAGTGTGTTGTGTTGTGTGAGAAATCCGCAGTATAAAGGGTGAACAGGAAGGGAGCCAAAACCGTTCCCTGGGGGGCCCCCGTGCTACCGATGATCGTGTCGGACACACAATCCCGGGTTCTCACAAACTGTGGCCGGTTTGTGAGGTAGTCCAGGATCCATGATGACAGGTGCTGGTCCACCCCTGCACACAGCAGCTTGTCCCTCAGGATCATCGGTTGGATGGTGTTGAAAGCACTGGAGAAGTCAAAGAACATGATCCTCACTGCGTTCCCAGGCTTCTCCAGGTGGTACAGGGAGCGGTGAAGAAGGAAGATTATTGCATCCTCCACCCCGATGCCATGCTGGTAGGCGAACTGGAGTGGATCCATCACTGGTCCCACCAGGGGGCGGAGGTGAGCAAGGAGCAGTCTCCCCAGGGTCTTCATCATGTGAGACGTCAGGGCCACTGATCTGTAGCTGTTCAGGTCTCTGGGGTGGGAAGTCTTTGGTACGGGTACCACACAAGATGTTTTCCACAACTGTGGAACCCTCCCCAGCTTCAGGCTCAGCTTGAAGATGTGCTCCACAATCCCACACAGCTGGTCTGCGCAGGACTTGAGGAGCTTCGTGCTGATGCCGTCTGGTCCCGAGGTCTTCCTCGCCTTGATCTTCCTCAGCTCCCTCCTCACCTGGGTCTTAGTGAGGGTCAGGTTGGGGGGCTGTGTGCTGGGAGTGGGGGGGTGTTGGTGGAGTGGGGTGTGAACAGCAGGTCTCCATGACTTTAGAGGCGGCAGTGGTTGATGTGTAGGCTGGAGGGAGGGTGGTTGGTCAAATCTATTAAAAAATAGGTTCAGATTGTTTGCCCACTCCCTGCCCCCCGTGGCCTGGGAGGAGGTATTCTGGAGCCCAGAGATGGTTTTGAGGTTTCTCCAGACCCCGCCGATGTCGCTCCATTGCATGTACATGTGATTTCTTAGTTTTTTATTACCTCCACCAAGGAGTTACAGTGGGGCAAGAAAGTATTTGGTCAACCACCAATTGTGCAAGTTCTCCCACTTAAAAGATGAGAGAGGTCTCCAATTTTCATCATAGGTATACCTCAACTGTGAGAGACAAAATGAGAAAAAAAAATATCCAGAAAATCACATTGAAGGATTTTTAATGAATTAATTGGTAAATTCCTCAGTAAAATAAGTATTTGGTCACCTACAAACAAGCAAGATTTCTGGCTCTCACAGACCTGTAACTTCTTCTTTAAGAGGCTCCTCTGTCCTCCACTCATTACCTGTATTAATGGCACCTGTTTGAACTCGTTATCAGTATAAAAGACACCTGTCCACAACCTCAAACAGTCAGACTCCAAACTCCACTATGGCCAAGACCAAAGAGCTGTCAAAGGACACCAGAAACAAAATTGTAGACCTGCACCAGGCTGGGAAGACTGAATCTGCAATAGGTAAGCAGCTTGGTGTGAAGAAATCAACTGTGGGAGCAATTATTAGAAAATGGAAGACATACAAGACTACTGATAATCTCCCTCGATTTGGGGCTCCACGCAAGATCTCACCCCATGGGGTCAAAATTATCACGAGAACGGTGAGCAAAAATCCCAGAACCACATGGGGGGACCTAGTGAATGACCTGCAGAGAGCTGGGACCAAAGTAACAAAGGCTACATCAGAAACACACTACGCCGCCAGGGACTCAAATCCTGCAGTGCCAGACGTGTCCCCCTGCTTAAGCCAGTACATGTCCAGGCCCGTCTGAAGTTTGCTAGAGAGCATTTGGATGATCCAGAAGGGGATTGGGAGAATGTCATATGGTCAGATGAAACCAAAATAGAACTTTATTGTAAAAACTCAACTTGTCGTGTTTGGAGGAGAAAGAACACCATACCTACTGTGAAGCATGGGGGTTTAAACATCATACTTCGGGGCTGTTTTTCTGAAAAGGGACCAGGACGACTGATCCGTGTAAAGGAAAGAATGAATGGGGCCATGTATCATGAAATTTTGAGTGAAAACCTCCTTCCACCAGCAAGGGCATTGAAGATGAAACGTGGCTGGGTCTTTCAGCATGACAATGATCCCAAACACACTGCCCAGACAACGAAGGAGTGGCTTCGTAAGAAGCATTTCAAGGTCCTGGAGTGGCCTAGCAAGTCTCCAGATCTCAACTCCATAGAAAATCTTTGGAGGGAGTTGAAAGTCTGTGTTGCCCAGCGACAGCCCCAAAACATCACTGCTCTAGAGGAGATCTGCATGGAGGAATGGGCCAAAATACCAGCAACAGTGTGTGAAAACTTACAGAAAACGTTTGACCTCTGTCATTGCCAACAAAGGGTATATAACAAAGTACTGAGATGAACTTTTGTTATTGACCAAATACTTATTTTACCGAGGAATTTACCAATTAATTCATTAAAAATCCTTCAATGTGATTTTCTGGATTTTTTTTTTCTTATTTTGTCTCTCACAGTTGAGGTATACCTATGATGAAAATTGGAGACCTCTCTCACCTTTTAAGTGGGAGAACTTGCACAATTGGTGGCTGACTAAATACTTTTTTACCCCATTGTATATTTTTACCGGGGTTTGTTTGTTTGTCTGTCTGTCTGTTACTAACATAACTCAAAAAGTTATGAATGGATTTTGACGAAATTTTCAGGACAAGTCCCAAATGGGACAAGGAAGAGATGATAGATTTTGGGAGTGATCTTGATCACCGTCTGGATCCAGGAATTTTTTAAAGGATTCTTTATCATTGCGAGATAGGGCCATTTTTAGCATATGTGTATATAACTCCACAATAAATGGTCAGGACACTTGCCAAAAAAATACAGGATAAGATCCCATTAGGTTCTACGAAATATCAAAGACTGATCCCGATCCTGCAAAAAATCCGGATACTGTGATCCAGAACAGGAAATAACCGGGGATCTTTGTAATTTTCATCATTGTAAGGTAACAAGATATATACACACAACAAACACCAAAATATAGCCAAGACACTGAGGAATCAGTAGTGTGCCAATGGATTTGTTGTATCTTCAAAAGCTATGGAGCTATATCCAGAAGAAAACTGCCATTACCGAAAAAGTGATTTTTGTCAATAACTACTGAACTAATAAAGATATCAGTGTGAATCCAATTGCTAAAGGTATGTTTTGATGGTCAAGGAATCTGAAAATATAGATTAAATAAATGTAGGACTATTATATTTGGGGAAAATCCCAATATTAAGGGGAACTGAGGTACTTGGCGGAGGTCTGTGCTCTCCGAGTGCTTTTCTAGTTTTTAATAAATTTGCAAAAATCTAAAAAAAAAAAATATCACATTGTCATTATGGGGTATTGTGTGTAGAATTTTGAGGAAAAATGAATTGAAAAGCGCTATATAAGTGCAGGTTAGTTAGTTAGTTAGTTAGTAAAAGTGAAGCGCTGTGAATACTTTCTGGATGCACTATAATTCCCTTACCTTAAGTCAGCATAGCATGCTGACTGAGGAAAAGGGATCATTTAAGGGCTCAAAAAGTCAGTGAATGATCAATCAGCCACTTCCTCATTTCAGATTGGGACAGCGCTAAACCCTCAATCACTTGAGGTGAACGTGCCTAAAGTCAACGAGTCTGCAAGGGAGGAGAATGAGATTAGGCCATAGTTTGTAAGCCATTTTGATGTTGACCTTTTGACCCCAAACCCTTAGTCAGAGTCAGTGTTGGGCAAGTTACTAAAAAATAGTAACTAAGTACAGTTACTAGTTACTTACTTTCAAAAGTAATTGCGTTACTTTACCAATTACTGCATGATTAAAGTAATTAGTTACTTGGAAAAGTAACTTCCAAGTTACTTTTAAATGCATACTTAAATCATATTGCACACATACCAAGATAATTTAATGGATTACATTATGGGCTTATTAATGTCAAGCTGAAAGCAGACTGTTTAAGACAGAGCTTTTAGAACATGTTCAGTCTGCTGTGCGGACCAGTGTGGAGTGTGTAAACGAAGAGGCAGATTCATGACAGACAATTTATTACACACTCACATCTCACAAGCACAGAATGGACTGAATGGTTACAGCAAGCTCTCCTCTCTATGGGCATCTTTCCACCAAACCGGTTCCAGTGCTAGTTTGGTTCTGGGGCTGGTGCTAGTGCTTAACCAGTTCTCCTGGAGTGGCTCATAAGAACCAGTTGGCTTTCCACCAATATGGAGCTAGTCGGGAATTATGTCAGAGCTACGTCATTACGTAGTGTGAAGCGCCCAACCCCCGCAGAACACCAGAGAAGACGGAAGGTGGCGGTATGCACCTCTCACTTGTTTGCTATCCGCCAGTAACCGAGAGAAGAAGAAGAAGTAGCAGCGCTAGCTTGTCAACACGTAGGAGTTTGTTGTCTCTTTGGGAGCGCTGCTTTTATTCCAAACCTGTATTACCATCCAAAAACAGTTTTATTCTTAATGGCAGAGAACGGTGGCTATGTTTAAGGACACCGGTAATCATCAATATTTCAGTTATCAGCCGTTGTTAGATAAAGTCTGTAGCGCGAGCATTGACTACACTTTTAAACATAATATATAGTCATTTCTGTAATAGGTGGTGTTATGGCGCATTACGAGATGGAGGTCACCTGTTATGTCATGCCAAAAAGTGATCAGCTGTCCCAAAAAATGATCGCCAGGGGCCATATTGTTATGGGTTATATTAGCCGGTAAATATATATATTTCAACAGATAAACAGTACTTAGTTAGGTATAACAAGATATATTTAACACTTACGATGCATTTTGAACCCAAAACAAACTTGATCTAGGATTAAAAGCAATTAAAATAATGCAGTCACAAGGTTACATGGAAAAATGTATAGATTTACTGCATATATACATGAAGATACTGTATAAATGCATATTCTATGCACCTCCAAACTACAGAGATGTGAAAGGTACACCCTTCTGTACTTGTGTCATCTATTCTGGTTAAAGTACTGATTCAAGTTTTTATTCATGTAGGGATAACAAGAGACAGACTGTAAAGTTTTCAAAGTTCTTTCCCCAGAAATGATCTTGTCCAGAGCTGACAGAATGTCATGTGGGACGTTGTCAAAACAAGATAAACTCATTATTTTTGAAGCTGGCAACTTGGAACATTTTCCACAGAAAAAGTTCATAGATTTAAAGTTTGTTGCTGCTTGTTCTTTAAAAAATGTGAAAAAAGTTGTCAAAAATATGAGCAAGTCCACAAATACCTGATATATTGTCCAATATCTGGAAAAATATATAAGCCGGTAAATATATATATATTTACCAGCTTTTGGTTCCAAGGTTGTCATAGCCAGGAGCGGCACTGGGGTTAAGCTCCCAGTGCTCATAAAATGCTCCTTACGGCATGCGTCTCGAAAAGCCTCTGACAACTAAGTCCAACTCCTAGCCTGCCCGTGTGGTTTAGTCTCTAAGCCCGGCGGAACTGCTTTTACTAATAGGCCACTGATCGTCACTTCCTTGTGGTAACGTATCGTCACTTCCTGTTTTGCTGTCTGCCTGTGTGGTTTGCTCTCCAGCTCTCCAGCCACTAGCTATGGCTACCACCTCTCTTTCCTCTCCTCCTCTGGTGTGCTCTCTCTGTCAGATATTTAGCTACACCTCTGCCTCTTTTAGTGATAACGGTAAATGTAATAAATGTTGTCTTTTTGAGGCGCTTGAGGCGAGGTTGTCTGATTTGGAATCCCGGCTCCGCTGCATTGAAACACCGTCTGCGCCAGTTAATCTCGACGGACGCCCATTAGCTGCAGCGGAGCTAGCTAGCTTAGGTCCCACTGTCAGCGGTTCCCCGGCTCTCCTCAGCAGCGAGGAGACTGGGTGGGTGACGGTGAGAAGGAAGCCTAGTCGCAAAGCCCCGGTTCACCACCAACCTGTTCACGTTTCTAATCGTTTTTCCCCGCTCAGCGACACACCCGCTGAGGAAAAAACTCTGATCATTGGCGACTCTGTAGTCAGAAACGTGAACCTAGAGACTCCAGCGGCCATAGTCACATGCATTCCTGGGGCCAGAGCAGGCGACATCGAGTCAAATTTGAAAATGCTGGCTAAAAGTAACTCTAAATATTCCACAATTGTTATTCACGTCGGCATTAATGACATCCGTCTCCGGCAGTCGGAAGTCACGAAACTTAATATAGAATCGGTGTGTGACTTTGCAAAAACGATGTCTGCCACTGTAGTATTCTCTGGGCCCCTCCCCAATCTGACCAGTGATGACATGTTTAGTTGCTCGTCATCCTTGAACCGCTGGCTGTCTGTGTGGTGTCCTAAAAATGACGTGGGCTACATTGACAATTGGAGCTCTTTTTGGGGAAAACCTGGTCTTATGAGACGAGACAGCATTCATCCCACTTTGGATGGTGCTTCTCATTTATCTAACAATCTGGCATCTTTTTTATCCAAATTTCCAAAACCATGACTACTCAGAGTTGGGACCAGGAAGCAGAGTCACAGTCTTACACGCCTCTCTGCAGCTCCTCTTCATCCGCCACCCCTCAGCTTAGCCCCTGTCTTCCCCATCAGAGAATCGTTGTCTGCTCCCTCCAAAGTAAATAAAAATATAATGTATAAGCATCCCAAAGTGATAAAGCAAAATATTGGTAAAACTCAAATTAAACATAAAGCCTCTAAATTGAATGATTTGGCCTCTGTTCCTCCTCATAATTTAAAAATTAAATGTGGTTTATTAAATATTAGGTCTCTAACTCCCAAGTCTCTGTTAGTCCATGATCTGTTAATTGATCATCAGATTGATTTAATTTCCCTTACAGAGACTTGGTTAGGACAAGAGGATTATGTTGGTTAAATGAATCAACTCCCTCTGGTTATTTAAACTGTCAAAATCCCAGAAGTTCTGGTCGTGGAGGAGGAGTAGCAACAATTTACCATTCCAAATTACTAGTTAATGTAAAGCAAAAAACATGTTATAATTCCTTTGAGGGCCTGGTCCTCAGTGTTGGGCACTTTAGCAATTTCAGGTTAAACCCAATTTTATTTGCTATAGTTTATCGTCCCCCATCAACCTATTCAGAATTTTTATCCGAATTTGCTGATTTCTTAGCTGATTTAGTGCTGAAATCTGATAGAATAATTATAGTAGGGGACTTTAATATACATGTGGATGTAGATAGTGACTGCCTTAATGTGGCTTTTAATTCAATATTAGACTCGATTGGGTTTTCTCAGAAAGTAGGAAATTCTACTCATTACCTCCACCATACATTGGACCTTGTTCTGACATATGGCATAGAAATAGAAAATCTTGTAGTGTCTCCTCATAACCCTGTACTGTCAGACCATTGTCTGTTAACCTTTGATTTTACTATTTCTGACTATTTGGCTCCTAAAGAAACATATTATCACAGTAGATGCCTCTCAGATGATGCTGTTTCCAAATTTATGCAGATTGTTTCCTCTATGCCATGTGTCAACACAACGGAAATAAGCTATAGACAGCTTGCTCCTTCTGTAATTGATAACATGGTGGATAGTGTTTCAGCTTCTCTGCATCAGGCTCTAGACTTGGTGGCCCCCTTAAAAAAGAAAAAGTCTAATCAGAGATTTTTAACTCCTTGGTTCAACACAGAAACTCGTAGCTTAAAACAGAAGACTCGTCAATTAGAAAGAAAATGGCGCTCTACTAATTTAGATGAAATCTATTTAGCTTGGAGAAATCATCTTTTAATTTATAAAAAATCTCTTAGAAAAGCTAGAACGAGTTATTACTCTGCATTAATAGAAGAGAACAAGAATAATCCCAGGTTTCTTTTCAGTACTGTAGCCAGGTTGACAAAGAGTCAGGACTCTGTCAATCCTAGCATCCCCTTAGAGCTTACTAGTCAGGACTTTATGAACTTTTTCAATAATAAAATTTCATTCATCAGAGATAAAATCAATCAGATTCTTCCCACAGTTAATTTAAATACTGTAACTACTACAACTCCTTCTATTGATGTCTGTCTTGATGAGTTTACTCCAATCGACCTTTGTGAGTTAGACAAAATAGTTTCCTCATCCAAACCTTCAACTTGTCTTTTAGACCCTATTCCTACCAGGTTATTTAAAGAAGTCTTCCCACTTATTGGGAGCTTTATTCTTCATATAATCAATTCTTCATTGACTTTAGGCCATGTACCGCAGGCTTTTAAAACGGCTGTAATTAAACCCTTACTCAAAAAGCCAACGCTAGATCCAGGAGCTTTAGCTAACTATAGACCAATCTCTAATCTCCCTTTCATTTCAAAAATCTTAGAAAGAGTTGTTGCTACGCAATTATTTGACCACCTGCAGGGAAATGGTTTACTTGAAGAGTTTCAATCTGGGTTTAGAATCCATCATAGTACTGAAACAGCCTTAGCGAAGGTCACTAACGACCTCCTCATTGCATCTGATAATGGACTAGTTTCTGTACTTGTCCTTTTAGATCTTAGTGCAGCTTTTGATACTATTGATCATAATATTCTACTTGATAGATTAGAACACTATGTTGGACTTAATGGAACTTCGTTGCAGTGGTTTAGATCTTATTTATCTGATAGGTTCCAGTTTGTTCATGTAAATAAGTTTTCTTTCAGCTCAAAGCTTAGTCATGGAGTTCCACAGGGATCTGTGCTAGGCCCTACTCTTTTTAGTTTATATATGCTTCCGTTAGGCAACATTATTAGAAAGCACTGTATACATTTTCATTGTTATGCAGATGACACACAATTATACCTGTCAATGAAGCCAGATGATACTAATCAATTAGCCAAGTTAGAAGCCTGTCTTAAGGAAATCAAAGCTTGGATGACTTGTAATTTCCTGCTATTAAATTCAGATAAGACTGAAGTCATTCTTGTTGGTCCAAAAAACCTTAGAAATTCATTTCCAAATCAAACTTTCAGTTTGGATGCAGTTACTCTTTCTCTTAATAGCTCTGTGAGGAACCTTGGAGTTATTTTTGATCAGGTTTTGTCCTTCAATTCACATATTAAATTTGTTTCTAAGACTGCCTTCTATCATTTGCGTAATATTGCCATGATAAGGAGCATCTTGTCTCAGAGTGATGCTGAGAAGCTGATCCACGCTTTTGTTAGCTCGAGATTAGATTATTGTAATTCTTTATTATCAGGCTGTCCTAAAACATCTTTAAAAAGTCTTCAGCTGATCCAAAATGCTGCAGCAAGAGTTTTAACAGGTACTAGAAAGAGAGATCATATCTCTCCGGTTCTGGCCTCCCTTCATTGGCTTCCCATAGAGTTTAGAATTAAGTTTAAAATCCTTCTTCTTACTTACAAAGCTCTAAACAATCAGGCTCCTTTTTATTTAAAAGATCTGATATTACCGTATCATCCTAACAGAGCACTACGCTCCCAAAATGCAGGATTACTTGTAATACCTAGAATCTCCAAAAGTACAATGGGAGGCAGAGCCTTCAGTTATCAAGCTCCTCTCCTGTGGAATCAGCTGCCAATCCGGATTCGGGAGTCAGACTCGATCTCTGTTTTTAAGAATAGGGCTAAAACCTACCTTTTTGATATAGCCTACAATTAGGGAGGGATCATGTGTTTCTGAACCCTCCCTTAGTTATGCTGCTAATAGGTTTAGTCAGCCGGGGGACCTCCAGTAATGTACTGGGCCTCACTCCTTTCCTCACTCTCTATGAAATATTTTTTTTTTGCTGGTCATTAACATTTGTTTGTTCTCTCCCATAGATTGAGTCCCCATCGTGCTGTTTGCTCTCTACATGTCTGTTCTTTTCTTCTTCTCTATCCCCTCACCCCCCAGCCAGTCGCAGCAGATGACTGCCCCTCCCTGAGCCTGGTTCTGCTGGAGGTTTCTTCCTGTTAAAAGGGAGTTTTTCCTCTCCACCGTCGCCAAGTGCTTGCTCACAGGGGATCGCCTGATTGCTGGGGTCTTTCTGCAACTGTGGGGGTTCCCCCCTACAGTTGATAGTGCTATGAGATGACTGTTGTTGTGAAATGGCGCTATATAAATAAAGTTGAATTGAATTGAATAGGAGAAGGGGCGAGGGCGGATCTGTGGCGCCTTAAAACCAGATGCTTCGGGTAGATGGTGGCTCGTCAACCTGGGAAGGTAGCCCATCTAGGGGAAGGTAAACCCTGATTTCAAACCTCTGCTGCCTTGCGGCACACCCGGTCACGAGAAAGGCTTCGGGAGTCAACCCTGAGGAAAAATCCGGAGTCGGAGCCCCTAAGGCAGTTCTCTGTTGTGATCAACATTGTTCTGGCAGCTCCTGCGACGGCGCTGGTGCCAAACTATAGCAGCCCTGCTGTTCCTTTGAATCCATCAGTGACGTGGAGAGGGGGGACATGCTGCATGGGTAACATCTTGTCCTCCATATCTTCCTGCCCAGGCTTGAATCCTACCAACGCCCAACGCTGGAACGTAGAACACCGGTGCGCATCGGCCTGTTCAGCCACAGGCGGTGCTGTTCCAGCAGAGTAGACGTTTAGGATTCTCTTCCATGGTCATCATAGACCGACGGAGGCCGACAACCTGGAAAAATGAACTTAAGTGCAGTAATTCAGTACTTGTACTTTCACTTCCCACCACTACAATGTTATAGTGATTTGCATTGTCCTAAATAACTTTATATTTCATGCATATGAAAAATGGGCTGCACGGTGGCGCAGTGGTTTAGCACTGTGGCAGCACAGTTTTACCCTCGGCCGGGGGATCGCGGGGATCATGAGATCGTGGGTTCGATCCCAGCCCCCGACCAACAGTGAGCTGTGTGGAGTTTGCATGTTCTCCCCGTGTTGCGCGGGTTTACTCCGGGATTTCTCTGGTTTCCTCCCGCACACCAAAAACATGTAGGTTTAGGGCGCTCGCGCATGCAGCGACCAGCAGCCGGTGGCTTGTCACCAGACTGCAAACCAAGTCTACCTACGGGTACAAATAAGTAACAAAAAAAAAAAAAAAAATGAAATGTAAAGTCTAACTTTTTAATATGACCCTTCTCTCTTATGTTTTTTCTCTTATCTCTGGTCTCAGATTGACCAAGATGGCGCCCACAGCGGTCGACATGGTGCTTCGCTGCGCTCTTTGTTTGTTTTTGTTTGTCAATTGTTTGTCTGCTTGCACTTATACCCGTGAAGAACTTCTAAATATCAGGACTTTCACCCCCACGGACCTCCTCCCAGTTTTTCTAGCCCCTGCCGCCGATCTGGTTTATTGTTTGGCTCGGAAAGTGAGACGGCGAAAGAGAGGTAGACGAGCGGGCGCTCTCGTGTGGCTTCGCAGGAGAGGCTCGCGAACGGCGCTGCCTGGCATATTTCTGTCCAATACCAACTCTCTCTCTAACAAGGTAGATGAACTGAGACTGCTGATGCGTTTTAAGGACCTCGCTATGGCTGTGTTGTGAGACATGTATATGTTGGACACTGCATATGTGATTTAACCACGATGAAGGAGAGCCAGCCCCCTGCGGTGCGGAGCCACAGAGCCTGGACCCCCTGCGGAGGACAGGGGACAGAAGACTTCCTGACCACTGAGGCTTGAGAAGAGAGAAGGGGGAGTTATGTAAATAAGAGGCTAATGAATGTGAATAAAGAGACTTTGATATAGATGTGTGATTTCCCCCGCGAGGGAAATGGTTTGATGTGAGAATGTTTAAATGAGAGAACTTTGGTGTGTTCAGTCTCTTTGTTCGCTGCTCAAGAATAAGAGCAGACAGTGGAATGATTTCTTGAATAAACTGAAATGGAAGACAATTCGGTTTCGTTATTCAAGTCTCCCCACATTGGTGACTGACGACGTTGAGAATGAACGAAGAAATTCTCAGGGTCCCGGACTCACAGCGCTCAGAGCTGGCGAGCGCAGTGGCCGTTAAGCTGCCTGATTTCTGGCAGGATAACCCACGGTCGTGGTTTCTGCAAGCAGAGTCGCAGTTCGCGCTCGCAGGAGTAACGGTGGATGACACTAAGTTCCACCATGTCATCGCTAAACTGGACAACAGCACAGCTCGGTGCGTGCAAAGCTTGGTGGAGCAGCCACCCGCGACCGACAGGTACGGCAAGCTGAAATCCACCCTCATCAAGTTTTTCACCCCCTCGGCTGAAGTGAGGGCGAGGAGGATCCTGTCTTTGCTAGACCAAGGTGGACACAGGCCGAGCGCCCTGATGGAGGAGATGATACAGCTGAGAGGGTTGGACAACGATGATTTCATTTTTCAGTTCATCTTCCTCTCCAACCTCCCGGCGCATGCGAGAAGCACGCTGGCCGGCAAAAAGTGTCACACCCTGGAGGAGTTCCGGGAGCTGGCCCAGGAGGCAGACGGGATCCTGGACGCCTGCGGCGGGCAAGCAACCACAGCAGCGACCCGAGACAGCGGGGAGCCAGAGGCGGCAGAACCAGACTGGCCGACGACGGCGGCAACACGGCCGCGACGAGGGGGAGCCAATAGCCCGGCGACAGAGGCGTGGGCACGACACAGCGGAGGAGAAGATCTCTGCTTTTACCATCGGAGGTTCGCAGAGAAGGCACGCAGGTGTGTGCCGCCCTGCATCTTCAGGAGTTCGGGAAACGGCAAGACCGGGGGTCGCTAGCAGCTTCGACCCTCGGAGAACGCAACAAGCTGCTCTACATCACGGATGTGCGCTCCGGACGAGTGTTCCTCATTGACACCGGAGCACAAGTGAGCTTCATCACCCCAACATACGCGGACCGGGTAGCTGGACCCCACGGTGACGGAGCTACAGCGGCAAATGGCTCGAACATCAACACCTACGGGAGAAGGACCTTGCCTTTATGCTTACATGGCCGCACATATGAATGGACTTTTGTAGTAGCGGCGGTGAGTTTCAACATGTTGGGCGCGGATTTTTTGTGTTCACACAATCTGTTAGTTGATCTTGCTAATAGACGGCTGGTAAATGCACTCTCTTTTTACTCTCTCCCCTGTTCAGCTCGAGTGTCCCCGCCACCAGTACAGACCCACGTCGCTACAGCAGGTGGTAAGTTTCACACACTCCTCACCCAATTTCCAGCGCTCACTGTGCCCACTTTTTCAGCGACGGTCGCGAAGCACGGGGTGAAACACTTCATCCCCACTTCTGGTCCTCCCGTGTTTGCAAAAGCTCGGCGCTTGGATGCAGTTAAGCTCGCCATTGCCCGCGAGGAGTTCGCCAGCCTGGAGAGGCTGGGCATCGTTCGTAGGTCGAAGAGCCCGTGGGCTTCGCCGCTGCACATGGTACCGAAAGCCGATGGCTCCTGGAGACCGTGCGGGGATTACCGCAGGCTAAACAACGCTACGGCACACGATCGTTATCCCATCCCGCACATTCAGGATTTTTCGGTGCACCTGGCGGGGGCGCGCATTTTTTCAAAGATTGATCTAGTTCGCGGCTATCACCAAGTCCCGGTCCAACCGGAGGACATTCCTAAAACAGCGGTAATAACCCCGTTCGGACTTTTCGAATTTTTACGCATGCCGTTTGGTCTCAAAGGGGCGGCGCAAACATTTCAGCGGATGATGGATGCCGTGTTACGCGATCTCCCTTTCGTGTTTGTGTACCTCGACGACATTTTGGTCGCGAGTACTTCAGAGGACGAACACGAAACGCACCTCACAGCAGTTTTTAGGAGGCTGGGAGAGCACGGCTTAATAGTTAACCCAGCCAAGTGCCAGTTCGGCGTTGAGCGGATTGATTTTTTGGGTCACCGCGTCTCCCCGGAGGGAGCGGTTCCGTTACCAGAGAAAGTGCGCGCGGTAGCGGATTTTCCCCGTCCACAAACGGTCAAATCACTACAGGAATTCTTGGGGATGGTGAATTTTTATAACCGGTTCCTGCCCCACGCAGCTCAAATCATGCAACCGTTATATGCCGCGCTCAAAAAACAAAAGCCGACCCAGGCGGTCGAATGGTCCCCGGAGCGGGAGCGCGCGTTCACAGAGGTTAAAAAAGCCTTGGCTGACGCTGCGCTCCTGGCCCACCCAGACCCTGCAGCACGTATCGCGCTGACGACAGACGCTTCAGATTTAGCCATAGGGGCCGTTATTGAGCAACAGGTAGCCGGAGTTTGGCAGCCTTTGGCTTTCTTTAGCGAATCTTTAAGCGCGGCTGAGCGAAAATACAGCGCGTTTGACAGAGAACTGTTGGCGCTGCATTTGGCTATTCGTCATTTCCAGTTCTGGCTGGAAGGACGGTGCTTCACCGCTTATGTGGACCACAAGCCGCTCACATACGCCATGGCCAAAATTTCAGATCCGTGGTCCGGCAGGCAGCAGAGGCAGCTGGCCGCAATCTCGGAATTTACCACTGACATTAGGCACGTCGCGGGCAAATTCAATGTAGTAGCGGATTGTCTCTCACGCGCGTTCACGACCCCGACACGCGCAGAGGCAGAACGGGCCACCGTGACCGCGCCGCGGGAGAGCGGCACGGTGGCGCGCGCAGCCCCGGTGCACGTGGGTATAGATTTACGCAGCCATGGCAGCGGACCAGGGGGCGGACGCAGACGTGCGCGCGCTCCAGTCTGGACCAACAGGGTTGAGGCTGGAGAGCAAGTGTTTACAAACCGGTATGCCCCCCCTGATCTGCGACATGTCGACGGGGCGCCCGCGTCCGGTGGTTCCGGCCACGTGGCGCCGCCGTGTTTTTGACTCGGTCCACTCACTGGCGCACCCGGGGGTGCGCGCGTCGGTGAAACTAGTGGCGGAAAAGTTTGTTTGGCCGTGCCTGCGCAAGCACGTGAAGGAATGGGCAAAAACCTGCATTTCCTGTCAACGGGCCAAAATTCACAGGCACACAAGAGCCCCGTTAGAACCGTTCCGCATTCCGGCCAGAAGGTTCGACCATGTGCACGTCGACCTTGTGGGCCCCCTACCGGCATCACAGGGGTTCACGTATCTTTTGACAATGGTGGACCGCACCACACGTTGGCCGGAAGTGGTCCCACTTGCGACGACCACGGCCGCGGAGGTGGCTCGCGTTTTTTTAACGGCTTGGGTGGCGCGCTTCGGGGTTCCGTCGGACATTACGTCCGATAGAGGACCGCAATTCATCTCTGAGCTGTGGTCAGCGATGGCCAACGGCTTAGGAGCCAAAATAAAATTCACCGCACTACGGCTTACCACCCTCAGGCTAATGGTTTATGCGAGCGTTTTCATAGGTCTTTGAAGGCAGCACTCAGAGCGTCGCTCACGGATGCAGATTGGGTAAATAAACTTCCATGGGTTTTATTAGGGTTGCGTTCTGCGCCTAAAGAGGACTTAGACGCCTCCCCAGCGGAGCTGGTATTCGCACAAACTCTGAGGCTGCCGGGCGAGTTTTTACCAGAGCACCCAGAGCCCCCACCTCTCTCTGCTCTGGGACCGTTAGTCGGCACGGGGGCAGACACGCTCCCGGGTCCGGTTCATCACGCTTTTCCACGAGTTTTCGTCCCCAAGGCTTTGAAAAATGCCGATTTCGTTTTTGTCAGGCGCGAAGCCCTTAAAGCAACGCTCAAACCACCTTACGAAGGGCCATTTCGAGTGCTGGAGGCAGGTGATAAGCAATTTGTGCTAGATTTTGGAGACAGAAAAGAGACAGTCAGTATTGACAGACTAAAACCTGCTTTTGTCATGAAGGACGTGTCTGTACCGGTCGCGGTGGCGCCTCGACGAGGCAGGCCCCCGCAGAGGGCAATTAACCACTCTCTTCCTCAGTCAACAGACCCGAAGCAGAACAGCACCGCAGGCAAGGCGGGGCCAACGCACAGCAGATTCGGCAGACGGCTGAAGCCCAAGCGGCGCACAGACTGAATGTTGGTGTTGATTATTCAGTAGTGAGTAAGGTGCTATTAAATTTTGGGAATTAGTCTGTTCTTCATCGTTTGGGGGGGGGGTTATATGGCTGTGTTGTGAGACATGTATATGTTGGACACTGCATATGTGATTTAACCACGATGAAGGAGAGCCAGCCCCCTGCGGTGCGGAGCCACAGAGCCTGGACCCCCTGCGGAGGACAGGGGACAGAAGACTTCCTGACCACTGAGGCTTGAGAAGAGAGAAGGGGGAGTTATGTAAATAAGAGGCTAATGAATGTGAATAAAGAGACTTTGATATAGATGTGTGATTTCCCCCGCGAGGGAAATGGTTTGATGTGAGAATGTTTTTTTTTTGTAACTTAGATTTTTATTCATTTTTCATCATATATAATGCATTCAGATCACATTCTACATTTAAAAAACAAAGGGGTTAGGGTAGGGAAAAATAAAAAAAAATAAACAAAATAAAAATAAAAAATAAAAAAAAATAAAAAATAAAAGGGGGGGGGACAAATGTTGGAGCATCAAGTTTTTAGTTTCCATCTCTTAATTCTTCTGGTTTTTTCAGTGTCTTTGGTTATTCTTTCAATTTCTGCCTCGTTGTTGCACTTTGTAGTGTGTCCATTTCCGCCATTTTTTCTCCCATATTCCTTCTTGCATTCTTCGTCGATATGTTAGTTTTTCCATCATACGTATGTCCTCAACAATGTCAGTCCATTGTTCTTGGTCAGGAAGAACTTCTGATCGCCATTTTTTTGTGATAGTTTTTTTTACATGCAATCAACAAGATTTTAACTAGATATCTGTCCTCAGCCTGTATAACACTGTCTTTTTTAAGATCACATAAGTACATCAGGTTACAGTTCATTGGTATATTATATCCTAATATCCTCTGTATTGTCACATGCATAGATTTCCAAAATGATGATATTTTGTAGCATTTCCAAAACATATGTGAGTGGTCTGTATTTTGAGCCCCACATCCCCTCCAGCATAAAGATTGGGTATTTGTATATTTTCCTTGAATCTGTGGTGTAATGAAAAAGCGAATCAGGTTTTTCCATCCAAATTCCCTCCATGCCCTTGAATTTGTTGATGTGTGTTGTGTTTTCCATATTTCCTGCCAGCTTTCTTCTGTTATGTTTAAATTGAGCTCTTTCTCCCATTTCTCCTTTATATAGTTACTTGTATGATTGTTTGTCATAAGTTTCTGATATAGTTTTGAAATAATTCTTATTTTATTTCCTGCGTATGAGCTTAAAATAAGTTGTATAATCTCGTTCACATCTGTTTGGAGGTTATGCCTAATCTTCTTCATATAGTAATCTCTCATCTGCAGATATCTGAAAAATTCCGATCTTTCTAATTTAAATTTTCTCCTGATATTTACAAAGCTCCCGAGATCTTTTTTTCCGATATTGCCCCATGCTGTGATTCCCTTGTTCACCAGATTTTTGTATCCCCTATCTTGTTTTGCCGGTTCAAACTGACTGTCAAATGCTACCCATTTCAATAGTTTTATGTCTTCCCTTATATTATATTTTTGTACTATTTTATACCACAGTTCTAAAGTAAATTTAGTGATTGGGTCTATTTGTTTGATTTGCTTATATGCATCTTTATCCCCTATTATGCTTTGTACTGGGAGTCCCTCAATTTCCTTTTCCATTTCTTTCCATTTTGCCTCATATCCCTCGTCGCACCAACATATGATATATCTTATTTGTGCTGAGTAGTAATATTCCTTTAGACTCGGTAGGCCCATGCCTCCTTTCTCTTTTGGTAATTGGAGGGTTTTATATTTCACTCTTGGTTTTTTACCTCCCCAAACAAATCTCGATATCATCCTGTCCCTCTTTGAGAATTGGGCATCTGGAATCTCTGTTGGTATAGCCTGGAAGAGGTAAAGTAATCTAGGTTGTATGCTGATTTTGACTGTCTCAATTTTTGAATTCAGATCCATATTTAAGATTGACCATCTATCAATATCTTTTTTTATTTCTTGTTCCAACCTATCATAGTTTGCTTTATATATTTTGCTTAGGTCTTTAGGTATGTTCACTCCAAGGTATTTTATTTCTTTTTGCTTCCAGTTTAGTTTGATCTTATCAGTTATCTGGTTTAGAGGGTTATAGTGGAATGTCAGTACTTGTGTTTTTGTTATGTTTATCTTGTATCCTGATAATTTTCCAAAATTTTCTATCAAGTTCATCATTTCCATTATTGATTTATCTGGTTGTTCAAGGTAAACTATAATATCGTCAGCAAATAGCCCAATCTTGTGTTCCGCCCCCTTTATTGTTACACCTTTTAATTTCTTATTTTGTCGTATCGCTTGAGCCAATGGTTCTATGAACAGAGCAAACAAGGTGGGCGATAAGCAGCATCCCTGCCTAGTTGATCTTTGTATATTTACTTTGTCTGTTAAGCTACCGTTTATCTTGATTCTTGCCACAGGTTCTTGATATAGCGTCCTTATGCATTGTACTGATTTTTCGTTAAATCCAAAGCGCTCCAGTACACTATATAGGAATTTCCAGTTAACCCTGTCAAATGCTTTTTCTGCGTCTAAACTCATTATTACTGCGCTTTTCTTTTCTTTATGTATTTGGTTAATTATATGTATTGTTCTCCTGATATTGTCATGTGTTTGGCGTCCCTCTATGAATCCAGTTTGATCATCTTCTATCAATTCCGTCAAGAATGTCTTTATTCGTTTACATATAATTGTTGTGTATATTTTATAATCTACATTTAATAAAGAGATTGGTCTATAGTTTCCGCATTGTTCTTTATCTTTCCCTGGTTTTAAAATAACTGAAATGATTGCTTCGTTCCATGTTGGAGGTATTTTGTTGTTGTTCAGCGTCCAATTAAATGACTTTAGGAGTTGTGGCATGAGTTCTTCTATAAACAGTTTATAAAACTCAGATGGGTATCCATCACTACCTGGTGATTTACCGTTTTTAAGTGACTTAATCACATCTCTGATCTCTTGTGTTGTTATTTCTGCTGTTAGTTTTTCATTTTGTTGATTTCCTATTGATGGCAAGTCCAATGTGTCTAGAAATTTTTTGATATCTTTAGTATTTGTTTCTTCAGGTTGCGAGTATAGTTCTTGGTAGAAATTATGGAAAATTTCTTCGATGTTTTCTGGGTTAACTGTGGTTTTATTTGTGGTGGGGTCTTTAATCTTGTATACATTATTCATTGTTTGTTGTTTTCTTAACCGTTTTGCCAGCAGTTTTGTGGCTTTTGGCCCCGTTTCATAATATTTTTGCTTTAGATATCTATTTTTCCTTTCAATTTCATCCATTTGTGTTTCTTTTATCTTTGTTTTTTCTTCTTTAATTTCTTGATATATTTTTGGATCATTTGTGCTTTGATGTTTACGTTCTAATTCCCTTAGTCTCTCACATCTTTGTTCATACGCTTCCAGCTTAGTCTTATTTGCTTTTCCTGTTTCAACAATTAATTTACCCCTTAACACGGCTTTTAGTGCGTCCCATAGTATTGTTGGGTCCACTTCTTCATTGTCATTCTCTTGGATATATTCGTTTATGTTTATTTTTATTCTTTCTTTCATTTTCTCATCATTTAACAGTCCTATGTTAAGTTTCCATGTTGTTTGTCGTTTTCTATTGTTTAAATATATTTCCATGTATATAGGATTATGATCTGATATTTCTGCCCCTCCAATCCAACAATTTCTCACCCTGTGTCTGTCACCTTCATTCATAAGGAAGTAATCTATTCTAGAGTGTACTTTATGGGCTGCTGAATAATGTGTATAGTCTTTTTCGAGTGGGTGTAGGTCCCTCCATATGTCTACCATACCCATTTCTGCCAGTGAGGTTCTTATGAACTTTGTTACATGTTTTTTTGTCTTCTTAACACTTGTTGTGTCAACTTCATGATCCATGACAGCATTTAAGTCTCCTCCACAAATTAGGACTCCTTCACTGTGTGTTGCTATGAGATCAAACAGATGTTGAAAAAAACCCTTGTCACTTTCTGGTGGGGCATAGATGTTCACTAATGTGATCTGCATACCATCTATTCTTCCCTTTATTATTACATACCTGCCTTCTTTATCCTGGATTTCCTGTTCACTTTCAAATTGTATTTTGTTTGAGATTAGTATCATAACCCCCCTTTTTGCTCCTCCCTTAAATGAACTGTAGGAGTTCTTATAGCCAAATCTCTTTAGTTTCACATGTTCTGCCTTGCTCAAATGTGTCTCTTGCATAAATATAATTTCAGCTTTTTCCTTCTTGAATTTTCTTATTATTCTTTCCCTTTTAACAGGTGAGTTCAGACCATTCACGTTTAGTGTCATTATCTTAAGATTTTTACCCATATTCATGTTTTTCCATTTTTTTAACTTGTGCTCCTAGCCCCTTTAACAACAAAAATAACACATATTTATATAAAAACACATTAAAAAAACTCGACCTCCGTACTTTGGGCCTTTCTTCTGCCCACTGGTCCCTGTTGGTGGGTGGGGGGTTTGTCTTCACAGAGTGAAGGGCCCTCCCTAGACTTCTAATTACTATCAAAGTAATAGTCATAAGTCTAGAAATGTCCAACAAATATCACTTAAACCTCTCCTAGCCGTC
This sequence comes from Pholidichthys leucotaenia, assembly GCA_020510985.1. Taxonomy (NCBI): domain Eukaryota; kingdom Metazoa; phylum Chordata; class Actinopteri; order Cichliformes; family Pholidichthyidae; genus Pholidichthys; species Pholidichthys leucotaenia. The sequence continues at coordinate 141,246,342 of CM035839.1, read as the reverse complement.
TGTTTCTCTTTTACCTTGTCTTCTTGGCCTTCATTTCTTCTGTGCCTTTCTTAATCTTTGTTATGATCTAGGCTTTCAGTTGAAAGCCTTGTAGCTTGTCCTGGGCCCGCTGCTCTACGTCTCTCCCCCTTCTTCCGCCGTTCACTCGTCTCCACTCCGTCTGTCGTGGTGCGTTCAGGGCCGCCGCTGCTCCAGCCGTCTCCTTCGGCACGCTCACCTCAAGGCCCCGCTCCATCATATCCCGCGCTGCCTCTTCGGCCGTGTTGTAGGTTCTTGTGCCTTCCTCCCAATGAATCCTCATTTTCGTTAGCGGCGTTTGGAATCTAATTTTTTTCTCTTTCAGCGTTTTTTTAATATTGGCATATTTCTTCCGCTGCTGCACGATTTCTGTCGGGTAGTCATGGTCAAAAAATACCTGTTTGTCGCCGATTCGTATCTTTTTTTTCCATGCTTGCGTCAGGATTCTTTCCTTTATGTCATATTTCACAAAGTTTACCACAACTGACCTGGGTGGAGAGTTTGTTTTCGGGTTCTGTGCCGGTGTTCTGTGCGCCCGTTGAATCTGCAGATCCGTTTCTCCGGGTATTTCCAGTTCTTTTTTTAAGAACTGATCCATGAATTTTGTCATCGAGTTGCCTTCAATGCCCTCCGGAATTCCAAAGATGCGCATATTGCTTCGTCGGGATCTGCTCTCCAAGTCGTTTATTTTCTCCTGCATCCTCTGCGTTTGCGTCGTCAGGGTCTGTAGTTGTTCGTTTGCCTTGATGTGAGAATGTTTAAATGAGAGAACTTTGGTGTGTTCAGTCTCTTTGTTCGCTGCTCAAGAATAAGAGCAGACAGTGGAATGATTTCTTGAATAAACTGAAATGGAAGACAATTCGGTTTCGTTATTCAAGTCTCCCCACACTCGCCTCCTCAGCTGTCCTCTGCTTTACTGAGACCTGGCTCCGGGAAAATATACCGGACAGCGCGCTGCGCCTCGACGGCTTTCAGCTCTTCCGTGCTGATCGTGACACAGAGCTTTCCGGCAAGACCACAGGAGGCGGAGTCTGCTTCTACATCAACTGCAGCTGGTGCTCTGATGTAACGGTAATTTCCAAACACTGTTCTCCTGCCTTGGAATTTCTTGTTATCAATTGCAAGCCTTTTTATTCCCCGCGGGAGTTTGCTTCTTTTATAATGATCGCTGTGTACGCCCCTCCCAACGCGGACACGCGCGAAGCTCAGCGCGTGCTCGCGGATCACATTCAACACACAGAGCGGATTTTTCCAGACTCGCTGATTATTGTGGCTGGCGACTTTAATCAGTGCAATCTGAGCCACGATCTCCCCCGCTACAAACAGTTTATTAAATGCCCCACCAGAGGATTAAACACACTGGATCACTGTTACACCACAGTGAAAGACGCATATCGCGCTGTCCCTCGAGCTGCGCTGGGATTATCTGATCACGTGATGGTTCACCTCATTCCCACATACAGACAGAGATTGAAGCTCACTAAACCTGTTGTGAGCACTACGAAGATACGGACCAGTGATGCTGAGGAGAAGCTGGAAACGTGCATGGAAATATCTGACTGGGGCATGCTTAAAGGAGCCACGCATGATCTGGATGAGTACACGGACACTGTGAACTCATATATCAATCCTGGAATTTCCCCGTTGTGGGACTAATAAAGGCTTATCTTATCTTATCTTATATCCACTTTTGTGAAGAGAACATTCTTCCATCACGCACCAGGGTGAGTTACTCTAATGACAAACCCTGGTTCACAGCTAAGCTCAGACAGATCAGGAAGGAGAAGGAAGCAGCGCTGAAAAGTGGAGACAGGGACTGCTACAGGGAGGTTAAATACCGGTTTAACAGAGAGCTGAAGAGGGCTAAATCTGTGTATTCAGAGAGACTCCAGCAGCAGTTCACTGCTAATGATTCGGCTTCCGTGTGGAGAGGACTGAGGCAAATCACCAACTATCGACCTAAGGCTCCTAAAGGTCAGGATGACAAAGCCCTTTGTCAAAGACTGTCCCAACACTATGCCCGTTTTGACACCTCGTCATCTGTGTCCAACTCCCCCCCTCCCTCCAGCTCCACAGCCTCCACATTCCCTACTTCATTTAAGGCACCCCCCCTCCTCCCCCCTCCCCTTATCATCAATGAGCAGGATGTGCTCAAACAGTTCTCCAGACTGAACCCGCGCAAGGCCCCCGGCCCAGACGGCGTGTCTCCCTCCACCCTGAGACTCTGTGCAAAACAGCTGGCTCCTGTCTTCACAGACATTTTTAACACCTCCCTTAAGTTATGCCACGTGCCGTCCTGCCTCAAATCCTCCACCATCATCCCTGTCCCCAAGAAGCCACGGATCACTGGACTTAATGACTACAGACCTGTAGCGCTCACCTCTGTAGTCATGAAGTCCTTTGAGCGCCTGGTCCTGTCCCACCTCAAGTCCATCACCACCCCTCTCCTGGACCCGCTGCAGTTTGCCTACCGAGCCAACAGGTCTGTAGACGACGCAGTCAACCTGGCCCTCCACTCCATCCTGCAGCACCTGGACTCCCCGGGAACCTACGCCAGGATCCTGTTTGTGGACTTCAGCTCCGCATTCAACACCATCCGCCCCGCTCTGCTCCGGGACAAGCTGTCCCTGCTCAACGTGCCTGACTCCCTCTGCAGGTGGATCATCGACTTCCTGACGGACCGGAGGCAGCATGTGCGGCTGGGAAAGACTGTCTCAGACTATACTAGCATCAGCACCGGATCACCCCAGGGCTGTGTACTTTCCCCCCTACTCTTCTCCCTTTACACCAACTCCTGCACCTCCAGCCACCAGTCTGTCAAGTTGATCAAGTTTGCGGACGACACCACCCTCATCGGGCTCATCTCCAACGGCGACGAGTCCGCCTACAGGAGAGAGGTGGCCCAGCTGGCGTCCTGGTGCAGCAATAACAACCTGCAGCTGAACACTCTGAAGACAGTGGAGATAATTGTAGACTTCAGGAAAGTCACTACTCCTCTGCCCCCCCTCACCCTCTCAGGCTCTCCCATCACCACTGCTGATTCCTTCCGCTTCCTAGGCACTACCATCACCAGGGACCTCAAATGGGAGCCGACCATCAGCTCACTCATCAAAAAAGCCCAGCAGAGGATGTTCTTCCTGCGGCAGCTGAGGAAGCTCAAGCTACCCACCAAGATGTTAGTGCAGTTCTACACAGCCATCATCGAGTCCATCCTCACCACCTCCATAACCGTGTGGTACGCAGGAGCCACTGCCAGGGACAGACTAAGGCTGCAGCGCGTCGTGCGCACTGCTGAGAAGGTGATCGGCTGCAAGCTCCCATCTCTCCTGGATCTGTACATCTCCAGGACCCGGAGGCGTGCTGGCCGGATCATAGCCGATCCCTCACACCCTGGTCACGTACTGTTTGCCCCCCTCCCCTCTGGTAGAAGACTTCGGTCCATCCAGACTAAAACCTCCCGTCACATGAACAGCTTCTTCCCCTCTGCCATCAGACTGCTGAACACTAAGTGACTTATTGACTCTCGTGCACCATGTACAGCAGCTCAACCAGACTCATGTCAATCATCACTGTTTTCTTCCTGCATTACCGACTGCACTATATAGTTCTCCACAGTATCTGCTGCTGGCTAATATATTTTAACTGTTGACCAGTATCACTTAATCTTATCCTACACTTTATTACATGTATAGTTTATTTCTTTTATCTTATCATGTTTAATGTTGCAGCATTGTACCGAGACAAATTCCTAGTTTGTGTACTACATGAACAATGGCAATAAACCTGATTCTGATTCTGATTCTGATTCTTTGTCTTATGTCCTGATTGGTGGAGCCTTGAGCACTTTTATCATGTTTATAGTCAGCTTCATGTTTGCCTGTGTTTGTGTTCATGTTGAATGTAACTGTAGTTTGTAAATATGGATGTCACCTGACTGCAAAACAAATCTACCTACGGGTACAAATAAAGGAACCTGAACCTGAATATGTTTGGTGTGAGGATAACAATGTAGAAGCAGAAAAACACTTAAGGAAAGAAAGCTTTTATTTCCAAAATGTGCAAAAACTTCAGACTGCTACATATGAAATATTATGTACATACAGACAAAAATATCAGTGCTGTGATAGTTACTTTTTTTTACAGTCCCTCAAGCACAGACACAACACGTCCCATCAGTCCAACAAGGGTGTTGGTCTGCTTTGCAGCAAAGCGAAGTTCAGCTGCTCCTCCCTCCTGCTCTGCTCCTGCTGTCTCATCGGACCGTAATCAAGAAGGAGGTCCATGTTTGTGTCACACTTCTGTTTCCCTGTTTTAAAGTACAAAAATAAGCAATATAAAATAACCACACACTGAAAAATGCAGGAATCGTCAATCCAAGATTGAATGTGTCTATTCAACATCCATTTACTGTTAGTGGCATCACAACATTCAGTTCAAGTGTATAATTGGTTTAATTCACTCCCTCCTTTGTGTGACTGGGTCATGATCCATCCAGGTGGATGCCCTCAATTTCCCCTATGGGGATCAATAAAGTACACAAAATCAAAATGATCTGAACATAAATGACCTAATCTGGTCTGATTAGAAGAGCAGGAGGAGGACAAGCTTGGAGCTGGTGAAGGTGAGCTGGACACCACAGGTCTGGCTGGTTCTCCCTCATCATCCAGCTGTGATAAATCTATAAAAAAAAAAAAAGTGTTTTAGTTTGTGCAGTGAACAACTTAAGCCTTCCATTAAATGTGCAGACATAGAAGACAATTTTATTCAATATCAATGTTAGCAAAGCTTACATGGCTGATTATGGAATAGAAGAATAGGAATAGATGTACAATGAAACTGTAGGTGATCCACCAGGCTAGTGCGCAATAAAGTAAGAGAAGGATTAGATAAAATACGGCTACACAACATACAATTAAACACGAGTGAAATTTTTTTTAAAAATGGCCTAAGATTATGGAAATATTACCAAAATAGTAAAAAAGACGACGTTACTAGTGTCTGGTAGAAAAATCTCCCATAACACAACGCAAGGCACCCATTCATACACAGTATTCATACCACAAAAAACGTATTTTGCGCTGGATGTCTTTATAAAATAAATATTCTGTAAGATGCTAAGATTTCTGTTCTAGTTTCTCAAACGCGCATTTCTGTATGGCGAGGAAACGTTCGTGCTAAAAACAGTTAGCTTGTTAGTATAGCTAACCGAAAATACTATGGCCACAAGAGTGAGTAAAAAAAAAAAAAAAAAAAATCTGCACTTTGGCCGTTACATGTCAATACAAGCGGTATACATCTGTCAGCAGAGACGACCTGTTCATTTCTTTATGGCGAGGAGAAATGTTTGGTCGTAGTAAAGTACTGTTAGCTTGTTAGCATTGCTAACCGAAAATACTATAGCCACAAGAGTGACTAAAAAAATATCCGCACTTTGGCCGTTACATATCAATACAAGCGGATATATATGTATACATATATTGGTTAACGTCTGGCATTTTAAAGACAATACACTTACCAGTGTGTTTTAAGCAGTTTGTTGTCCAGACTAATCCATGGCAATGACGATGGTCCGGCTGGCAGGCCTGTCCTCCAAAACAGTTCAGATGAGTGGCCCCCTCCAGCTTATCTTGTACTTCTGCTTATGTCCATAGAGCCAAGAAATATGTCTCCTCTTCGCTCTAAATCTGTTTGGTTTTGGAATCCGTTGCGTGCTCTGCTGTTTGGAAAGCAACATGGCGGTCAGTAATGTTTTGAAGCTGGTCAGTTAACCACGCCCATGGCTGTGGACGTAACCAACGTAAACTGGTGCTGCCGTTGGCCCAGCTAGGAGTTGGGGCCACGATAGCCCCACTTTTGGGAGCCCGGGACTGGTGCTTTAGTCGGTGGAAAACCAAAGAACTGGTGCTAATGACGCTCTGGCTCCAGTTAAGCACTGGAACCAATTTGGTGGAAAGACACCCTATATCCCAAGTCACACTTCACAAGTTTCATGGCACTTCACCTCACACAGCATGATATTTACACTACACTGCATTCAGCCCCCTCTGTCCTTCCTGGGCATTGTTCTCCCATGCTTATGGGCGCAGTCGGGCATCCGGGCATTTGGCCTACTTCCGGTTAGCAACCCACATGGCAACGCCGTACTAGGTGAAAACAATTCAGTGGCGACCTAGTCCCAGGCAGCTGCCGTGACCCAGTCAAGCTTGTCCAGCCTGTCGTAGTGCATTATATTCAGCTCATCACGTCCTATATCAGGTAATTGAGTGATATTGTGTTAGTTTAATTAGTTGCCACTTGATGGGTCACGTTTTGAAAATGCTAGCCGCCGACACAAGCCTCTCTGTATTGTAAACAGAGACGGACATTTCGTCTATGGAAATGCATGACTGATTCCCTTTTCACCCAACAATACAGACCTCTCTATGTGCAGTCAGCCTGACTAATTTAACTGTAGACTGTAGTAAATAGTGCAACAAAGGGGCTGGCCATTAATGAAAGAGGTGACAAATACGGTTTCGCCGTATTTTAATACGGGGAAAATGCAATTTTAGCAAATACGGGCGTATTGCCATTTCTGTACGCCAAAAAGAAAAATATACGAGAAAAGACGAACACCTTGTGTGACTCCCACAGCGAGCTAGCAGAGCGCTCAGCGTGAGCAATTACTGATCATTATAGAAGCGCCTCGCACCTTCTGCGGCTCTGGAACAGAGAGGAATCCCGGCGCCAGTAATGCTGCGCCTGATATGTGTGACTAATGCAAATGTATATGCTTTCCTGCTGTCTACTGTGATGCTAATGTGCCATGCATGCATTAGCCGGGTATATAAGTTGACTGTCTGCATGAAACACCCTTTTAAACTTCACTCGTGTCCGCCTGCACTTATTTCGATCCAACACAAGCGCACCTAAGCAGTGTTTAGCATCAGTGAACATTTTCTTGTTTAATTATTTCTTTTAAGAATTACTCCTGTGCTGCCCTGATATTTAATGGATTGGTCATGTTACCCATAGGGGCCTTTCCTTAAAAACATTCAAAACATGTTAATCATGTTAATATGGGTCGAAGCAAATATGCTTACCAGGGGTGTCGATCAAGTAGCTGTACACGTCCGGCCACTGCACAGCTGGCCACCTGGTCGGGTCATTAACCCATTTTCCGGCTGGTAGCTTGTATGGGCAATCTGTCAGTCCACTTGCTGTCAGTTTCTCCTGATAACGTAGCCTGGCTGACTCATCAAGCTTTTCTATGTAGTCACATGCCATGACAAAAAGTCAAAACACTGCACTCGACAAGGCTTGGTAACGGGTTTGTTTTCACTGAGTTAAGATGGCGGCGATGTGTTACTAACCGGAAGTGACGTAGCCCCGACCGCACCCATTCCCTGTCTCTGTCTGAGGTGCTAAATAACCTGACTTCCCCAAGGTCCCCCCCACCCCCCCACCCCCCAGCATCTAAGACAGACATTAGTCCACACTCGCTTTTGGCTTCAGTCTCCTCCCATATCTGCTGTAACTGGGGTTTACCACCTCCGTGACGCTGCTGTGCCGATGTGGGGCTGCTGGGAGCGTGTCTGACTGCGGGTGAGCCGTGGTGAGGGGAGGTGCTTCAGTTCCTTGATAGTAGAAATATAAAAATCGAAGCAAATGCAATTTCAGCCTGTCATGCTTTACCCAGAAAGGATAATAAAACAAAGAAATCAACTGTGATGCGCTTTGTGAACAGAAGGGTAAAGAATGACATACTGAGGCAGGCCAGAAAGCTACGGGGAACAGAAGTTTACCTAAATGAACATCTAACAAAAACTAATGCTGAAATAGCAAGGCAAGCACAGATGCTGAAAAAACAAAATAAGATACAGGCAACATGGACAAGAAATTGTAGAGTTTGGATCAAACTAAATGGAACACCTGAGGAAGCAAAGAGTATAATAATCAGAGATGTTATTGACTTAAATAAATACAGATGAACACTGATTAAGAAAATTAAGAGACTATATAAGTCCATATCCACACACACGGCAAGAATAGTTCTTTTGACATACCATGTCAATATACTTTAAAAAAAAAACAAAAAAACAAAAACAAAAAAACTAAACAAAACAAACAAAAAAACTTATGACTGACTTGAGTAGACATCAATTATCCCCAGTTGGAGGAAGTCATTTGACAGAGAGTGAGGAAATTCAAACTCTGAAAATATGCCATTATGCTGAACATAAACTACAAGAGATGGAAAATGATATTGATCCTGATAACCACTTTTTCAATAATATTCATAATCATTGTGAATATTACACTGAAAAGCAATTCAAAAGTCAAGTACAACTAGATGGTAAACTATCAATAATACACTTCAACAGCAGAAGTCTTAACAAAAACTTGCCACAGATTCAGAACTATTTAAAACAGCTAGACAGAAAATTTACAGCTATCGCAGTCTCTGAAACTTGGCTTAATGAAGAGCAGGCTCCCCTGATGGCAATAGAGGGATATCAGAAGTTTCATATTAACAGATCTCAAAAAAAGGGTGGTGGTGTTGCACTGTATATTGATGACCTGTATAGGTGTAAACCTGTAAATGGAATGTCCTTTGCACTACCAGGGATTTTGGAATGTGTTACTGTTGAGATTGACCAAGATAAAACAAAAAATCTAATTATAAGCTGTACAGTGGGGCAAAAAAGTATTTAGTCAGCCACCAATTGTGCAAGTTCTCCCACTTAAAAGATGAGAGAGGTCTCCAATTTTCATCATAGGTATACCTCAACTATGAGAGACAAAATGAGAAAAAAAAAATCCAGAAAATCACATTGAAGGATTTTTAATGAATTAATTGGTAAATTCCTCAGTAAAATAAGTATTTGGTCACCTACAAACAAGCAAGATTTCTGGCTCTCACAGACCTATAACTTCTTTAAGAGGCTCCTCTGTCCTCTACTCGTTACCTGTATTAATGGCACCTGTTTGAACTCGTTATCAGTATAAAAGACAACTGTCCACAACCTCAAACAGTCAGACTCCAAACTCCACTATGGCCAAGACCAAAGAGCTGTCAAAGGACACCAGAAACAAAACTGTAGACCTGCACCAGGCTGGGAAGACTGAATCTGCAATAGGTAAGCAGCTTAGTGTGAAGAAATCAACTGTGGGAGCAATTATTAGAAAATGGAAGACATTCAAGACCACTGATAATCTCCCTCGATCTGGGGCTCCACGCAAGATCTCACCCCGTGGGGTCAAAATGATCACAAGAACGGTGAGCAAAAATCCCAGAACCACATTGGGGGACCTAGTGAATGAACTGCAGAGAGATGGGACCAAAGTAACAAAGGCTACATCAGAAACACACTACGCCGCCAGGGACTCAAATCCTGCAGTGCCAGACGTGTCCCCTTGCTTAAGCCAGTACATGTCCAGAACTGTCTGAAGTTTGCTAGAGAGCATTTGGATGATCCAGAAGAGGATTGGGAGAATGTCATATGGTCAGATGAAACCAAAATAGAACTTTTTGGTAAAAACTCAACTTGTCGTGTTTGGAGGAGAAAGAACACCATACCTACTGTGAAGCATGGGTGTGGAAACATCATACTTTGGGGCTGTTTTTCTGCAAAGGGACCAGGACGACTGATCCGTGTAAAGGAAAGAATGAATGGGGCCATGTATCGTGAGATTTTGAGTGAAAACCTCCTTCCACCAGCAAGGGCATTGAAGATGAAACGTGGCTGGGTCTTTCAGCATGACAATGATCCCAAACACACCGCCCGGGCAACGAAGGAGTGGCTTCATAAGAAGCATTTCAAGGTCCTGGAGTGGCCAAGCCAGTCTCCAGATCTCAACCCCATAGAAAATTTTTGGAGGGAGTTGAAAGTCTGTGTTTCCCAGCGACAGCCCCAAAACATCACTGCTCTAGAGGAGATCTGCATGGAGGAATGGGCCAAAAAACCAGCAACAGTGTGTGAAAACCTTGTGAAAACCTACAGAAAACGTTTGACCTCTGTCATCGCCAACAAAGGGTATATAACAAAGTATTGAGATGAACTTTTGTTATTGACCAAATACTTATTTTACTGAGGAATTTACCAATTAATTCATTAAAAATTCTTCAATGTGATTTTCTGGATTTTTTTTCTTATTTTGTCTCTCATAGTTGAGGTATACCTATGATGAAAATTGGAGACCTCTCTCATCTTTTAAGTGGGAGAACTTGCACAATTGGTGGCTGACTAAATACTTTTTTACCCCACTGTATATATAGAACGCCAGGAACTTGCATTGAGACATTCAGAGATAAATTAGTCAAGCTGTACAATAATATTACTAGTAAGAAAATGGTAGTAATTTGTGGAGATTTCAATATTGATTTACTAAATCCATATCAACAAAATGTAATTACAGAGTTCATGAATTCTATGTACAGCATGAGTCTATATCCCACAATAACACATCCCAGTAGAATCACAGTTCACACTGCTACACTTATTGACAACCTGTTTGTTAATATTATTGATAAGAAAATAGAAAGTGGATTATTGATAAATGATATAAGTGACCATTTGCCAACCTTTGCACTTATCCATGGCCACACGGGGGCCAATACAGAAAAAAATTTAAAATCGTTCAGATACAAATCACAAAATGCAATCAGTTCTTTTAAAGAAGACTTGCTGAAGCAAGACTGGACAAAAATCTATGTATCAGATGTAAATGAAGCCTATGACACATTTATAAACATTGTAACCACTCTTTATGAAAAAAATTGTCCATTAGTAAAGAAAAAGCTGAAACATAAATTTGCCGATAAGCCATGGTTAACCAAAGGATTACAAAAGGCGTGTAAAAAGAAAAATTTATTATATAAAGCTTTCCTAAAGAAAAGGACAAAAGAAGCAGAGCAGCGGTATAAAACATACAAAAATAAGTTAACATATATAATAAGATGTAGTAAAAGAGACTATTACAGTAAGGAACTGGAGAAAAACAGAAACAATATTAAAAATACATGGACAATACTTAATATTCTTGGAAATAAAAACAGAAATACAAGCTACCCAACCAATTTTTCAAAAAATAATAAAACGACTCAGAGTGTGAATGCAGCTTCCCCTGCAGATGAATTTAATAACTTTTTTGTTAACATTAGTCCTAATTTGGCTCGAGAAATACCCATTATGGCACCCATAGGTGATACAATAAGCAAAAACACTGCTATAAAAGACTCCATTTTCATAAAGAACACAGATGAGAGAGAGGTCATTGAAATTGTTAAATCGTTTAAAAGTAAAACATCTGTGGACTGTGATGATATTGACATGCTCTTAGTCAAAACTATTATTGAATGCTTAGTGAAACCACTGACGTATATCTGTAACCTGTCTCTCCAAACAGGTATATTTCCCAATGCAATGAAATAGCTAAAGTAATTCCGATATACAAGACGGGTGACAGAGGGGAACTTTCAAACTATAGACCAATTTCACTATTGCCGCAATTTTCCAAGATACTTGAAAAAATATTCTATGAGAGAATTGACAACTTCATACTGAAGAATAATTTACTGTGTGAGCAGCAATATGGGTTCAGACACAAGAGGACAACTGCATTTGCTCTAATGGTATTTATAGAAAAAATATCAACTGCCGTTGAAAATAAAAAGTATTCAGTTGGGGTATTCCTGGATCTTAAAAAAGCATTTGATACAGTGGATCATAATTTATTATTAAAGAAACTACAAAATTGTGGTATTAGGGGGGTAACACTGTCCTGGTTATGTAGTTACTTAAAGAATAGATATCAGTATGTATGTGTTGGCAACAAAAACTCACAGTTACTGAAGGTTACTTGTGGAGTCCCACAGGGTTCAGTTTTGGGGCCATTGTTATTCAATATTGTAACGTGCTGCTCGACATGGCGACGTCCCACCGGGAGATTCGAACCCACGCCTCCCGCTCCGGAGTCCCGCACCCTACCTGTGTCGCCAATAGGGTCAACCCACTTGGCAAGCCAAGTAGGGTGCTCATATTGAGTTCGCTACACTACTCCCCTCTGGTTCTCGACATCGTCCCGATGTCAGCGCCCCATTACTGCTTTGGACAGGAGATCCCACTTCTGACACCAGTGTAACGTGCTGCTCGACATGGCGACGTCCCACCGGGAGATTCGAACCCACGCCTCCAGCTCCGGAGTCCCGCACCCTACCTGTGTCGCCAATAGGGTCAACCCACTTGGCAAGCCAAGTAGGGTGCTCATATTGAGTTCGCTACAATATGTATATAAATGATATATGTAAAGTTTCAGAAAAAATGGATTTAATATTGTTTGCCGATGACACTAATTTATTATGCAGTGGAAGCAATTTGGAACAACTTTTGGATACACTCGGAAAGGAATTAGGAAAGCTTAAACTGTGGTTTGATTCAAACAAATTAACGCTCACTTTAAGTAAGACAAAATTTATAGTTTTTAACAACCATCACAACAACTTAGTATCTAAACTCAGTGTAAATGGTGTAGAGATTGAAAGGGTATCCGAAACTAAATTTCTTGGTGTAATAATTGATAATAAACTGTGTTGGAAGTCACATATTAATTATATTAAAGGTAAAATATCCAAATCAATTGCAATACTACACAGAATGAAATATTTGCTGAATCAACCCACACTATATACCTTGTATCATTCATTAATACTCCCATACATGACATATTGTACTGAAGTATGGGGAAATACATATAAAACAAACATATATCCAGTCTTTATGCTTCAGAAGAGAGCTATTAGAATAATAAAAAAAAAGCTGCTTACAGGGAACCAAGAAACCCACTTTTTCTTAAATTAAAAGCTCTCAAGTTGAAAGATCTGGTTCAATTCAATTCAATTCAACTTTATTTATATAGCGCCATTTCACAACAACAGTCATCTCATAGCACTATCAACTGTAGGGGGGAACCCCCACAGTTGCAGAAAGACCCCAGCAATCAGGCGATCCCCTGTGAGCAAGCACTTGGCGACGGTGGAGAGGAAAAACTCCCTTTTAACAGGAAGAAACCTCCAGCAGAACCAGGCTCAGGGAGGGGCAGTCATCTGCTGCGACTGGCTGGGGGGTGAGGGGATAGAGAAGAAGAAAAGAACAGACATGTAGAGAGCAAACAGCACGATGGGGACTCAATCTATGGGAGAGAACAAACAGATGTTAATGACCAGCAAAAAAAAAAATATTTCATTGAGAGTGAGGAAAGGAGTGAGGCCCAGTGCATTACTGGAGGTCCCCCGGCTGACTAAACCTATTAGCAGCATAACTAAGGGAGGGTTCAGAAACACATGATCCCTCCCTAATTGTAGGCTATATCAAAAAGGTAGGTTTTAGCCCTATTCTTAAAAACAGAGATCGAGTCTGACTCCCGAATCCAGATTGGCAGCTGATTCCACAGGAGAGGAGCTTGATAACTGAAGGCTCTGCCTCCCATTGTACTTTTGGAGATTCTAGGTATTACAAGTAATCCTGCATTTTGGGAGCGTAGGGCTCTGTTAGGATAATACGGTAGTATCAGATCTTTTAAATAAAAAGGAGCCTGATTGTTTAGAGCTTTGTAAGTAAGAAGAAGGATTTTAAACTTAATTCTAAACTCTATGGGAAGCCAATGAAGGGAGGCCAGAACCGGAGAGATATGATCTCTCTTTCTAGTACCTGTTAAAACTCTTGCTGCTGTGGCGGTTTGGGAAACCCCCCACAAACAGACTAAGGACAGACAACTCGCTACTCCTGGTTTTTTCCGCTACACTACTGTGATAATGTCACCTTTCATGTATTGTGTTCATGCGTCCTGTCCTTACTGTGACCTAGAGACTCAGATCAATATGTAGATGTGCCTGTTAACCCCTTTGTTCTGCACCTAGAGCACAGTCTAGCAAATCTGCCTATTGTGATGTATGCCTCTCAAATGCAAATGCCATACTCCCTGCTGTGAATGCCTTTCATGCATTGTTTGTAACTGGTATTTAAGCTGACTGAAATCCATGCTCTCTCTCCTCTCACACACTTCAACCTCTGCTGTAGGACACACACGTGTCCGCCTCTCCTCTCCTTCTCTGAGAGCCAGAGGATCCCCATCCAGCCTGCACACACTTGGGCTGGAGAGGGGATCCCGTGACGGCGGTATGATATAATAAACTCTACTTAAAACCTCCAACAGCGCCGCTTTATTTCATGCCGCCGCAGCTGCAGCATTTTGGATCAGCTGAAGGCTTTTTAAAGATGTTTTAGGACAGCCTGATAATAAAGAATTACAATAATCTAATCTCGAGCTAACAAAAGCGTGGATCAGTTTCTCAGCATCACTCTGAGACAAGATGTTCCTAATCTTGGCAATATTACGCAAATGATAGAAGGCAGTCTTAGAAACAAATTTAATATGTGAATTGAAGGACAAATCCTGATCAAAAATAACTCCAAGGTTCCTCACAGAGCTATTAAGAGAAAGAGTAACCGCATCCAAACTGAAAGTTTGATTTGGAAAGGAATTTCTAAGGTTTTTTGGACCAACAAGAATGACTTCAGTCTTATCTGAATTTAATAGCAGGAAATTACAAGTCATCCAAGCTTTGATTTCCTTAAGACAGGCTTCTAACTTGGCTAATTGATTACTATCATCTGGCTTCATTGACAGGTATAATTGTGTGTCATCTGCATAACAATGAAAATGTATACAGTGCTTTCTAATAATGTTGCCTAACGGAAGCATATATAAACTAAAAAGAGTAGGGCCTAGCACAGATCCCTGTGGAACTCCATGACTAAGCTTTGAGTTGAAAGAAAACTCATTATTTACATGAACAAACTGGAACCTATCAGATAAATAAGATCTAAACCATTGCAACGAAGTTCCATTAAGTCCAACATAGTGTTCTAATCTATCAAGTAGAATATTATGATCGATAGTATCAAAAGCTGCACTAAGGTCTAAAAGGACAAGTACAGAAACTAGTCCATTATCAGATGCAATGAGGAGGTTGTTAGTGACCTTCGCTAAGGCTGTTTCAGTACTATGATGGATTCTAAACCCAGATTGAAACTCTTCAAGTAAACCATTTCCCTGCAGGTGGTCAAATAATTGCGTAGCAACAACTCTTTCTAAGATTTTTGAAATGAAAGGGAGATTAGAGATTGGTCTATAGTTAGCTAAAGCTCCTGGATCTAGCATTGGCTTTTTGAGTAAGGGTTTAATTACAGCCGTTTTAAAAGCCGTTTTAAAAGCCTGCGGTACATGGCCTAAAGTTAATGAAGAATTGATTATATGAAGAATAAAGCTACCAATAAGTGGGAAGACTTCTTTAAATAACCTGGTAGGAATAGGGTCTAAAAGGCAAGTTGAAGGTTTGGATGAGGAAACTATTTTGTCTAACTCACAAAGGTCGATTGGAGTAAACTCATCAAGACAGACATCAATAGAAGGAGTTGTAGCAGTTACAGCATTTAAGTTAACTGTGGGAAGAATCTGATTGATTTTATCTCTGATGGATGAAATTTTATTATTGAAAAAGTTCATAAAGTCCTGACTAGTAAGCTCTAAGGGAATGCTAGGATTGACAGAGTCCTGACTCTTTGTCAACCTGGCTACAGTACTGAAAAGAAACCTGGGATTATTATTGTTCTCTTCTATTAATGCAGAGTAATAACTCGTTCTAGCTTTTCTAAGAGATTTTTTATAAATTAAAAGATGATTTCTCCAAGCTAAATAGATTTCATCTAAATTAGTAGAGCGCCATTTTCTTTCTAATTGACGAGTCTTCTGTTTTAAGGTACGAGTTTCTGTGTTGAACCAAGGAGTTAGAAATCTCTGATTAGACTTTTTCTTTTTTAAGGGGGCCACCAAGTCTAGAGTCTGATGCAGAGAAGCTGAAACACTATCCACCATGTTATCAATTACAGAAGGAGCAAGCTGTCTATAGCTTATTTCCGTTGTGTTGACACATGACATAGAGGAAACAATCTGCATAAATTTGGAAACAGCAGCTGCCCCGGCCTTGGATGCGCTCTGCAGAGCGTGCCCAAATGCCAAGTCACGTTTCGTTACCTTGTATTCATACATGTGTAATGACAATAAAGTTGAATCTCATCTCATCTCATCTCATCTGAGAGGCATCTACTGTAAAAATATTTTTCTTTAGGAGCCAAATAGTCAGAAATAGTAAAATCAAAGGTTAACAGGACTTCCGGTTATGGCGGCCACCTAGAAGGACACGTATCACTCTGCTCTGCTCCTGGAGATAAAGATTCGGCATATAACTCTCTCATTTGGAACAGAACTTTTCTCAGCGTTTGGACGAGGATATGCCGGTGAGGCCTAAGGCTGGGTAATCAGGTGGGGGAAAAACTGAACCGCCGAAGCAGTCGAAATTAACGGACTTTCACGTCTGTGGCGCAGCAGGGAAAGCTGCGGATATGGCGGATGAAACTAGCGGTGGTGCGGTAATTGCTGATGACGGCGGCACAGGTGCAGTGCTGGCTGCCATTAGCTCAATGAGAGCGGACTTTTCCGCTAGACTTGATGGGATTATGGCAGCGTTGGATGCAATGAGAAAGGAGTTGGGTGACTGCGTGGAGCGAGTGACGCAGGCGGAGCTTCGTGTTTCCAGTGCGGAGGATGAAATCAGCGGACTTCAATTAAAGGTGCGCACTTTGGAAAAAAAAAATAAAAGTCTGGAAAATAATGTCCTGGACTTGGAGTCCCGGTCGAGACGGAACAACCTGAGGTTGGTGGGTCTACCGGAGGGAGCCGAGGGTCGTGATTCATGCTCCTTTTTGGAGGAGTGGATCCCGGAGGCGTTGAACAACGCGGAGCTAAATACATCAGTCGTCTTGGAAAGCGCCCACCGAATTGGCCCACAGAGAGGTAACAAGGGACCACCGAGGACGTTAATTATGAAGTTCCTCAGCTACAGAGACAGGATGACGATCTCCAACGCGGTGCAGGCCAAAGGAGAAATTAAATACCAAGATCAACAGGTGCGGTTCTACCCAGATTTGGCCTCAGGAATCCAACAATTAAGGAAGCAGTTTGACCCCATCCGTAAAGAACTGGGGATTCGTCATGGAGTGATTTACCCTGCAAGACTTCTGGTCACATATGAGGACAGAACACATATCTTCAAGACCCCTGAGGAGGCGCAGGAGCTCATCAAGAAGATCCAGGAAGAGACTGGTGGGAGCTAAGCATGAACAGAATATAGGGTAGAATATTTGAGCATTTACATAGGCATTTAACTGATTTGAAGCATATAGCAAGATTACAAAATATAGATTGTATTACATATTAAAAAAAATGTACAAAATTGCTATAAAATTTTGGAGTTAAATTGGAAAATTACAGAAGAGAGTTAATGTTACGTTATTAAAAGCAGTAGAGTTAGGGTGATTGGGAGGATGAAGAAGGAGTGGCTTTGGCTGATCCTCGTGGGTGTGGAGCGGCCGATGGCTATATCGGGAGACGGAATTTTTCTTTTGATTTTGGGGGGATCGCCACAGATGTGGGAAGGGGGAATTTGTTTGTGTGTAGTTTGTAGGATGAAAGTTCAACCACTCATTTTTTTGCTTCTCTGTTTGAGCACGTTTACACTGCAAGGTAATCCTAAACCCCCTATTGATCATAAACCAAAGCGTTAATCTTAATTTAACTTCATGGAATTGCAGAGGTCTACAAAATTTAAAAAAAACTTAAACAAGTTATGAATAAAATAAAAGACATGGGTTCAAAAATTGTGTTTTTACAAGAAACTCATCTAATAGAGGAGGATGTAAAAAGAATTAGGAGTAGATGGCAAGGAAGTGTTTTCACCTCATCATTTTCATCCCGAGCCAGGGGAGTTATGACTCTCATACATAAATCAGTCCCATTTCAAGTGAAAAATGTAATTGGAGACAAATTTGGAAGATATGTAATCATTCAAGGATCTTTGCTATTAGAAAATATAAATTTGGTGAACTTATATGGTCCCAATATAGATGATCAAAAGTTCTTTGCTAATTTGCTTCTTATCTTATCATCACTTACAGGACAACATATAATAGCAGGGGATTTTAATTGTACATTGAATCCCGGTATAGATAGATCAACAGGACTGGACTGTACGCACAATGGATGTAGGATGACCATTAATCATTTTATGAAAGAATTGAAATTGCTATATATATGGAGAGAAATGAAACCACAAGTTAAAGCCTACTCTTGTTATTCCAATACTTACAAGACGTTCTCACGTATTGATTATTTTTTGATCTCCACAGAATTAAGGTCCAAGATTCAAAACTGCTTTTATGATAACATCGTGATCTCTGATCATGCACCCTGCTGTCTAATATATGTAGATAAGAAATTGACAAAGGAACCAGGTAGATGGCAATTTCAGCATAAATGGCTTCAGGATGAGGAATTTGTTAAGTACATAGAAAAACAGATAGATGAGTTCTTTGACATCAATACTACACAAACATCAGCATGTGTAAAGTGGGAGGCTTTCAAAGCTTTTATTAGGGGACATATTATTAGTTATACAGGTTCAAAATCTAAGAAGACTCGAGAGGAGAGAGTCCAATTGGAACATAAAATAAAAATTCTTCAAGAAAGAGTGTATGCAGGAAGTGATCCAAGGTTGGAGAACGAATTACTGATTTTGAGAGCTGAATATGACAAAAAATCAGCGAATAGAGCTGCCTCGAGTCTTCTAAGATTGAAACAGTCTTTTTATGAACAAGGTGAAAAATCAGGAAAGTTATTGGCATGGCAGATTAAACAATTAGAATTTAAAACACCAATTACCAGTATTATAAGTAACGGACAGGTAGTTATAGATCCTTTAGAAATTAATAGAGCCTTTAGAGATTACTATGAAAAATTATATGATACCAAAATTGAATCTGACTTAACAAAACTACATGGGTTTTTGAACGAACTATTTATACCATGTATTCCAAATGAAAATAGGGAGATACTGGAGTCTAAAATTAGTCAAGAAGAAGTTGGACTAGCCATTGATAATATGAAATTAGGAAAAAGTGCAGGACCAGATGGTCTTCCAGTTGACCTTTATAAAAAATTTAAGAATAAATTAATAAAACCTTTTTTGGAAATGGTTTTAGAAGCATTTCAAAATAGTAATTTACCATCATACATGAATAATGCCTTAATTATACTGTTGCCAAAACCAGGTAAACCCTCTAATAAATGTGAAAATATGAGACCAATAAGCCTATTAAATGCCGACCTTAAGATAATCTGTAAAATTTTAGCAAGACGAATACAAGAAATTTCACCAAATATTATTAATCGAGATCAGAATGGCTTTATAAAGGGAAGACAAGGCTTCCATAATGTAAGAAGACTATTTAATATTATTTATTCTAATAAAGAAGCACCGGATACAGCTCTCCTATCACTGGACGCCGAAAAGGCCTTTGATAGAGTCGAATGGCCCTTTCTTTTTGAAGTCTTACAAAGGTTTGGACTTGGAAATAATTTCATAAAATGGGTTCAGATAATATACAATAATGCTACAGCAGAAATCCTAACAAATAACAATATTTCAAAATCAATAAAAATCAATAGAGGATGTCGACAAGGCTGTCCACTTTCACCTTTACTGTTTACTATGGCAATTGAACCTTTAGCGATGGCGATACGTCTACAGTCACAAATATATGGAATTAAAGTTGGACCAACAGAACATAAAATCTCCCTGTATGCCGATGACATAATTTTGTTTATGTCGAATCTTAAAAAAATCAATTCCGACCTTGTTGAATTTAATAAAGAATTTTGGGGAAATATCAGGATATAAAATAAATAAAACTAAATCTTCAATATTAATGCTAAATGAGACCCAGAGAAATTACCCAGCCCCTGAGGTAAATCAATTCAATGTTGTAAATCAGTTTAAATATTTAGGAATCCAAATTGTGCCTAAGCTAGAATCAGTCGCCAGTGTCAATTATGAAGCCTTAATGACAGATATTAATGAGTTACTTCAGAGATGGATGTCACTACCAATGTCGATGATCGGGAGAATCAATATACTTAAAAGTAATATCTTACCTAAAATACTTTATTTATTTCAATACATTCCCTTACCACCACCTTTAGATTTATTCTCAAGAATTAAAAAAAAGTTAGTGGAATTTATATGGAACAATAGGAGGGCTAGATTACGTCTGTCTTTATTATATTTACCATTTGATCGTGGAGGTCTGAAATGTCCAAATTTTATGTTGTACTATTGGTCAGCACAACTGAGGTCTATGACATATTATTTTTCATCAAATGATCTCCCTCACTGGACTGAAATGGAATCATACAATTTACCTTTACCTCTTCCCATATTCATATATTCAGACTCGGCAAAAAAATTACAGAAACAAGTTAAAAATCCATTTGTAAAACATATGATTAAAATATGGTGTGAAACTAAAAAATATTTAAAAGAACCACACTTACTGTCACAATTTAGTCCAATATGGGGTAATCAATATTTTAAACCAGGGAGAGCGGATGCTGTGTTTAAAGTATGGAGTTTAAAAGGGATCCAAAAAATTCAAGATTTATATTTGTCATGTTCAGATAACATAATGTCTTTTGAAGAGCTGAGGATCAAATTTAATCTTAATTGAACACATTTTTTTAAATATCTTCAACTTAGGAACTTTATTCGATCAAACCAAAATAATGCTCTCACTCGACCTATTTATTCATCCTTGGAAAAAATGTTGATGAAAGATAGTAAAAGAAAGGGTATTATTTCAGAGTTTTATAACTCATTGACACTATCCTCAAGTGAAAACTCACAGAAAAGATTAAACTACTGGAAAGAAGATCTGCAAACTGAAATTTCAGAGGAACAATGGGAATTGGCTTGTACAGAAGCTCAAACCAAATCAATTAATGCACGTCTTAAATTGATACATTTTAAATGGTTAATGCGGATGTATGTTACACCTGTGGAGTTAAATAGATATAACAAAAACATACCAGATACATGCACAAAATGCATGGAAAGTAAAGGAACCCTATTTCATTGTTTATGGGAATGTAGAATAATTAGAATGTTTTGGGAAGAGGTGAGGGTAACAATTGAAAAAATAATTTCAAAACAAATCATATTGAATCCTAAATTGTTTTTGTTGGGTCTGTACCCAAAAAAGCATAACTTTAATAAAAGTGAAAGAACATTCATAGACCTCAGTTTGCTTAATGCCAAAAAATGTATTGCACTACTGTGGAAAAAGACTCATAGACCAGATGTGACTCAATGGTTAAGACAGATGTTAACAAACCTTCCATTAGAAAGAATAACATACATACTGAAATCAAAGGAAAGTGTGTTTGAGAATATATGGAGACCTTTTATTGATTATGTAAAAAATTTAAACATTACTCTTGAAGAAGAAGGTGAATGATGTGTGTGGACCTTGTAAATTCCAAACTGGTGAACATAATATGTATACTTATGTAATGGATTGTCTAGACTAAACAGAGGAGCATTGTTGAAGACTTCATTTTGTTGGTGGTTGTTGGTGTTTTTAGTGCATTTTTTTTTTGTAGTACTTTAGTGTTAGTGTTTGATTGTTTGTGTCATGTTTGTTAAAAAAAAAAGGTTCAATAAAGATATTGTGGAAAAAAAAAATCAAAGGTTAACAGACAATGGTCTGACAGTACAGGGTTATGAGGAGACACTACAAGATTTTCTATTTCTATGCCATATGTCAAAACAAGGTCCAATGTATGGTGGAGGTAATGAGTAGAATTTCCTACTTTCTGAGAAAACCCAATCAAATCTAATATTGAATTGAATGCCACATTAAGGCAGTCACTATCTACATCCACATGTATATTAAAGTCCCCTACTATAATTATTCTATCAGATTTCAGCACTAAATCAGCTAAGAAATCTGCAAATTCGGATAAAAATTCTGAGTAAGTTGATGGGGGACGATAAACTATGGCAAATAAAATTGGGTTTAACCTAAAATTGCTAAAGTGCCCAATACTGAGGACCAGGCCCTCAAAGGAATTATAACATGTTTTTTGCTTTACATTAACTAGTAATTTGGAATGGTAAATTGTTGCTACTACTCCTCCACGACCAGAACTTCTGGGATTTTGACAGTTTAAATAACCAGAGGGAGTTGATTCATTTAAACCAACATAATCCTCTTGTCCTAACCAAGTCTCTGTAAGGGAAATTAAATCAATCTGATGATCAATTAACAAATCATGGACTAACAGAGACTTGGGAGTTAGAGACCTAATATTTAATAAACCACATTTAATTTTTAAATTATGAGGAGGAACAGAGGCCAAATCATTCAATTTAGAGGCTTTATGTTTAATTTGAGTTTTACCAATATTTTGCTTTATCACTTTGGGATGCTTATACATTATATTTTTATTCACTTTGGAGGGAGCAGACAACGATTCCCTGATGGGGAAGACAGGGGCTAAGCTGAGGGGTGGCGGATGAAGAGGAGCTGCAGAGAGGCGTGTAAGACTGCGACTCTGCTTCCTGGTCCCAACTCTGAGTAGTCATGGTTTTGGAAATTTGGATAAAAAAGATGCCAGATTGTTAGATAAATGAGAAGCACCATCCAAAGTGGGATGAATGCTGTCTCGTCTCATAAGACCAGGTTTTCCCCAAAAAGAGCTCCAATTGTCAATGTAGCCCACGTCATTTTTAGGACACCACACAGACAGCCAGCGGTTCAAGGATGACGAGCGGCTAAGCATGTCATCACTGGTCAGATTGGGGAGGGGTCCAGAGAATACTACAGTGGCAGACATCGTTTTTGCAAAGTCACACACCGATTCTACATCAAGTTTCGTGACTTCCGACTGCCGGAGACGGATGTCATTAATGCCGGCGTGAATAACAATTGTGGAATATTTACAGTTACTTTTAGCCAGCATTTTCAAATTTGACTCGATGTCGCCTGCTCTGGCCCCAGGGATGCATTTGACTATGGCCACTGGAGTCTCTAGGTTCACGTTTCTGACTACAGAGTCGCCAATGATCAGAGTTTTTTCCTCAGCGGGTGTGTCGCTGAGCGGGGAAAAACGATTAGAAACGTGAACAGGTTGGTGGTGTACCGGGGCTTTGCGACTAGGCTTCCTTCTCACCGTCACCCACCCAGTCTCCTCGCTGCTGAGGAGAGCCGAGGGACCGCTGACAGTGGGACCTAAGCTAGCTAGCTCCGCTGCAGCTAATGGGCGTCCGTCAAGATTAACTGGCGCAGACGGTGTTTCAATGCAGCGGAGCCGGGATTCCAAATCAGACAACCTCGCCTCGAGCGCCTCAAAAAGACACCATTTATTACATTTACCGTTATTGCTAAAAGAGGCAGAGGTGTAGCTAAACATCTGACAGAGAGAGCACACCAGAGGAGGAGAGGAAGGAGAGCTAGTAGCCATAGCTAATGGCTAGAGAGCAAACCACAAAGCAAACCACACAGGCAGACAGCAAAACAGGAAGTGACGATACGTTACCACAAGGAAGTGACGATCAAATCAGGAAATCAGGAGTCCGGCGGCGG